>ML675609.1:13253284-13466245 GCA_007922155.1 Mesoclemmys tuberculata | reverse complement strand
CACACACACACACACACACACACACACACACACACACACACACACACCAATGAAATGCAGCTACTTCTGAAGTGAAACTTGTCAGCTGTCTAAAAGGGTATAATATTAATCAACAGCTTGTTGAAGATTACGCATTCCCGTTAATTCTCTCAAGAGCAAGGAATTAGACACAAATTAAAATAAAAAAGAAACTGATAAAAGCAAATACTTTTTGGCCCAATGCATAATTTATCTGTGGAACTCATTGCCACAAAACATTACTAAGGCAAATTGCTTAATAGGATTATTTTAAAAGGATTAGGCATGTATATGAACAAGAATATCTGCAAATACTTTACAGATAGGAATATTTTAAAAGAATAGTTGTCACCCACAAAAACATCTTTTCAACAGCCATACTAGAGTTTTCCTTGAGGTCTCCCATATGAGTAAAAGCTGGAAATGTTTCTTGCTCATCAGATATGGTACCTTTTGAAATCCTCCTGCAATTTAACAGTTTCCCTTTGACATTCAAAACCCTCCTTAAAACACATTTTTCCTTGGAAACCCTTTCAAGTAAGGATCTCCCTAAACTAAAGGCACCCCTTTGAGAACAAACCTTCATTTTGTCTTTCATTTGTCTGAACTGTATTAGCTGTGTTAGACCTAGAACACAAGCGATTAGATACAGGGATTACATATCCCTGCCTGTATGTAACCCTGCACACACTGATGGTGCTAAATAAATATGATCATTTCTCCCATGGGTTAATTTGCCTCACTAAATTGGCATTTTTTTCTTTTGAAGCAAGGTAGATATTATCAGTCATGGCTATTTTCTTTCTTAAATTGACTAATGTACAGGAAGGTGAGAACCTTATACACAGCTCTGTCCTTTTCATCTTTCAGAGAATCCAAAACATATTACCCCCTCAAGAGGAGGAATGATGGGTGGCTTGGAATTGGTGGCAGCTGTGGCTCCGGCCCCAGAACCACAGAAAGTCCATATGACCAAAGAGAATCCAGGCCATGGCCCCATGGATTTCAGAACATCTCTGTATAGCATTTGGTTCCCTCAACACTTTTGTAGGTCATCAATCCTTTCTTGCAGCATGGCTGGTTCCTTTAGATTAAAAACTGTAGTTCTGAGTGAATGCTGCAGCAGACAACGTAAATTTTCAGGGGTACCTGCAGCCGTGTAGTCGAGGGTAAACATGCAGATAGTTTACCCACTTCTCATTCGGGGAATATGGAGTTGAGCGGAGGTTGGTTTACTCACTTTTTTTTTTTTAAATACCACAACATCTCTAAATTGCAGCCCCGATTGTGTGGATATACAAGAGGCGTAAGCTGCATCTTTCTCTTCCCAAATCATATGGAGTTGCAGTGGAGGGGCTGCTCTCACTCAGCTTACAGGACGGAAGAGGGAGGAAGTATGTTTCATAAAACTTTCACTAACCTCTTCACACAGCTGGACTTGGTCTTCTCAAATGCACCGCTTTTTCCAGAGGGGCATGGAACCCTCAGAGTGTGACAGGTAGATCCAGCCTTATCTATTAAATGTGCTGCTGCAAATCTTGCTTTCAGTGTCTTAAAGGTCCTCTTGGTGTTGCTGCAGGTCTCTCACATGTACACATATCAATGCTATGAATTCAAGCAGTGATAAGCTGCCCATTCTGTCTGACTCTGCAGTCTCCCTTTCCTTATCCGTTGCTTTGGGGAGTTAGGAGAGCCAGGGGTGGGGAGAGGAGGGGGAGAAGATGTATTATTCCCTGGTGAATTTCCTTTAAAACCAGCATTGTTCTTCCAAGACAAGGTGGGTTTATTGTTTCCTTGAACAATCAAAACCTACTCTGAAAATTTCAGAAACAGAAATCATCAGTATGTTTGAAACTGATGCAACTTCCATGCTGCATTCTGTAACAATGTAAATAAACTGTAATATAAGATATACAGAGGCTGAATAGAAACTCAAACATCATTGAACTATTTGCATATATAAATATGCACGCACATGCACACACACACACTCTTGCACATTTCTCTTATTACTATTCTGCTTGTGCTCTAATGATTGAAACCTGTTTGGTCTTCAGTGTGTGAACACCAACCTGAAGCAAGTTACAAAACTTTACCCATTATTCCCAGTTACACCACCATTTATTTCATCACTGCTTCTGAGAACTTCAGAACCAAAATCAGAAATGATTGATGTATTTTTCCCACTTATAAATCACTCGATTGCTCTTCAAAATACAATCACCTAGACAAACCTACCAGCTACTGAATATAGCTTTAGTGAAAGACTGATCTTATGATCTGCAGAGCTCCATGCTTGAGCATAAACCAAAACTTCCAGAATTTTCCACTCAGGTACTGATGACAGAGATGTTGGGGAGGGAGAAGAAGGGAGGCGTTCGGAGTCTGTTAGCTAACTGTCCTCCATCAAGGTCCCATTTGCCGGTCCCTGA
Organism: Mesoclemmys tuberculata; assembly: GCA_007922155.1. NCBI lineage: Eukaryota > Metazoa > Chordata > Testudines > Chelidae > Mesoclemmys > Mesoclemmys tuberculata. Next base: position 13,463,795 of record ML675609.1, on the reverse strand, counting down.
GTTGAAGGCTTACATTGCATATAAGCAGATGCAAGTGGATTCTAGCTTTGCCTAAGTTTAAGGTTGGCATTCACCTATAAACTTCACTTTTGTGAAATTTTGCAAAAATAAAATATCCTGTGTTGCACAATCCGTGCTACTAGCCCACCAGGGGTTCAGAAACCTATAGAGCAATAAAGGTTGCACTTGCAAATTGCTTTGGATAAGAGTCATTCAAAATGTTTCCTCAGACTTAAACCAGAACTTGAAATTTCCAGAAAGATGGGCTATTTTTTCCTTCCTGTTGTTATTGACATTTACTCATCTTATACACATTCTGGCTCCAATAAGGGCTAAAATGGGCAGCGTCAAAATAAAATGACAAAGGCAGTTATGGTATTATTTCCAGGAAATTCCAGAGATCTCATGAATCCTCAACAACAATCAAAACTGATTTTTCTTAAAGCTTTTTGTGTGGCACTATTTATAAAGCAGCTTGAAAATTTCAGTCTCATCTCAATAACCAACTGAAAAAAGCAAAGTAATATTTTAGGTAGACCTCAGGTATGAAGTCTTTATTCTTTTCCAATAATACATAAAATATAACGTAACTGTGAATGGTAGTTTAGCAGGAAAGTACATTAACTCTCATAATATTTCACATCTGTTTAAATTGACCTGGCTGAATTGCCAGGGTCAGAAACGAAAGAAAGAAATAAAAATTAGTTGATCATGAACTGAATATATTCTGGATGATATAAATCGCTCTTTATGAACAGGTTCACCAATCAGTTCTTTTTAAATTACATAACACCTGGTAACACTGCTAACTCCTAAGTTAATTACAGATTCCAACAAGCAATCAAATATTATTAAGTTGCATTTTTTAAACTGATCAGATGGTTCACATTGAAGGAAAACAGCTTAAAACATACATTGAAAAGGGGTGGTAATTAAGCAAGCTACGAAGTTCTACTATTTTGTCAGCTTTAGAATTACAAGGACAAATTCTCCTTTCAGAATCCCAGGCAATCAAATGGGTTGTGAGGAGAACTGTGAGGAATTCTGTAATGACATCATTTATACTCAAGAAACATGAGCTGAATGCTTTCAAAACAAAAATCAAGCTTAGGTAAGGACCATCCACTTTTTTTTTCTTACTGAACTTTCTTATTGAACCTCCCTCCCAGAGCACAAAGGCTATGGAGTATGCCCCTCACCATTTTGTTCTTTCAAAAGACTTTGAAGACGGTAAAGAACCTGAGCAAACTCCAATATTCCAAAGAAAAGAGAATGAAGAAAGCAGCAGAGGGAACAGCGCTCTATCTGCAAAAGAAGATACAAAGAGTGGGAAAAACAGAAGGGAGATAGGGGTACAAGACATCTATGGAGCAATTTGGGAAGTTGCTTTCCATAATTCTATATGGTACGTGTTCTATCACCAAGAATATAAAATTCTCTCATCTTCCTTTGTCTTCCCTCTCTTTCAGACACCCATTATCTCCAATCTTGTTCGAAGTAACCTCTTCTTCCTCCCTAACAGCCACATTGCCCCTATCCAGTCCATTCATAATGTTGATGATAAGTTTTCAGTTCCTTCCAACCACATCACCCCTCCTCTCCTTTAACCCCTTCAGTGGCTGCACATTTTTCACCGCATCAAAATCAAGAATCTTGTTGTCACCTTCAAGTCCTTTCATCACCCTGACCTTCCCTACTGATTAGCTTTTTGTCTCTTTACTTCTCAGCACTGCCACTTAGGCCAGATCTCCCACAGAGAAAGCCCTGCTTTCTTCCACGCAGTCCCTCATGTGTGAAATGCCAATGCCGGAGCTGATCCAGAAGGACACTACTCTTGTCTCCTTCAGCTACCTCCACAGAATGCCTTTCTTCAGTGACACCTATAGACAACTACTGCCAGCCCTACTGGTGGCTAAATTAAAAGGCAGTGGGGGGTAAGGCACATGTATTTTTTAAAGTTTTAAATGATCATGAACCCTCAGTTTCTGCACAGCCAGCTACCGTGTTTCTCCGAAAATAAGACAGGGTCTTATATTATGTTTTGCTCTGAAAGATGGGTTAGGGCTTATTTTCAGGGGATGTCTTATTTTTTTCCATGAACAACAAAGTGTATGGGGACCTCTACTTGTGAACCGCTTGTAAACTGTAACTAGGGCTTATTTTTGGAGTAGGGCTTATATTTCAAGCATACTCCAAAAATCCTGAAAAATCATGCTAGGGCTTATTTTCGGGGTAGGTCTTATTTTCGGGGAAACAGGGTAGCCTATGTAATTGTGCTATAATAACCATTACCCTTGTACTTCTTTCCTGTCTGTTGCACTCATTCATTGCATCTTGTTTCAAAATACACTGAAAACTCTTTGGGGCTGGGATGTGATTGTACAATGATTAGCAATGTAAGGCGTATGATTGTGACTGAGATTTCTATGAGGAATTGCTATGCAAATAATACATCTGTTTGACATAGTAAGCAAGATAGGCTATGGTTATGAGCACTGTATACATGATAAAAATGGAGCACCTAAAGAAAAAAGGCAAATTCGTTTTATACTTGGTCAAAATGCAGGCAAAAGTCTTCTTTTTCTGCCCTCTACATAATAAAAACCAGTATGCGACCTCATTGAATTCATATCTGAAATGAAAGCAGATGCAGTTTAAAATTAAGAGCTGAGAGACGTTAAAATAATAATGAAAAGCTCTCTTTTTATGAGTCATTCTAGCTAGAAGCCAGGCGCTCAGGAAGCAGCGGCAACCAGCTCTTGTTTTGCTCGGTAATATATTTTTCCACTTGTAGCACATTATTTGTTAATCAGTTTGCTATTAATGAATCCCACAGCGGAACACTTCAGATGAAGAAAGTGGGGATAAGGTGTGGGTGGATAGACAAAGAGCCTGTGTGTGCCTGATCAAAAAATGGAATCATCCGTAATGGGGATTTCATGTGCAATATTAATGGCAGTCTCCTATCTATCTTCTTAAAAAAATTTCAACCACAGGCCCCCAGGTACAACCAAGATAAGCACTAGTAGCAAATCAAGCAAGTTTTATATTTCATATTACTATAAACAAGGGCCCAATCCTGTGAGGTGCAAAACACTCTAAGCAACCATTTACTTCAATAGGACAACTTGCTCGAATGAGCACCACTGCTGTAAGAAAGGGTTTGCAGGATCAGATGTTTAATGTAATTCATGTGCTGGAGGGATGTTTTAGAAAGCTCCCAGAGGCCCCTTATTAAAATTTATCCATCAAATTGAAGGGAAGATTGGGATGATTTCCTTGCTTCTGATGGAGTCAAATCCCTTTGGATACTGCTAAGTCATCCCAGCTAGCAAGGATTGTATCTCTGACACTTCTAAAACTACCACTGAAGTGCATATTGTTTGGCTTTAGAATGGCCTGATTGCACTAAATGGCTGCTATTTAAAAAGGATTTCCCAGGGAATGATAGTCTTGAATTATACTACACGGTCTTCGACACCACACCCGCTCAAATGGCACAAAGTATGCCGTGTCTTGTTCTATTAATATACTGCTTAGTATGTTTTACTAAGAAGTCCAGGGTAAATTAGTTACCTCCTTCCTTGATTATTGTTCTAAGGGGGGGGTCTTCCCCACCGCAATAATTTTCCCAACCTCTGTCCCCTCCCTCCCATACCACTCCTCTTCTACCACTTCCTCTATCCTTTCAATCTCTCTTGCTCTCATAGACCTTCACTCCCATCACACCAATTCCGTACATTTCTCCGCCTTCGAAAAATAAATAAATGAATAAATAAATAAAAATCCATCAGAACTATCAAGGTATCTGCATAAAGAAATTCAAACTGCTAAGTCTTGCTTCTGTAATTCTTTCTGTCATTTCTTCTCCCACTGTCTGTGGCGCACTCTTTTAGCACCTTGTCTACATTGTGATTGTAAACACTTCAGGACAGGGACTGTGTTCTTTTCTAGGTCTTGTAATAAAAATTAATACATACACAACAGAATGGTACAGAAATGGCTCTGAAAATGCAGATGTATTAAAAATAACACCAAAGAAGTGGCTGACCACTGCATTTCAGACTGAGTTTGGTTTGATTTTGGAGAGAAAATTGAAGATTTGTTTTCCCTCCTTTAACTTTTTTAATTGGAACTGTGTCCTCTATCCCTTCTCTCATAATGTCTATACTTTCAGAACAGCTGTGGCTGTACTTGTTATTTTAATGTTCACTTCTGCAAAGCTTTCCTTTTTTTTTTTTTTTGGGAGGAGACAGAGAGAAGGATATGAGATTTGAGGCCAGAATTTACAGATTTTGTTTTTTAATTGGGTGCACTGTGGTGTTGCATAACTTTACTACAAGTATAAGTTCCTTTTCAGAAACAGGATTCACTGTCAATGTTAGACGCCTGACGCACTGTAAATGGTGGAAAGAGAACAGATTGAAAATGTTGAAGCTGCGTTATTCAGTAATCTACTTTCTATATGTGCCTTCTCTCACAATAAACAGCTCATCCAGCAGAATGTTGCCATGGAGCAAGGCATAAATAATAGGAAACTAAGGTAATCTCCAAGGTAGCCTCCTACTCCGAATGAAATTGATGCTACAACAACAAGATACTTCTTACTTGCACAGAAATAGATCTCAAGCTATTCATAGCCCCACTCAAAAGTTGTAACCACCTGCCCAATGAATCATCATTTGAGGACAAAATGGACCATACATATTCTTGATGTAAGTTAATACATTTAGGAGGTTTAACAAAGATGCATACAAGTCCTTGTTTATTCCATATAACTCATGTCTAGCATTTGCTGAGCTGCAACAATTTCCCTAGTACAGAGGTTCTCAAACTGTGGTATGCAATTTCTAGGTGGTATGTGGGAGAAATTGTATAATGGTGATTACCTTGATTAATTATTTTATATATTGCATTTTCATAATAGGCTACTCAGACGAAGCTTTAAAACTTTGTGGGAATTTGTTATATAAAATAAGATACTTAATTTCCTTTAAGATGCACCAAGGAGAACTCACCTCTAATCAACGAATGGTGTGGCTTCAGTTGCCTAGCAACTGTACAGTCTGACTGAGCTCAAAACTTGTCAGAGTTTTTATTTCAGTTGAATGCACTGCAGTATAACTGCCTAAGTATGTAACAGTGAAATATGGACCGATGGCTAAAGATCGGCAGTGTTAAGAAGAACACACAAAGCATCACGGATGAGAAGGGTAGGGGTACAGGAGCAGCTGGTGGATCTGGAAGGGGGTACACAATAAGAAAAGTTGGGGTTTTCTTCTGCTCTAGACCACACTCAGGCTGTCTCTGGGTAAGGTATCTCTAAGGAACACACTTTGGGGCTAGGAGAACCTGATTTTTTAAGGGACTTATTTCAATGCCATTTGCGATTGAAGAAACACTGGGGAAGTAATTAGAGGGCAATGAAGAATGAAAAATGAAGAAAGAACCTTTTACATCTAGGTCACCATTACCAATCTAGACAGGACAGCACTGGCTAATGGATATTATCTAAAAACTGTTTGGGAATGGTGATCTTTGTGAAGTGATCTGATGTCACAATCTATTCCTAATGAACAGGTGTGCACATCACAATTGGCAGCCTTTTCTGACATTGACCAGAAAGGTCAAGGATTGAATGGGAATGAAGAATGACAGTCCTCAACTTTGTGGTTCTGTTTCTTTCCTGTTCTTGAGGGACATTGGCAGGGTAGTGAGGGAAAACTTAAGAAATTGTTTCCTGTGTGAACTAGATTTGCTAATAAATAAGGGAGACATGCATTTTAAGAGCTATCATCCCAGGACTTACCATGAGCTTAAATTCATGTTTTGAAAACTAAAGTAACAAACCATGACTTGTAGCTTTAAATTTCTTTTATCTGCCAATTATGGTAAAATATTTTGGTCTTGTGGCTCATTTATAGCAAATGATAATGAATTTGTATTAAAGAGTTATTCATTACAAAATGTATGAATCATTATACATGAATTCACATTTTTTTTGGCTATCATCTTCAGATACATTTTTTCGTTACCTCTTTATATTATTATTGGTGTGTAAATGCCAAGTTACAATCTGTGTTTAAGTTTTACTACTTAACTGTGAACCTGGATTTATGTAGCAACTGTATCATCTATCATTAATAAGTAGAAATCATAAAGCGACCAGAATGCTCCTCTTGCTGTTACCGGAGAGAATGGCTGATATTCTAAAACAATCCTTTCCTACAATGGTGCTAATTCAGGTAAGTGTATTCCAGTTTTCCTTGGAACAACATTAGGATCTCTCTCTGCTAGCTATGTCTTTGGTTAAACATACAGCTAGTTGAGGTTTCAGGATAGTAAGGACTGTAAGTTAATCAAATGGCCATTAATTATTTAAAACGTACCTTTTGACGTTTAACACTTGTGGCAAACTGCCCGCTTCCCTGGTGGGTCTTGCGCTTTTACCTCCTGTTTGTGGTCAAGGCACCCCCAGCTACCTCATCTCCCCTGGCTGTAGCAGAGCTCTGTCTTCTGACCTGGGACGGAAACGTCTCCTCAAGCCGCTCCACACCTTCTGGCAACTTCTCCTGCGTTTGTTCTCTCCCCTTCCTTTAGGAAAGGCGGGGTTTAAATACCCTTGGCCCTGCCCTTCATTGGGCCCAGTTGTCTTTAATTGCCCTGCTGTGCTTTCCCCTCTGCCTGCAGGGCAGAGGGTTTTGAACACTTTCGGGCCCTCATACAGGCCCCGGCACACCCTTTTAAAGCCCTCTGGCCTGACTTTATCACACGCTATACAAATGAATGATACAGATTACGTTAGTCTAGTTAAGACTCAAAAAAAGGATGTTATTGCAATCAGCTAATAGCCACTGTTGAACAAATAAATTTGCCGGCAAATTGGTGTTTAATTATACATGAACTGTCCTATTAAAATTAAACTTAAGTTCTCGTTTAAGAAAAAGGCCTGATCTCACTTGCATTGGTGTAACTCCGTGAATTTCAGTAGTGTTATTCCACTTACACACCAGCTACATATCAGGATCAGGGCTAACGAATTTAAAGTGTGACCAAACAATTTTAAACCTTCTTAAAATAGTATCATTTAAAAACATTTAAAGCATAATATGCAGTAAAACATGATTTCCATACTGGACATTGTTTGCACAGTGTAACTAGATAAATATTCAGAACCAGGCCAAAATTTAATTTTTATTCATTTCCTTTATTCTTCCCTTCCCATTTATATGAATAGTTCACCATTTTGAACAAAAAAAGTGCATTAAATGTCTTCAGAGACAATTTGATTTTACTATTTGCCTATGAATAGCTAGCGCTCAGATATCATCCGAGCACAGTACAGGAAAGCAGATGAGATAAACTGAAGAACAACCTTTATAAGCAGAACTCCCCCATTCCACCTGCATTGGGGCAAGGGTGTGCTGTGTCCATGTTATCATTCCCCCAAGGAACCGATGAATACCCAGGCGAGTGTATAGTGAGGTTTTGTGGATGGGAACTGGAGGAGATAAGAAAAAAAGAGACTGGCTGATCTTTGGCATCCCACTTCCTGCTTATAGGGAAAGAGAGGAAGGATGTTCTTGTGATTAAGACACTGGACTGGGAATCAGGAGATCAGAGTTCAATTCTCAACTCCATGTGACTTTAGGCAAATCACATAACCACTCTGGGTCGTATTGTCCCCATCTTACAGATGGGGAACTAATACTTCCTTTCTCCAACCTTTGAGCGACTTGTCTACTTAGACTGCGGCAGGGACTCTCTCTTATGATGCACAATGGATCTCTGACATCATCTGAGGTTTCTAGGTGCTACAGAAAAAATAATGTGGAAAATCTGAAAGGGAATTACTACAGCAAGGAGATGCAGTTACTTCCTCTGAGTAGCTTCTGCTAATGACTAACCTAGTCCGTGGAATCATGCCTCTTAGTGGAGTCAAGCTCCTGGGGCAAAGAAGGGGACATATCCACAGAGCAGCATGGAAGCAGGAAGTGTCCTGTCTCCACCAACCTGGGATCAGTTCATCCCCACAAAATTCTACTGCTTCCAGAACTCCATAAGAGTTTTCCTGCCTTCTGGTCCCTTCCGTACATTTCCTTGCAGGAGGGAGTAATCAGTTCCAACAGGTTTGGAAGAAAGCTGCAAACTCTGTGACAAATAGGAAATTTTAACTGTGTCACATCATGTCCCTATAAAGCAGACCTACAAGTCAATATAATTTTTTGATAGTGAAGGTTGTTTTATTTATGTAATAACATGATCGTGGTTGCAATAGAAATTAGTGCAACCCCCGCATCTCCACGGATAGTTAGATACTGAATTATTCCATTGTGACAGAATATACCCCTCTGTTCACACCCACATGTTATTGTAATCATTTTTGTACAAGGCATGTCTCGTGAGTTACTTAAAAGCTAATGATTTGCTGATCAATAATATCATGGCAAAATGCATATAGCAGTGTTAGATGGGAAGTTATAAATATCAGCTGAGATCATGACTACAAATATGTTTTCCAGAGAAGTGTCCAAATCAGCTCCTCAGAGACAAAGGGGCAAGCTGACACCTCAGCCAGGATAAAGAAGGCTGATGGGCCTTTACCTGCTACATGACCATTCTTTGGCAGGAAAGGGGGCAGGAAAAAAAAACTGCATCTTAACAAAGAAACGGCATGGAGTTCCCTTCCACGCAGACTGCCTGTTGCCTTGCTCCCAGCTGGAAGTGCTTCTCAAAATGGAGAGAGGACTAGAAAAAGAAGGGGCAGAAACTCCAAGACACCCCTCTTTCTGTCTCTTCTCATCATATTCCCTGCACATGAAGCAACAAAGGAAGCATTTGCTGGACTCTGGGAGGAGTCCTGACCTACAGAGATTGGTCAGTCAGACTGCTGAAAGCATGTGAGAGAAACTTAGCTTGGATCTGATATAGTTTAAGTTAGGTGTTAGTAAATGTCTTCTCTTTGTTTTTCTTGTAACTATTTCTGACTTTTATGCCTCATTACTTGTACGCACTCAAAGTCTCTCTCTTTGTAGTTAATGAACTTGTTCTACGGTTTTATCTAATCCAGGGTTTTTAAATCGAAGGGTCTCTGAAACTTCATTGGGGGTGGCAAGTTGCAGGCATATTTTTCCTTTTAAAGGAATATGGACCTTGTATATCTTGTATTGTACAGGAGAGAGCTGGGCATCACAGGACATACATTTCGGGGAGGGGGGAAATCTATGAGAGGGGTATGTTAGGGTACCCCTGCGGTATAACCAAGGCTCTCTCTCAATCTATGCCACAGCCAGCAATTTACAGGCAAAAGCCTTGTTTTCAGGTTTTATTTTGTTTAAAATTTTGCAGGAATTTATCAGTGTTTATTACAAAAATTAAAAAATGGGTGAAAAATCAGTGCAAAAATATAGCTTCACGGTTTTCTGGGAAAAAACTGGGGTTAATATTGGGGCATAGGAGGAAAGTAAAAAAACAGCAAATAGAGAAAAGTAAGAACAGTGAAAGTAAAGGCAGTTTAATACTGTGGTTTATTTAATAAACTGTATCTTAACAGTACCTACACATGTCCGTATGTATCTTTCAGTGCATTGCCTTGCTTTAATAGACAGCCTCACATTTACACTAGGGATGTAAAAATTAGTTTAATCAAAAACCCGTTTAAACGTTCTAAAATAGAACATTTAAATGGTTAAATGCTGGCGGTGGGGTGGGTAGCCACAGCTGGGCAGCTCTTCCTCCTGGGAGTAGTCAAAGCTAAACTCAAGCCCCTGCTCACACGGGGCTCCGCGCCTCCCTCCCCCCACTTGCAGGGAGCCAGCCCAACTACGCTGCCTTTCCACTCCCAGGGCTGGGCTCTACGATCCAGCCCAGCTGCATCTATCCTGGCGCTGGGCTCTGCACCTTCCCCCCGCACAGACAGCCACGACTCACTGCCAGAGAGAGCTGCCCAGCTGCGTGCATCTTAGCTGCCGCTACCCTCCGCACCCCAGTTTAAATGGCTGACTACCCTTTAAACGGTTAAACGGTTAACCTGTTACATCCCTAATTTACACTTCATCTAACACTATTAATATAAAGATATCTACTTAATATAATGTATTGGATTTTCTTAATACAATCAGTATTTTCATCAGTCCAAAATTCCGATGAAAATCAGTGCAAATTGAACTGTAGATTTGGAAAACCTGGCAAATTTTCAGTAACAAATAACAGTAAAAACTGGAAACGAAGGGCCTTCTTCACAGATTATGCCTGTGTTTTCTTTTTAATGTGCCTATGCAATCCTCCTGAGATTCCATGTCAAATAATTTCCTTCTGTAGCTGACCAATTTGCCAAATAGGAGCATAAAGATTTAGAATATAAAACAAATCCTGACAATTCTTGTTTTCTTAATAATGATTTTATTATTATGTCCTTCTGGGAAGGCATTCATTTTTGTGGCTTCTTTTGTTTTGTTTGGTGATTGCAAATGAACCTAAAATTATTTTAACGAGGCTTTTAAAGCTGGTTAGGGGATTACATTTATGGGAACAGAGCACTCAAATCGCATGGGGCCTTGAAAAAATCTCAGACTACACGTATGTATTGCTTTGTTCAGAGCCCCTTGATTTCTTGAGTTTTGAAGTCAAGGCAAAAGCATGAGCCTCAATTTAGCAAAGGAAACCCAATATTTGAACTAACTTCTCTTTTGTTATACCAATTCACCGCTGAACTCAGTAAAGTTGAACCAAAGTCTGGTCCTAATTTTATTTATTGTTATCACTCACAGTCTTTCTACTGTTGCATTTACTTGTGCAATGACCTGAGAACTAGGATCCCTTTGTGACAGTGCAAAGCACTAGCGATAGGTCACAGAGCTGACCAAAACTTTTGGTCAGTGTTACAGATGTGTATACTGCTCTGGACTTTCCATGATGGTAAGTCATGAGTGGTGCTGCTACCTGACAGCACAACAGTTAAAGTGTAGATTTTAAAAGTATCAGTACCTTCACCATTCACAAATCTGGGACTCAAGAGAATTATTTTGCCTTTTAATCGATCCAAGCAGCAGCATATTGGTCACAAAAATAGCATAATTGCACAACCACACATTCCACCAGAATTGTGTTTACAAGTTTGAAAACGTATTATTTTCACACCCAAAAAGGCTTCTCCTGGTGAAATGAGTTTTTAGCATGTAGAAACACTGCTTTTTGGCTTCCAGAAACAAAATACATTTCTTTACACAAAACTGGGTGGGGGAGATGTGATTCTTGGCACCAGATCACTAAGGAGAATTTGCTTCCCTCACATGCTTATGCTAACAACCCTAACTTTAAAACAAGATGTCAGACATAAATGGTGAGATCAAATTCACTGAAGCATCTATTAAATTAACATAAAAGATGTATATTCTAAACATTTGCTTGACAGCAAGAGGGAATGAATCACTTCAACAGAGAAAAGATCTGATGTCACCACAGAAAGTTCCATTCACAAATGAGAAGCCTGATTTTAGCTACTCGCAGATCCCTGGATTACATTAGGCATAAATGCCTAACGTGAGTGGCACGTGTGCTGACACACCATAGTGGTTTGTGCTTTTATCTGCCCATCTAGCTAGTCTAAAACACATCCTTTACACTCTCCATCTCTGGCTGTCTCAGCTGCTGCTGTCTATGAATATTTTAATTCTCCTCAAAAATACATCATCGCTATATTGCACTTATAGCTTTGCCAGGGTGCTGGAGGCATACATACAAGCTTCCCCTGCCTGTCCAAGACTGACGAATTTAAAGAGACTATTCTAAGGCCAATACAGCTGGACTCATTTACTGCTTGTTTTCTGTTTGGAGAGGGTCATTTATAGTTTAAGCGATACAGGATCATTATTCTTAAGTTTCGTGTAATGACACTACTTTGGTGCATTCATAGCTACACCTTTTCATCCCTCAACACCTCACAGCTTGATAATAGTGTGCCCATTTTTGACTAAGATAAAATTGAGAGGTTAAGATTATAAACACTTCAGGCAGGGGCCATATGTTCCCACATCTTTATACAGTGGGAACACAATGGGCTGTACCCTGATTCAGGCCTCTGGGTGGCATGCAATATCGTTACATTGTCATGGGTAATAATATGCACTAAAAGTCAAATAACTGCTATAGGTATAGATACATACATACGCACATACTGCACGTAACACTGACATTACTAAGATTACAGAGTCAAGCATTCAGAAGTTAGGAAATGACACAGTTAAGGATGTCTGTGCAATCTTAATTTCACCCCCTTGCATGTATGCACTGAAACAGTTTTTAAATTACATAACACACTTTTTTTACTACAGGACCCCTGCCTCATTCAGTGCACAGGACAAACCTGGTCTTGTGCACTGAAGGAGACTGATTCCTCCCCCCAAGAGGGACCCCTTCTGCTTTGTCCTCTGCACCTGTCCTTGTCCCAGTTTTTTTTCCTGTCCCTAGCTCCTTGTCCCAGTCCCAAATTTTCTCATTAAGCCAGTTTCTGTATTTACTCTTCAAGCTTCTCATTCTAGTTCCAACCTCCTTGCCCAGCAAGTCCTAGTCTCATCTTGTCCAATCCCACTCATTCCCGCCATTGCAATGTCCCAGTCCCAGTCCCTTTGCCCAGCCATTCCCAATTCCCCATTCCCAGAGCTCCTTGCCCAGCCTGTCACAGTTACCCTTACCTGGCTACTCATCTGAACTCTCCTCCACCCACCCATGTTCACCACCTTGACTGGTTCCCAGTCCCAGTCTCCCACCCCAGACAGTTGTCCAATCTCAGTTTTATCCTGCTCCCCAGTTCCTTGACCCAATCTCTTTGCCCAGCCAGTCCCAGCTTTTTCCCTTCATCCAGACTCCTCCCCAGAACTGTTTGCCCTCCCCCTTTTTCCTCTCATCCCTTTGGCTCCCAGTTCCACTCTCCTTGCTCAGCCAGTTCTAGTCTCTGCCCCAGCTCCTCACTCAATATCAGCCTTCCACAACTACTGGCTCCCAGTACCAGCTTGACTCCCTGTCAACGTTACCATCAGTCTCCAGCTACAGTACCCTATCACACAGGGTCCTTCCCCCGGTCTTCTCCTACCAACCATAAAATAGGTACGGCTTTTGTCCCATCGCCACTCAAATCAGGGCTTTTCCTTCTCCTTGTTGTCTGGGCCAAGCAGGGGGTGGTATGGAGAGATCAAGAGAGAGAGGGTCTCTGCTCAGTTCTGGTGCCCAGCCTGACCTGTTGCAACCCTGAGCTGCAATCACAGGGAACGGTGTGTTTAGCCCCTGGGTAACCTTTGGGAAATCTAGCAAAGAAGCTTCACTAAGTCGCTATTGAGGATTTGCAAACTGATTTTTCAAAGGCTTGTAACTTAGCCAAATTTGGGCAAATTTTCCTGACTAAGCCCTCCATATGCATTCCCCCCTTCCAGGGTATCGAAGTCCCTCTTGGCAAATGGGCTCAGGCACTCTTCCTGCTCACTGCCCGCCCAGCACTCCATAAGCAACTGGAAGACTCCTTCCCTGCAGCCTCTTCTGTGGTCAGTTTCCCAGCTTATATGGGCTCCTCTAGCTGAGCCAGTTTCCAGTTAATTCCCTGCTCCCTGGCTCCTCCTTCAGGTGCAGCCTGCAGAGTTAATTGGTCCATCTGGCCATTTCAACCCCTTCCAATCCTACATAGGGCAGACAACCAATCACAATTTCTCCTTAGGTACAAAATAACTCAGGGCTCTTTACCACTCTCTTTTATACTCCAGCAAACCTTTCAAATGGATTTGTCTGAAGATAACCCCTCAAAGTAAATTTTATTCAAGCTGTGAGGAAGTAGACATGGAGTCTCATGGTAAGGAAATTTCAGGTTGCTTTCTTTCCCCACTTGGTGTTTGTCAAAATGTACATCGATCTGGTCCTTCAATCTCCTCCCCCTGCTGTGATGTCGAGTGATTATCTCCTCCCCTTGTTGGCTTGATGGCTTTGTTTACCTTTTGTGTAAATTGCATTCCCATGGTCTCTTAATGTACCTTGGAATGTCTTTAAGGTGGCAGAACCACATTCCTTTGTCTGGGATGGGGTAAGTTCAGCCCCGCCTGGCAGACGTACTTTGAGAACACAGTTCCCAATATGTTTGTAATTTTGAATTTGTCCTGATCTTAATGATCAGTATATTATTAGCTTTCCATTGATATGTTACATGACACCTTTTAGATACAAGTTATAACATTAGCAAGTCAGGCCAGCTGAAATTCACTACGAGGTACCAATGAGCCTCTTTGCCCTTTTGCAATGGGCAACTGTTAGGGTCACATTAATATTAGAAAATTCTGACTAAGAAGTGTTTCAGAATCTTTGTGCATTTGAAAGATGTGCGCCTGGTGTTGATCTGTTATCGTTCCCAACCTTTGTATTAGCATATTATCCAATTGCTTGGGCACACTATAGTCACAGCAGGCTGGTGACCTTAGAGATGAAAGCAATCATGTTCAGAAATATCCAATCCCCTTATGTTTCAATTTTTTATTACTACTACAGTTCTAATGAGCAGAAAGAATTAAAACTGCCTCATGCATGTAATAACGCTAACCAACAGCTTGCACACCAAAGAAACCACCATGAATTTGCCTCACCAATCTGCATTATGGCACACTGTGAACCCAGGAAACATATGGGAGTGTACAGCAAGGAAGAAATAGAAGCAAATGACTGACTCAGGACTACCCCTTTGTTTAGTTAATTTCTTTCCTTCATATATTTACTTAAATCAATCAAGTCTCTTACATTGGCTATTCCTATTATCTTCTTCAGTGAATCAATTCATTTTCTTAACTACTGTCAGGATGAAGGAGTCCCATCTGAATTGCATAGGGCCTGATCTTTCATTACCCCTTCAGTATAGCTTTTGTTCATAACCCCTAGTTCTTAGATTTGACATAGTTCAACTTGTCTTGTAGCATCAGTCCTACCCTTCAGAACAGATTTTGCCTCACTGAGGTCATTCTTCATCTCACCTTTTTCTCTTTTAACATTATGCTTATTCAGTGTCATGTTGAATCAGAGCACAAAGAAAATAGAAAAAGATAGAGTTAAGGGATCCAGTGTAGGGTTGTGTTCCAATTACACACCAGTTCAAAGAACTTGTTACTAGTGGATGTCAAAAGAGGAAAAACAACAATTACCATGGATCATAACAGAAAAAAATATAATTTTAAATTGCTGAGAAAGTGGGAAGGATCTGGCAGAGACACTTTATTTCCCATAATTGAATGAACAGGGGAACTTGAGGTGGAATGGAGAAGGGGACCTCCTCTTCAAAATGGTGGCCAGTGATCTTCTCCTTCCACTGGTGGGAACAAAAAGCTGACTGATCTTCATTTAGAAAGAGGCAGGGGGGAAGCCCCTCTTCATCTTCTAGCTGGTGCTATTGTCAAAGAAGCCCTGAAACTCCACTGCCAGATACCATCTCCTCCAGCTACTTTCGTTTCATATTTCTCTAAATGGTGAGTCCTCATTTCGACAGCCAACAAAGCGGGGCAGAGGGGGGAGGAGTCTTGAGGGAGTTGTGGCCATCCAAACCAGGGAAAGGGAGAGGAAAGGGAACACAGTATATTCAAAAGCTAGCTACGTATGGAGCACAATATTCCAGAGGCGGCTAAGGGTCACCAATCCTGTGCTTACAAGTGGAGCTTGGTGAAATAATTTCTGCAAATAACTCCATTGTCATCATCATGAATGACTATGAATTGTCACACTGGGCCAGGGAAAGAGAGTGGAAAATGGTTCTATAGCCTGGTGGTGAAGGCACTCACCTAGGATGTGGGTGACCCAATTTTCAAGTCCCTGATGCAATGGCTAATTATTTATGCAAAGTGGAAAAGTCTCAACAGGAAAGACTAAGAAAACCCCACATTAGAATATCCCATAGACCAGTAGCTAGGATGCTGTCCTGCAATGAGACACCCCCAAATTCAAATCCTTCCTTCACATCAGTCAGAGGGGAAAACTGACCCCAGGGTTTCCACATCGCAGGAAAGTGCCCTGACTACTGGGCTGGAGCTTACAAGGCATCTCTTCCTCCTCCTCCAGCTGTTTTGTGAATCTAGTTCGCCCTTCCTCTGATTTTTGTCATAAAAGGCTAAAATTAAAAAAAATAATAATCTCTAGCAGAATAAAACATTTTATTTTGACCCGGCTCCATTTTTTTGGCGTTTCAATTAGCCAAAACTTTTGAACAACAAGAAATTCATTTTTTGTTTGATGCCAAAGATTTTTATTTTATTTTTCACAATTGCCAGTGAATGGAAAAAATCCGTTTTTTTGCCCAACTCTCACACTAGGGTACTTTTCAGCTGACTTGTCCTCATTCTGATTCATGAAAGATTCTCTTCTCAGTTGATGCCCACTACCTGGGACTAGCTTACTTTTCAATACAATAAAATACATGTGAAAAACAACTGCTGACAATAATTGGTATGGAAGGCATTATTTCTCTGTGCTGTTTAATAAACCAGAATCCTTGCACCTGACCTCCCAACAGGTCCCAGAGTACTGTACTGGTTAGACTACAGATGTAATGTGTGTACTCCTGCTTCCAGTTTAAAGCTAATAGCCACGTCTCCAGCCATTTTAACAGCAGACTTGATTTCTTCCTCAGTAACAACTGAAAACATCCAACACTTTGACCTCTGGAATACGTTCAGCAAAACAAAATTAAAAGTCTCATCACATATTATTGTTATGAGGCTAATAATGCTGCCACTTTCCTGACTCTGGTGGCATCATCATTTTTTAGCCCCATTAAAGCAGTCCATGCATTAACCAATATGTCACTACATAACACGACATTGTAGGCTCAACTGAGAGAGAGCTGCGTCTGTCTGAGAAGACCTGAAGCCATGTTCTTCTGTGTCATCCATTACCCCCAAACTTGTATCACACTCAGACACATGAGAAACAACACAGGTATGATGAATTAGATAGTCTGGATTTACACTGGTTGGACTGAGACCCTACAGTGTCTTCTTCTAGGGGGCACTGTCACATCACAATGTGAATCTTTCAACTCATGAAGAGTAGCTATAAAGAAATGAGTATCAGGTAGCCAAATTACCCTCCTCCATTTGAGTACATCTCTCACCCCAACCCCTCTGTACCCTGAACTCTATTTTTATATCTTGGATGTGGAAGGAGAGTGGAGATGCATTTGGTGTATTTTTAGAGTCAGTGACAGAGTAGAATCGATAGCTAAAGACACAGTGGTAGTAAACTTTTCAGCATTTGAACCCATGAATTCAGGAGTGAACTTACTGGACTCACTTGGTGGCCATACGGGAAATGAATTTAGTGATCTCATTCCAGTTCCCAGTGGGCAGGTGTTCACCACTACCACCATTGCCACTAACTGGTCCCCTTGTTGGCAGTGTCTGAAATACAGTCAAGTACTGAATGAGCAGAGGTGATGAGCTACATTTTCACTGCTGGAGGTGATTCATCCACAGGAGAGTTTGGGAATTTAGGTAGGGTACATATTGGAGAAACAATGCAGTGGTACCTATTCTATGGACGAATAGAGAATTTCTTCAGGGTTGTCAGTCTGTACTTGTAACAAACACTCTATT
Source organism: Mesoclemmys tuberculata (assembly GCA_007922155.1). Lineage (NCBI taxonomy): Eukaryota > Metazoa > Chordata > Testudines > Chelidae > Mesoclemmys > Mesoclemmys tuberculata. The sequence goes on along the minus strand of ML675609.1, from coordinate 13,446,189 downwards.
CTCCTATATATATACATATAAATATGAGAATAGAGTGTTTTATATATATGTATAAAATGAGAGACTAAGATTGCCCATGGCTCACAACCTTAGTGAACTCAGCCACTCTGGTTTCTAAACCTGCTTCCTTTATATGAAGGCTTACCCAAACTCCTCTTGGGAAATAACAGATGGAGAAATACTAATATAAATAATGCCAAAAGATACTTGGTTAAATCTACCATGTTTGCTTAACAATATGCATTTTGGGGGGTGGAATAGCAGGGAGAGAGAAATTCCATGAAGTTCCAAAGACATTCTTCTATGAAAATCTGATATTTTTTATCATTTAAATGAGTTTTAAATAACTGTAATCAACAGAAGTATTTTGTGAATTAATACAGAGCACTAGGCTGAAATGTAAAATGTGTTCACAAAGATAAAACATTGCAGCGTCATTGGCTGTCACTTGTTTCATTGAAATACTGCATTTCCTCCACTATACCATCTCCTCATTACTTTTTATTTGTTTTGGTTCTCTATAATACAGTAACATAAAGAATAAAATGTCATAACACTACGGACTGTGCATGGGGCACAGATAACAGGCACGGCGAATGCTTTTACACCTTTTAAAGGACAGCTCAGAAAAGGTCTTTGAAGAAGAAAACAACACAAAATCTGCCCAAAAAAACATGGCAAAAAAGAACAGCAGATTTCAACTGGAAACAAATCTTCCTAGAAAACATGTCCAGCTATGCACTAGATTCTTATCACGCTCACACTGATATAAATCCAGAGGAACTCCACTGAATTCCACTGATGACATTGTAATCAAGATCAGACTTTGGTTCACAGAGAGACAAGTTACCCATAATTATTTCTTCCAAATTAAATCTATTATATTTTCCCTATTTGGAAACTGGAATTAGTAAGCAAATTGGCACAGTCCCATACATACTAATGGTACATCTACACAATAGCTGGAAGGTGTAATTCCCAGTGTGGCTTATGCACATACACTAGCTCTGCCCCAGCTAGCATCTAAAAATGACTACATACCCAGGGTCTAGGGGGATTGTTCTCAGGCAGCTAGTCTGAGCTACTGTCACTCATGCCGCCATGCTATTTTCAGGCACTGGCTCAAACAGAGTTAGCATGTGTATGTCTATCCTATATGAGTAGACACAAGACTTGGCATCCATTCCTGCTTGTGCATCTCACCAGCTGGGGGCCTCAATTTTCACCATCTGAAAAATGAAGAAATGATCTTTCCCTTTCCTTCTGAAGTATTTTGAGATGTACGGATGAACAGCACTATATAACAACAGCGCACAATGACATTACATAATTCTTGAGGACCGGAAGAATGACCTATCCATTTGAAACTATGGGGGAGATTCAGGAAATCAGAGTGAAATAAACTGGTCTCAGACTTTTCCCTGACACTGGGATTACCAACAACCTCATCCAAGAGGGAGCCACTGGAAGGCTTTGATTCAAACCAATTACAAAGATGACGGAAATTCAATTGACCAACTTACTCTACCACTGACTCCAGTGGGAACAGTCAGGAAAAAAGATGATGATTATAATAATAATAATAGTTAATAACAAACACCTTCCTCATTAATTTTTTTTAAATTTTATTATTTTATTATTCCTCATTTTTATTATTATGTTATTTTCACTACAGAGATGGACAGTGCTTCCTTCTATGCCAGAACTGTGTGAAATTTTTAAGAGCAGGTTCCTTTTATAACTGACGTAGACACAAGGTCAGTTATGACCCAATCTTTCTTAGATGCTTACATGGCCCTCATCACCACAGTATCTAAGCTTCTCACAGCCTTTTAATGTATTGATCCTCACAACATTCCCGTGAAGTAGGGCCATGCTATTTATCCCCAATTTGCAGTTGGGGAACTGAGGCAAAGACAGGCTAAGTGACTTGCCAAGTTCACACAGGAAGTCTGTGCCAGAATAGGAATTGAATCCAAGTCTCCTGAGTCTTAGATTACTGCCTTAACAACTGGATTCTCTTTCCTCCAACCCCATCACAATGGGCCTGCGCCCTGAAATTCAGATTGAGATCCAAACTTCAAAAGGTTCTGGTCTGGAACTACTTCTAAACCTTACTAAACCTCTTATAAACCTTTTGTCTACACCACAGAACATGGCCTAGAGTATATAATTCACAGCTCTCTGTTCAGAGCAGTCTTTCCTATGTGACTGTTGTTTGGTTTCCTTCTTGCTCTCAGTAGAGCTGCTGAGATAGTAAACTGTGTCTGCTTTGACTGATGTCTGCTGCCTCTCAAAATTAAATCTATGTCTGTTCTGTATTTATACTGTTCTGTGTTGGTGGTTTCTATTTCATAGTCATTAACTGGTAACACAGTAACAGAAACATAAGACTTGCTACAAAGGATCAGACCACCGATCCTGGCATCCTGCTTCTGTATAGACACTTTTTTCGGTATTTGAGTTTCATATTTCAAACAAGCTTTTGTGATCCCACAGTGTATGCAATGGAAAGAGTTTAACACAACTTCCTCATTTGTTTTGAGTTTTATTTTCTTAGTACCTGATTTGGATGAATTTGAAATCACAAAAATCCAGGTTGCAAAAAGTTACAAAGAAGTTATCCAGGGCATCAAGTGCCCCAACATCAACTATGTGGGTAAAACCAGATCATCACCATGCTCTTGAATGAGCTCACACAGAGAAGTGAGAAGAACACATCCTAGGCTCATGAGTGTTAACGCTTTTCACAAAAGGATCGCTCCATATCTGACCAGTCAGTCCTTGTCCTCAAAGGAAACCTGCACCACACCTTGAAAAGAGGAGCCTGGGAACTCAATTCAGAATTCTGTTGGACACTAAAAACCCTGGACTTGACACGCTTTATGGCCTATTACAACAATTTATAACACACCCTGATGACTCTATTACCCCTCCATTGTCCCACCAATGCAGAGGTTTTAATTGTCCACTTCATTTTAAGTGGTCTCCTACAACGTGTGTGTGAATCCCTTATACTTAACTATCTGTGCCACTTTGTATTTAGCTTGAACACTCTGGTGTCCTTCGCCAGAACCTAAAAAAAAACTCTGTGAAGCTCAAAAGCTTGTCCCTTCCACCAGCACAGTTTGGGCCAATAAAAGATATTACCTCAGCCACCTAGTCTTCCTCAGATCCTAGGACCAACAGGACTACTACAACACTGCAAGCCAAACAGTTAGTAAATCCAAACCCACGTTAAATAAAAGCAAATCTCACATAGTTCTCTCTCTTTTCTTTCCCTCATGCTAGTTAACTATTTATATATTATTTATGAGAATGAAAGATTGAGATCTTTCAATCATCTAAGGATTTAGGCATCCAATTCACATGGAAATTAATGAGCACTAGAGAGCAAATGCCATGGGCAGCTATGCCAATATCAGCAACAATAATGACCCTCACTCATGAAGGTATGCTGTCCTCAGTTTAAAAAACAACATTGAGAAATAGAGTCAAGTTAAAAACCGCACTCTGTAAGCTTGACACAGTATTTTCCTTAGCAAATGAAATGGGTCCCATACCTAAATATCCACAGACATAAGTAGGTATCTATCTGGATAGCTGCAGACTGAACTAAGTGAATCATTTCAAGAACACACACTCAGGCATGCACGCTCATCTCACGCTCAGTGTATGTTTATTTTATTTAAAAATCAAACACAATTTAATGCAAAGGGTACAAGGTTGCAGCTGATAAATTTAAAGCCATAAAAGTGAGGAAATCTAAACCTATCTATCCCAGTCACACTGAACATGCATACATTAACTCATAGGTTTACAACATAAACTACACATGCACTAGATAGTCTTCAGTGAACTATAAATGTCTTGACTTTTGTGCATTTAAAATTTTCAACCTTCACCTGCTATCCACAGCATTGTTCCGCATTAATGTAAAAGCTAATAGGCCTGTCCCTGCACGGGCAGCAGAAGCGCCACAAATACACATCAACAGAGCAGCAGCATACAGCTAGCATGAGCTGTTGGTAACTTGGGGCTTGACGCTCAGCGTTCCAGTCCTAAGAAAAGAGGTGGGACACACTTCCAGGGTGATCCCCTACCAGGAGCACTAGAAACGCTGGCAAGCTGTTAAAAAGTGCAGGTGCAGCGTTCCAAAGCGTTCCCACACAAACCCGGTCAATGCCGCGCATCAATAGGAGTTCCAGACACGCAGCTTGCTGCATCAGGGACCATAGTGCAGACAGTATGCAGGTGCAAGGCATTTGAAAACATCATTATGCTAAGAAGGCAGCATCAGGTCTCAGGAGGGGTCTGGCAGCATACGGAGGCATGATGCAGGAGATCACAGGGAGAACTGGGGTGCTGTGATCACACTGGCAGCAAATGGGTGTAGCAGCAAACAGATTCTGGAGTGGAATTAGCCCTAACTGTGCATGTCCAGGAGAGGGCAAGTGACATTGGATACAACACAGTGACCCAGAAACTAGGAGAAAAGAGAAGTACCTCCCCTCTGTTGTTAGCCGTCTGCCCCCAGCCTACAGCATAGATCATTTTGTGGTTCAGGTGCTAGACACTTCTGTGATCAGTATATGGACACAGCCAGGCTTGATCTTGCACCAGTGAAATAAACGGGAGTTGTGCCATTGATTACTGTGGGTGCAGGATCAGGCCATTTATTTATTCATTATGCATCTTATAATGGCAAACTTCGGGCAGCCATAACTATGGGCAATGCTACCGGCTCCATCTATGCCACCTCCTCCAAGGAACCTAGTATCTCTAATTCTTTGATTTGCATGTGGTGAACTTGGGGACTGGAACAACTAGGTTGCATGCATCAAATAATGGACTTAGGGCAGGGGTTCCCACTTAATTCCCCAACAGTATTCCCTGTAGGATTATGCCACAACTACCTTCATTGGATTGAATGCCCTAGCTTCCAAGTGTCAAGCTTTAAATGTGCTTAACACTTTCTGAGAAACAAATCCTATTCTCTTAATTGCTGAACCACAGATCCTTTGAGCTAAAGTACATACAAGATGGATTTCACAGAGCCTGCTGTGATTTTCTCTTTTCTTATTGTTCCTTCAGATGCCGCAGCAGAGCTTGGCCAAACTGTCAGCTCCCATTGCCTCATCAGACAATGAGGAATGGCTGTAGTTATTGAGAAACCAATTGCTTTGAACCAAGTTCATAAAAGTCAGCATTCCTTGCTGACATCAGAGAGAGGAAGGTGGTCTCTAAAGACTTAAACAACACAATATACTGCATATTCAAGCCTGGAGCTTGTTGGAACATTTTCTATATGAAACTAAATGAAATTTGGTTGAAGCCAAATGTTTCAAGGAGATGTATCTGTTTCCATCTGGAAGATTTCTTTTGGTCAAAGACTCCATGGTCATGTCTGACCAAAGAGAGAGGGACTTAACTGAAAACCTGAGCTTTTCAATATGAAAAATGAGAGAGAGAAATATCTTTTATTGAACCAACTTCTGAAATTAACAGTTCACCCACGTTGGCACTCTAATATCTTGGGACCAATGTGGCTAGAACAACACTGCAAACCATTTGAAAAACGACATTTCAAACACAAGTCTGTTTCACAAAAATGTTTGAAAGGTTTCTTTCTGTTCCAGTGAGGAACAAAAATAGATATGAACACCTGGAAAGTTTTGGCAAAACAGAATTGTCATCCTCCAGATAGATGTATTCAAGCTACAAGCCCGTGAAGTTCAAGGGAGGGGGGCAAAGTTATTGTGCCCGTGTGTGACTAGGCCAATGCCACTTCAGCTGGCTGAGCTGAGGCAGTTACTCGACATAGCCATGGTATCATGAGATACTGCCACAAAAGTACTGGAGATGCTTTTTTCCCCCCAAATGAATATTTTTCAATGTGTAATTCTTAGTGTTTTGCTTATTTCCTTCTTCCTCTCTTATCATTTTCATATAGCGTAAGCATTTCAGACCTACCATGAGCTGAAGTGGAGTCTCAATTCACTAATGAGGATTTTGCTTTAATGCACTACCCTTCGCTCTCGAGCGCTGTGATTTGAAATCCCAGCTGGATACTCAAATTCATGATGAGATTGCAGTTATTTCCGGATCTCTGTCATACTATCACGAGGACCTTGTTTTCAGTGATAAACAGAGAGGCTGAAAATTGTATAAGTGTACATCTGAGGTGGTGAAAATCCAATAGAATTTCAATTATCTTTCCCATCTTGGGCCCATAAAGTCTGTGCAGTCACATTTATTTATTTATTGGCAGAAATCCCCAAGTATTTCATGCTGTTTTCCGTTTTAATATAAACGAAGAGCCCTTCTTTATACAGTTCTGTGCAGGTAGCATTTTGCATGCATATTGCTTCCCAGTTTAATTTCTGCAGTGTGGAACTTTCCAGGATGGGGAAGTACAAGAATGCCCCGGAACTTTTTCATAGCCAGGCACCACTCCTTAGTGGACAATTTCACTGACAGCAGAATCTGAGCCAAAGCGTTATAGTTGGGCTCCAATGACACAAGACCATAGAGACTCCACCAGCCAGGGGCAGCCAAGGCAGTGATCATCTGATTGTTTGTTTGCTCCAGTCCTTCCCTTTCCTGTCACCTCAATTTCAGTCCACACCTGTCACACCACCTGCCCTGTCCCCTTCTCCCCCTTCCCTTTTCTTCCCATTTAGCCCATCTCCTCCTAAATAAACAGCATCTCACACACATATACAAATGAACATGCAGGCACCCTCTTCTCCAAATAACTGTGAAACTGATATGACATTTATCACCACCACATTGGTCACTCAGCTTGTGTGTTCCACTTCTCCCCCCACCTTGTGTGCGTGTCTGGTCTATTTAGACAATATGATCTCATTGTTCCTTTCTACTCTCCCATCTGTCTATATCCATCTGCTGCCTCTTTTCTTCCACTTACATGGTCAGCTCTTTGGGGCAGGATCTGTCTTTCTTTTCTGTGTTTGTACAGCACCTAGGGCAATGGCATCTGGGAATATGAGTGGGGCTCCCAGGCACTACCACAATACAAAAAAGGATATAATAATACAACTATATATAAACTACCCTTTTACTTTTGGGTTATTAATATACTTGGATTGAGCTACAATTTAAACATTTACTAGCTGTAAATGTAAACCCACTAGTTGTGGGTAAATTCTAAAAGGGCTGGAAATTAAGTTTTGACAAATTTATTAGATTCTCTTGGATTTGGATACAGGATTTAGAAGTCTAGACTCTCTCATAATATTACAGTGTTACTGCCCTCTGTCCCAGCTAAAATCATCATCATCGGGTACCAAGAAGGCCTAAAATGAGCTGTCACTGGACTGTAAGAATTGCTCCGACTCAGAATATTCCCAATCATGTTATCATTCTACATGTAGTGTAGATTGTAATGGGTATGTCTTAATTTAGCTTCCAGTGGTCACTAGTAGGTAGGTAGTTTTTAATCAGAGAATTGATTGCCAACCTACTTTTTCATTGTTGTACATAATTCCAAATGGATGTTAAACATTTCTCTTGCCCTCTCTTATGCCATTAGTCTGATGACATGCTATAAAGTTACAAGATCATATTTATCTTTCCCTGTTTAAACCTATAACTATACTTGACTGTGGCATATGACGTGTCTGATCCCACAGTAAAGTCATCGTGAGAGCATCTTCTATGTTATAGGAGGAGAAATAAACTAATATTTTTTTTATTACAGTATTGTGCATAGGGGAAAAAGCACTGAGGCTAGACTACACTAGCTGCAGAAACAGCATATGGAGCATAGCTGTAAAGAGGACAGCTATTATTATGCATAATACCACAGCTCGTGTCTTGTCAGAGTCCTGTATGCAGGTGATAAATTACACTAGTACAGAGTTGAAAAATTGCCTCCTTAAAATACAGTAGTAACTAAAATAAGGGAGCTGATCTCAACCAGATTAGATCTAAACTCTCTCCTAATATATCACTCTTTTTTTCAAATTAACAGTTATGGCACTACATAACGGTACGCTCCTCAAGTATACCTGAATTGAACTCCAAACATTCCATCCCTGTGTCGTCTGTGAGTAAACAAGGGCACCATTTACGGAGGGCAGGGGATGGCCTTTGCCCTGTTCTGACTTTTTGTAACAACAACAAGGTAGCTCACTTGGCTCCTCTTTCACCTCCCCTTCCCTCACCATCCAGGAGTGGGAGCAATGCAATGACTTTGCTTGCTCCTCTTACTCCCTTCCCTCACCGCCCAGTCTCTGCTCAGGCAATACAAATGCAGCGTGTGGCAGAGCCAATAGCAGGGTTGGGAGCCTCAGAGCACTTTTCAATATTGGAAAAAAAAAAAAACCCCAACAGGCTCCGCTGGCGGAAGCAAGGCAAGCTCTCAGCAGGATCCGTGCTTCCTCTAAAGATATTGCAGACTTCACCATGATCTGCCCTTCATAGTCACACTGACATGTTAAAAAGGCAGGCGCAAGCTCCTTGTGACACCAATAGACACAGCACAATAGCAGCAGCTCCCTCCCCCTCCGGAGCAGCAGCCCCACGCACATTGAGGGGATACCTATTCTCAGAGGCAGCCCAGCTTTGAAAGTTTCAGGTTGCAAGAGCAGCACTGAAGAATGACCCCTGGAATCTTTCCCTGCTAGGAGGAAACAAGCGTGTGCTGTCACACCCCAAATATTATTTAAATTACACTTAAAGTTTTCCCATTTCTTCCAAAACTCTAATGTTGGAGTGAATAGCAGTACCCCAGAGTGGCCATTTATTCTGCCATTTAATCCATGCCCAAGAATAATCTAGAGATCATGCTAGTACTGTGCTGGGCCTGTATGTAATAGAAACCACTTCAAGCCAGGGCTTGCTGCACCTCCAGCACCCTTAGTTCCAGCACCCAGGACTTTTTTAAAAAAACAAACAAACCCCAAAGTTATAAAACCATAGACTACCAAAAAAAAAAACACTCCAGAATCTTTTTAACAGACTACGTATTGACTGAAAATAGTTCTTAGACCGAGATTCCTGTACGGTGTTTGTAATTCAAACATTGGAGTATTTACTAGGACACTGAAAGTGAAAAGAATTAAAAGTGGTAGAAGTGATTTTTTCCCCATTGGCTACACTTAGAGAAATGCAGAAAGTAAAGTAGTTACCAGCTACATTAAAGTTTTAAAATTCTTTCATTTGTAGTGGCCTAAATCAGTGTTGTTATTATTAACATTATTAACTGCCTAGTCAGATTTGGGGTTGGGAATATCTTGCTGCATTATCTCCTGATTGTTCTAAATTTACAAAAAAACTTAAAATATGGCTTTAATTAGTGTTTATTTTTTTCTTTATATAGGAATTAGGTACAGTGCTCAGTCAGCTATATTTCTAATTTATTACTTGCAAAACACCTAGAGTTTTCAGTTGTCTAAGTAGTCCCGGGAATATGCTTAAAAGGTGCCCACCCCTAACAAAATTTGAAATGGCACCCCTGCAAGTAAACAGCTGCCAAAAATGAATTTCAGCATATTATTTTGGCATTGCTTCTGTTTCTAGTGTTTGCTTAGGTGACATCCTCTTAAATATGTCAGGAAGCCAACAGGTCGCACTGTACTAGGGTTACATTAATCTCCAACCTTCCACTGTGATTCAACATGAACAGGCAAAATCACTTTACTGTGCTCCTCTCTCTTGCCCATACAAAACAGACTTATTATGGTATTATACAATAACCTACCCGCTTTCCTTAAATTTAAACTGATGGATTCCCTAAAGCAACATAAGACTTATCTTAAGACCTCGCATTGATGGGTTTTAAGAAACGGGGGATGGATTTCTCCATTTAGGACACCAGCAGTCCCTCCCTCTTGCCAAAGAAAGACAGTCAGTGATTTATGTTCCTGAGTTGAACCAGGAGATGCGCCAGGGTTAGTTACCAGGATAAATCAACAGAAAACCTCTGTTTTATCCCACAGGATGCTGAAGTATGATTTCCAGTCACAAAGTCCAATACACATCTCCATATGAAATCTCTCCATAGCTTCCAAGATTGGAAAATGGCAGTTATCCAAAGTTATATAGTGTATTACAACTATAGATAGGTCCAAGTCAGAATCCTAAACTACTCCAGTTTCTGACGCTGGATGTTTGAAAGCCAAACTCATATCAGAATCTAAATATTGAAGCTTAGAACCATTTCTCAATTGGCCTTTCACCCATGTGTGATTTTTCTGAGCAATGAAACCTTAACCTGCTTCCAGATTGGTTCTTGATCTTTCAGTTGCAAGTAGTGAGCATTTTAGCCCAGGAGTGAGTGAGAGAACCTGGATTATATTCTAATTCATACTATGGAGATTGACGGTATGACCTTGAACAAATCACTGAACCTTTCAGTCCTTCAATTTGCCCATCCATAAAGCACATCATTAGAGCTGTGTGAAATATAAATACCTAAAAATTGTAAAACAGCATTAAAAAAACCCAAAAAAACCCCATTCCATTCCATTTTGTCTCTCCGAAATTTCACTTGCACATGAAATTCCAGGCAGTGGCTACTAAATTTGCACTAATGTAATACTCAAAAATGTTTGAGAACAAGTGGAAGTGGGACACCAGCCTATCTTGACTTTTTTTTCATGCACCTCAAACAAATACAAGTTTTTTCTGGGATAGGGTCAGGAAAAGAAGATCTTGCAAAAATAAGATAAATAAGACTTAGGCGTCTACATGCCCTAATCACTTTTGAAAGTGGGACTTCAGTGTTGAAACACTGAGCAGAGAAAGGCCTAAATGTGCCTTTAAAAATCTGGGCCCAAGTGCTCCTTCTTTAAGCCCCAGAGCGGGATGAATCATCTCTGTGACTGACTGAACTTTGCTGTCCTTACAGTTGTAAATACAGAGTACCCTGTGGATGTCCAGGCAATATAGCTTTCCCTGGATGCCATCAGACCTCTCTGAAAAGCCTCCAAAATTTCCAGAAACATGATAGCTTCCGTCCCTATGTAATCTCTCTTTCCAGGAACAGTTCCCATGACAAAACTTTCGTCAAGCAAATTCCAGCCCCCTCCGTTTTCTTTCTGAAGCAAAGAACCATTGGCATGCAACCCCAGCCAGTGTTGCTCAGGCCTGCTTCCCGCTTCAGCCATAATTTGGAGGCACCTCCTCTTTACTTTTTAGGCTAAAGCAAACCAGTCAAAATGGCTTTTAATTGAGCACATTGGGAAGAGTCAGGCATTCTGAAGAAATATAATAAGGCTTCAACCCTGTCAATCCAGTTCCAAAATGGACAATGTACTACCAGAATTGACACAGACACGCTATGGACTTTCAGGCCATGAATGTAAACGTTATTTCCACCATTAATTATTTGAATTCTGTGGGGCTGCTGAGATCTTTAAGAGCCTCCAGTTTTGTCATGAATATTTCACACAGCCCTAGGAACAACACCACAAGTACGTCACAGGAGTGCTGTGAGCTTAATTAATTTTTGTAAGTCACTGAGTTCCTGGGATAAATGGTGCTATAGATGAGCAAAGTGTTATTGTTAAAACTAAAAAGGCCAGATTCTCAGCTCGTGTTAATTGGCACAGCTCCCCTGAAGTCAAAGGATCTATCCAATTTACACCAACTAAGAATCTGCCCATAAAGTCAAATGGGTGTTTATGAAAGTAAAATGCTATTCTTTTTACAAGGCCTTTTGCAGGGGAAAAGGACAGTTTATCAGCATGTTTCGTTCGCTAATCAGCACAGGAGTTTTGAAATCATATGAACAGTTACTTTATTTCTGATATATGAATATACAAAAGAAAGTCTGTTGGTGCTTTGTAGTTTAAGAAAGTACTCAACAGGCCAGAACAGCAAAATGTTCTATTTTTATTGATAGTGACACAGATCTTTCTTGGTTCCTTATACAGCAGCAATCAAATATCACAGTGTCAGTTGTCACATAAAATAGATGAAATTGGAAATGAGGGGTCAGACCCTTGGCTAATGCAAATTGGCTGAGCTTTGAGCTGAGATGACTGGATTAGATAGATGTAGGTACTCTATTGATGTCCACCAGGCAGCTGGAATGTTAAAATAAAGATATTTTCAAGTCTATATGGGTTTGTTTATGAACAATTTTGAATGCTCCATAAAGAGTACAAAATTGCATTGCAATTCCTCAGCTCTGTGACTCACGCTTGCAGGTGCAAATGGTTACCACGGTGACGCAGATTTACTGTCTCGGAATCCCGTGTGATTTCTTGCCACATCTTGCAACAAGCTTCTGTACCACAAGCCAAAATTCCTTCTATAAGGGATCAAGGCAATTAACCCGGAAGACATTAACTGGGGGAGCCTGCACTGAGAATGAAGCATCAGCACCTTTTCAACTCCCTGACTGTGCTTCTAATGAGGGATGAGAGAAGAAGTCAGAGATAGTCAGTGTTTGGTATTAAAATTGTGTTCTGAAGTCTAACCTGCATTAAAAAAAGTTAAGATGTATAAAGAATAGAACAAAGGCACTTCATGGTATAACCTTTTAATGGGCTGTGACACAGTATCTGAGAACAGCACCCCACCAGGGTCATGTAATTATTATATGTTCTGTACAAGGTATGCCTTGTTTAGTATGAATGTAAAAGTCTTGATCTGCTGAACATTAATATCTTGTCGGCTCGTGTATGCTACCATTGTATATGAAGTTATGAAACATGGTTTAACATGTTGCAAGGTGGAAAACTCCCACAAACAGCCTTTCAGGCACAACAATGGAGTGGCCAGACAGCATTAAAATCACCCATTCAAGAACAGATTCCACTAACAGGAATTGTTTACTTCACTATAGGAAGCACATTCACAATGGGGCTTGACTGACCAATGAAAACGACCCCACAGGTCACAAGCCAATTGTTTCAGCTTGCTACAACAGACTATAAAAGGGGGAGCGTGACATCCCTGGTCTCCACGCCCATACAACTGGACACCTGAAGGGTCATCTGGAAGACAAAAGGACTTTGAAAGGGGGAGGGTAGACCCAGGTTGGGAACATGGCCCAGTCTTTGTTTAAAAAACTGCTTGTACCAGCTAATAAGGGTTATCTTGTCAGCATGTAGAACTTAGACTGTGAATTTATGTTTATTTAATTTGGTAACTACTTCCAATCTCTTTAACTTTCCACAAATCATCACTTGAAATCTATTTTTCTGTAGTTAATAAACTTGTTTAATGTTTTATTTGAACCATTGTGTTTTTGAGTGACGTGTTTAGACAAACTGTGCTCAGTAACAAAAGCCGATGCATGTTCCATCCACTTTGTTATCCAGCCCACACTTCCCTCAGTCTCCATTTGTCAGGCTTTTTGACCAGGGCAGACAGGGTGGGTCCTGGGCTCCTGTGGCTGAGAAGCCAGCTGAAGTTTCTTTATTGTTGGTTCATGAGTGGCTAGAAAGCACTATTGAGCTGCTCTATGTGTGGTCCCTGCCTGTGGAGGGCTGTGTAAGTGCAAAACATGCCAGGGGTTTGTGGCCTGTCTCAACATCACAGTATGAAAGGGAGCCCAAGCTGGTCAAACAGAAAGTTCAATGGTATCCCAGTGGTTCTACATATAGTCACATTAACTAGTACCCTTTGAGAGAGAGATGATTAGCCATGAATAATGCAGAAGTATTAAACACATTGAAATACGTGAGAGGCCAATATTCTTCCCAGAAGTATCACCTTTCACAGGTGAAAGGGTCTGAAGGGGACAAAAATGTCTTGATTCTTCACTAGTGAAACCTTTGCAGATGGATAGTCTAAGCTTACAATGATGTCGGAATGCACTGTGAAAAGTAAAGTGTCTTGTACTGAACTGGTAGTCAATTATTTGGGAGATATTTATCACAGCTTGGCATTGTCTTTTATGTTTTTCAACAGCAAAGTTACAAGAGCTTTCAATTAAAATCAATCGCGCTCGCTCTCCCCCCCACAACTGCTACTATCTGGATCTTTTCTGCTTACAGGCATAAAACAGATACAGTAGCAGTTAATTGCAAAAATTGACTTTATTAGACAGATTATTGGATACAGTTTTTAACTGAGTTTTATTACTATCTCCTGGGTTGCCCGGTTTTATCATCCACAGCTCTTTATGGGTGGATTTCTCATGGTGGAGGTTTGAAATTTCAGTTGTAAGCCATCCATAAACAGACCTGTCTTTGACAGAGCGCAGCAAAAAGCATTTTGATATTTAAAACATGTATTTTGGAATTTTCTTGGCAAAAAGAGATAAGAACAAAGGGAACACATAAGCATCAGAAAACTGCACTGTCTGGATTTTTCTGAGAGACGGGATGGGGAATTTGCAGATAATGTTCTAGTTTGACGTTGAATTCCTCAAATAGGGCAGCAGTAGCAATGATGGAAGGTGAAGCACACCAGCTTCTGGTCAGTGCTTCCCCATTCTTACTGAGCATCCAAGAGAGGACATGAACTTCCTCATCAAACCCTAATGGTGCAGAAATTTCCCTGACTACAGCAATCTGATTCTCATACTCTAATTTATTGCATTTAGGGCTATAAAACCATGTTTTACTACTGAAACTAATTATACCTGACACTTTCATCACATTAACACACATTAGGCACCATGACCTATGGATGATCAAGAAGCCCTAATTTAATAATTTAGAGAGCACGTGAGGTCTCAGAAGACCCAAAGGGGAAGAAAATGTGGTGTGAAAAAGGATCCTATTTTAGGAGTGGGCAGCTTTACTTACTAAATCTGCCAGATTAACTTTGGGGGCCACTTGACTGTATCATCGTTGGGGGTCATGTACTGTACTCCAAGCTTTCAGAGTCCCATTAGAAAATGAAGTCATGAAATGTGTTAGTCAAATATATATATATATTAAATACTGTTAGAAAAATTATATATTTTGTATTATAAGAAATATAAAATAATCTTTGCTTTTTGTGTATGTCTCTGATGATGCAGCATTTCAGAACTTAGATGAAACAGCTCCAGGGTTGGGCAAACCCTGTTTGAGCATCTTATTTGTAAAAACCTAGGCCTGTGTAAATAGTAGGGTGAAGCAGAGTGTCTGATGGAATTGTTAACTTGGGGCTCTTAAGACAAGCTAATAAGCAAATACTCCAGGCCACAAGAACAGACTAGAAAGGAGAACAAGTGCAGTAATATAAGAATGGGATAGAGCCAGTGAGGTGGACACTGAAGAATAAATTAGAGAAGTAGACAGATAAAAGTAAGTTCACAGAATCAGCAAAAATATATTAGTTTAGCTTAGTTATTGTGATTTATGCATGGGAAAGTTTTAATTAAGGAGTTCAGAACAATAGGTACACAGATGATAGGGGATAACAACACTGTCTTAAAATGTACAGAATAAAAGCTAAAGGAAACTGTTTAAATTTAAGTGGATCTTGTTTTTCACCCAGTATCATCTAGCCCACAATGGTAGAGATGTAATGTTCTTTCACACTTTGTCTTCAAAACTCCCCTCCTCTTTGAGGGAGCACATTGTCCCTAACAACCTTCCACTCTCAAAACAGAAACATTTCTAAAATGGCAGCCAACGTAGCATCAGTGTAGCAAACACAATCAAACTGAACTCCATTTAAGCAAACACATTTGCCGTTCAAGGGACACATGCAGTTCAAGGTTCAAATTTGACATTTGTTAAAGGGATGGTTCTGCAAGAAACAACAGGGCCAAGTCTGGTTCTTGGAGGTAAATACCCAGCATGCACTGATGTAACTGCATGTTCATGTGAAAGCACTGTGGCTCACTGTGAACAGAAATGTTTCAATGAATTCTTGTTTTAATACACGTCAGTGAAAACAGATTGTTAAAAATTCACATTTTCCCCGCACTCAGAACTAGTAACACTCTGTTAGCGCACAAGAGCTAAAAGCTGAACAAACAGGGAGTCAGCCTGGCCAGCATCATTTTATTTTACAGCACAAGCTGAGGTCCAGATACAGGCACGCATATAAACACGCGTTTAAAGTAAATTCTTACCATGCTGCTGGCAAACCAGCTAGCCAGTGTATGAAGCATTGCAACTGAACTCAAGACAACCCACTTATGTATGGATATCAAATAATTGTTAATTAGCCTGGCAATCCCCAATTCATTCACTTTATATTGAAAAAAAATCAAAGAATAGTTGCTAAATGTACTTGTCTGTGTTTACTGATATTCTATTAGAGGTTTACCAATGTAACCAAATTAGCTTTTAGATGCTAAATCCTTTTCATATCTTAATTGCCTTCGCATTATGTATATGACTGTGCTCAGATAACCTTAAGACCAAAGCTGAGAAACACTGCAAGAAATTAATAATATTTACTTATATTGTCTTCAGATTATCTATCCCTGTTATATTATAATGAAGGACTGGCTAACTGCCTTATGTAAATGAGTGTAACTAGTTTACCTGTATACCTGTTTACCTGTGTATGCATAGGAAATAGAAGACTAACTTCAAAGAAGAGGACTACAAACTATCTGCATTGCCTATTCTTCCTTGGAGGAAAGCCCTGCTGTGACAGTCTCTGTGACAAGGCATGTCAGCCTGCTAGAGAGCTATAAATACTAGACTTTGGGTACGATCCTGCATCTCTAGTCTGCTGAACTCTGAACAGGGAAAGTTTCAACTGTGGGATTGAGATCTCCCAAGTAATTATTTGAAATACCCTGGAAAATGCATGGGAAGACTCTAATAGGCTCAACATCTAAGATGCCTTTGGATTCTGACCTGCTGGGATAATTCCAAAGAGACTTTTGCAAGCCAGCGAATATGACATCACTGCTATGATCCTGATCGATGAACACAGAAAAAATCTTGTACGTATATGATTTCTTAGCCATTTAATAATTCTCTTCTTTTATCAATACATCTTGAGTTAGTTTGCTAAGGATTGGCTGACGGTGTAATATTTGGGTAATTTCTGAAATATATATTGACCTGGGGGTCAGTGTCTGATCCTTTGGGGTTGGTAGAACTTTAAGTATAGTGAATAGGGTTTTCAGTCATCCCTCACTATATAAGACCAATTTGTCTGGATGGGAGCCAAGAGCTGGAATGCCTAAGAGGGACTGTGTTTAGCTTCTGGTTAACCAGTGCAATTCTGCTTGTTACTGGCTTGGTGAATCTAATTATAGACTAAACAACCAGTTTTGGGCATTATCTGCCCTATTTTTTGCAGTATGCCTTGAGTGTGGCATTCTCAGCGTAGCCCATCCCAGGCACCTGGTCACACTTACGTCCCAATCCCATTGGGATTTAAGTATGTACGTAAGCGTTATCACGAACAAGGACATGTTACTGATTCAGGGACTCAGTGAATTGCTAAAGGTGCCTTGGCAAGTTAGAGGTCTAAACTTTTCTCCTTTAATTTATGGGGTTTTATTCCAGTAATGATTTTTATCTTCACACATGTTCTACATGTCTTAATTCAAATTTTAATTTTAATTTAATAAAACAGTTATAGTATGTAAAACACTCATTTGCTTTTAAAAGCCTCTGAACAACTAGGTAATAGCTACTGCATTGTTTATAATCAGGAAAAAACACTGCTCCATGCATTCACACAGCATGATTATTTTTAAGCAAATTTAACATTCGCCAAAAGGTGCCAGATTAACAGCATTGGAGAATGCAGTTTTACTTATGCATAGAAAAGACATTATATGAACCACAGCAATAAAATTTCTAACAGGCCTCAGCCCGGCTTGGTAATACTCTGATGCGAAATTTTCCAGTGTTGCCAGCCCTCCTGCAAATTTTCATGGTGCTGTGTGTACGCAGCCAATCAGCAGCTGCTGGCTGAGCGGTTGCAGCTCTTATTTAGGGTCACTAGAGAGTACAGTTTCACTTGCAGAGCAGGCACAGTTACTCCACTCCTTGATTTGTGCTTTGAGATCTGGATTTTCAAAAATTGGAAGCTAGGACATAGGATCCTAAATAAACAGGCTAATTTTCAAAGGTGTTGGGTGTCTAGCAGCTCTCAGGACAGTCACCACACCTTTAGATTCAACAAATTGAGTTATCTTTTCTTTCTTTTTTACCATAAGATTCCTAACCCACATGGCTATGAAAACATCCTTCCAAATATGAACTGACTGTAATATGGGGCACAATTAGCTTCCTGAGTCTATGGACAGCCTGAAACAATAGCGTTAAGAGGTATGAACTCCACTCTCCATTAATCTCATGGGGGTGATAGCTTTAAAGCCAGATGACACTAATGTAATCATTCATTATTCAATTATTGGTTATGTTAGTGGGTGGAATGGATAAAAAGGTGAGGGAATGAAGCCCAAAGAAGGTGGAACAAGGAAGGAAATAGAGAAAGAAGAGTAAAGGAGATGTACAGACAGTGAAGGAGAAGAAAAAACAGAGAAAGAAAGATGGAATAGGAAAGGGGGAAGTGCATAAATAGCAGTAATCCTAAAGGGGAACATATTTCCTCTCTGAGTGATGCTGAAACCAACAATAAAGTACTGAATAAGTAAACAACCATTATTAAGAGTTTAGTTACTACATAATTTCCAGAGTCTACCCCTTATCTTAATGCAAAACTCCCACTGACATCTGTGGCAACTATGTTATATAGCGAGGAGAGTATGCGCTCCTAAATTTATATCTCGGATCATAATTAAAAATTGAATCCAGCATTTCCCACAGAATTCATCTGACACCTCTGCCCTAGAGAAAAAAAATCCTTGGAGAACATCTTAAAAGGAAAGTGCACACTTTTGCATCCATGCAGCGTTGTTTGCCTCGTGTAATACCCATAAGAGCTATTTCACTGGAAACGGGGCAGCATGATGAAAATGTATAAGCAGTTAAATTACAAGGCAGCTCTGCTGCTGACTCAACCTCTGTGGAATTAATGACCCCAAATCATCTTGATCTAAATACAGACTGAGGAAGGTAATCTGTTAATACATTTGTCACTCTGCAGAATGGAAGGGGGCTACTTAGTTTTCTCTCCCTATAAGAGAAGCTTCATTCTTGCCAAGAATCATGCATGTACTTTCTGTGAGACTGTGATGTCAAGTCTGCTTTAAAACAAATAGCCAAGTGAAAAACAGGAGTTAAATTCACTTTACGAGGGTGGGCAATATTTATACTTAGGCTGTTTTCACACTGAGCAGAGTGGCCTAGATTTCCAATTTTATTCACTCTCCACACCATTAATAGTTGTGTCATGCTTCTCTCTCTCTAATGCAAACAATTTGGTCTTTGACACAGAATTACAGTCCTCAGCATTTAGAGCCCAGTTCATGAACCATTTTGCCATGGTTGTAGTAGAATTTTGGAGTAATTGCATTGTAAAGCAATTTAACTCATCTCTGCTCTGTGCATTCTTCAACACAGCTTGCACGTGGCAGCCTGGTTTCTTGGGGGAAGCAATTTGCAGTCCCATGCAGTACAGTTAGGTTTCAGGACATCTAGACTTCCATTCCCTGACCAGTGCAGCTCAGACATTCAGCAGCACTGATGTGCTCTCACTTAGGTGAGGATACCTATCATACCATTCTGACCCATAGGGCAGTTCTGCTCTGGAGGGTTTACCTGGGTCCAGGCAACCAGACTAAAGGAGAGTAATGTAATTAATGACAATCTATAGGAGTTTAGCAAAAACAAATCCTAACGAACTAATTGGATACGTTTTCTTTTTAAATGAGATTATGAGTTTGTTTGATAAAAGTCACTGTGTTGATGTAACATACCTGGACTTCTACAAGGCGATTGCCTTGGAACCACATGACAACTTGATTAAGAAAACTAGAATAATGCAAAATTAACATGGCACACATTAAATGGATTAAATGCTGGCTAACTGACAGGTCTCAAAACGTTGCTATAAAAGGGGAATCATCATCGAGTAGGTGAAATGGCATTGCCGCCACACTCAAGTGAAGTAAAATCTCTCTCATAGAATGCAATATCCTCCATAACAATAAATGCACTGATCAAACTGGTGACACCCTTCCCAACTTATGCCGCAATTTCCTCCTAACAATAACCACGACAGTGGCCTCTTACACCCAGCAGTAGCTGTGGTTCTGATTCTGCTTTCTCTGTGCTCTGTTCCCTGGTCCTCTCCCCAAACAGGTCTCCATGGATGCTGGGCTGAAGGCATCCTTCAGTCCCCCTTCCCATGTGGTCTGTGCCAGCTCTCCTGGTCCAAGAAAAGGCCATTTAGTCGCAAAAGCCCATCAAGCTTGGCAAGAGGCTCAGTGCTAAGCTCAGTGCCATGCACCCATCCAACTCTTCGTAGTAGGTTGATCAAGTTTCCAGACTTGCTGTTGGCATCCTCTGCCTTGCAGGATGTGCCCTTCAGATTCTTCTTCTCTCCCTGCACTGCCTGCTTAATCCGCTCCTCCGAGAGGCTGAAGGAGATGTTCTCATGGAAGTGCTCGCTTCAGACACTTCCCCCCCAGATTTGTGGACCTTTCTGACCTCCAGCCAGAGATGCACCAAATCCTGGATGCATGCCTCTGACCAGTTAGCAACACCAGGGATTAAGGATCACCGGGCTGTCATTTCTATTCAAGCAAGCCATGAAGAAATGGAGCAGGCAGCATGGAATGCGGAGTTTGGGAGCCAATCTTAAACTGGTAGGTGATTTCTAGCATAAAGGAAATGAGCAGGTAGAAGGGCAGGAAAATATAGCCTTTAGGAAATTATGGGAAGGCACTGGAGGACCATCAACACCAGAGATCTGTAACTGGAGCCTTCAGCCTGCATCCATATGTCAAAGTGGGCAGGTTAGAGCCTTAATGTGAAACATTGATGTGGGCTCTAAGCTATACCCCCAGCCAGCTAAGCAAGCCCAGATTCAAAGCACATATAAAGCCAGGTAAAAGGCTTTTCTGTGTGGATGACAGGAGGGTTTGAGCTAAAATCCAGACATAAGCCCAAGTCAACTTTGCAGTGAAGGTACACCCTTAGTGAGTTTCTGAGTCTTAGGCCTGGTCTATACTTACTGGGAAATTTGGCAGCAGTCGATGAGAGTAGCTTGCGTAACTTACGTCAACTTCCTCAATCCTTTCCCGCGCGTCGTCTCCACTAAGCTGTGCTAATGGGAAACGTGTACCTGTCGACACAATGCTATGCTTTTTTTGGAGATAGTTTTATTGAATCAACTTCTGGTTTCGATTGAGCAAAATCAATCCGGATAAATAGATCTCCAAATTCACCATTGGACACAATAAAGGTTTGTATCTCTTGACTGGTTTGTATTCCAGTGTAATGGATATTGAGTCTCAGTCCCCAAGTATCAGAAATCAAAACACTGCAAATATATGCAGAAATCTCAGTTCACCAATATTAACTGTGTGAGTCCTTGAATAGTGTGGGTGTCATCTAGAAGTCTGTTGTGGGAACATTATGGAGGGGTGACTGGATATCCTAATGTGGAGAGGAACCCACATTTCTTCGCTCTGATACTGCTATGGGTATTGGTGTGCAAAGAGCAAAAGGACACAACAGGCATATTATCATTTTAGGAATCAGGACTTAAGCCACATGTGTCTCACTGAAGCTTCTTTAAGAGATCCTTTAGCTGTTGCACCTCTGACCAGTATTTCTCTTCTGATTCAATGAAGGGCACTTTAAATCAGTCTTGACCGGCTTTAGGGTCTAAATTTAGTGAAGCACTTAAATATGTGTTTAAGTCCCATTTAAGTCAATAAGACTACTCATATGCCAGAGCACTTTAATGCTAGATGCTTGGTTTTTAATGTGACTACACGATATGTGCATGTTTTAAAACAGATGAAGGCAAAATTTAAGCAACAAGTCACTATTCTATTATTTACTGTTTGTGCCGGTAATGCATTAAACATGATTATCATTCCTATTGCTTGTGTAAGGAGTGCAGGATCTGCCTATACTGCCAATTTGGATTGGTGATGCTTCCTTTCTTTCAGTGCTACATCTCTCCCCATGTTTGGGCCAAACCTTTCATTCTCCCTTATTTCCCATCAGAGACAGTAATGCAGAATGGACAGTATATGTCAAGAGGCTATTGTAGCCAAGGCTACACAGTACAAGGGTCCCTTAATGAGCAACCTGCTCTGTCCTTAGATACTTATTGGGTTAATAAAACTGACAATTTCTTACCCTGCTAAAATTACAGGATTCTCTAAGTAAACAAAGTACCTTTTCTTGTATTTCAACATATGTTTACCTCAGACAGAAAATTATCAGTATAAACATTATTGTTGTTGGAGGGAACGGGGAGGAGAATTATCACCCAAAAGGTTTGAAATACATCTCTTCCTCCTTTCTGAAAGGAAAATTTAATCTATAATTTACACAAAACACTGAATAGAATGGCATCCTTCCTTGAAATGATTTTCACATGCTCCAGTGCTTTATCTGGTGTTGACATGATGACTAACTTTTCAAATGCTGACTATCCTTCTAAAGAACAATGAAAAAAACACTGGTGCCATGTGTGAACATTATGTAGAATAGCTGGATGACATTTGGGGCCAGTTTACATTTTGGCTAAGACGAGTCTTTCAAGAGACTAAGAAATATTTCAAAAAAATATAATCTCATTGTAAAGGTGCAAAGTGAACTCTGTCTTGCAATTTATAATCTGCAGCTTGAGTTGCCAAATGCTAATTAACCAGCCTCTGAAAGTGCTGAAAATCAGGAATGTGAGGAAGAGAGAGAAAAATTTTGGAGACAAGAAGAAATTTCCATAACTTACAGGATTCTTATTGCTCTTAGTTTAATACTAAGAAAATGGAAAGGGGCGAGCTAGAGGGGAAATGAGCCTCTGAGTAATTGTGCTGCATTGCGATTCAACTCTCAGGGCAGAGAGGCATTCTGTCCTGAAAAGATGTTACCTCTTGAGCCTCTTGGGCAGAGAGAAATGTAAATGGTACTAAGTTCCTTCTTCATATTTCTCACTCACACAGCACTTCTTCCGTGAGTTCTATTCAGACATCTCTCTGAGCAAGACTCCAAGCCCTTGCCTACAGTGAGTATTTTCAGAAGTTCTCCACTGTTGGTCTAGCCTGGATGCACATCTTTTTTTCTGCTTCCTTAACCACCTATGAACTTGGGTGCTTTTGAAATTACTACCCCAAGTGCCAAAGAAGCACCAGTTGAAAGTCAAAATGAAAACTCCCTGTGACATTTTGGGGTCATCTAGAGCAGTAAGTGGTTCTGTCACCACCTTCCCTTCGCCTTGATGCTATATAGCTATGGTTGGGATCTCGGACACCAGTAGCCTGCCCACGAGCACAATGTCTCACCCTGGCTTCCACCAGCCTAGTCACTCCTTGCAGGGTGACACTACAGCCCTTCCAGTCCCAAGTCTCCCCAGATCCATCTTCCCTGAGTTCCCACATACCAGACACTTGGACTGTTTCCCTGTGGTTCATCACCCCCAAAAGCATGAAACCTGCTTCCTCATCCCCCCACATTATCAGTTCCCTTGAGGCACACAGACTCCACAGTTTGAACAACAGAGACCTGCTTGAGATAAAAAATAAACACACAGCTTATTAAATAGAAAAACCACAGATTCCAAGATCAAATAGTAAGGAGAAAGCAAACACATACAAGTTGCACAATAAACAAAGACGTAGTCTTAGATTTTATACTCAGATAAAACCTCTTTTCTAATACAAGTTGCCTTTGGACAGTTTCCAGCATACCGCTAGTACAAGAGGATCTAGCATTCATGGACAGTTTCCCAACCTGCATAGGGACTGTCTCTCAGTTTCTGGATGAAAGCTTGGGTTTCAATTCTCCTTTTTAAAGGCTTTTTCCCTCCTCCAACCCCATCCCTGCATAGTGACTCCTAATTATTCAGAGTAGGAGAATTCCCAGTTATCTCAGTGTCCTTCCATTAACTCTAACGGCCAATCACTGCATTTTCCTAGGTTGTACAACTGATTGTTACTTGATTCTCATTTTGTGTAAATACCTGGTTTGAGAGGTGCCTCTCTTTCTGATTGCTCACCGTCCTCCTGTGAGGGGGAACCGAAGTTTATAAGCCCAGTTCTCTATATACACAAATACATATGTTCATAATCATAGCCTGTATACATATCTCATAATGATTATGCTTAGAACATTGCAAAGCTTTCATAAAAACACTTTACTCAATATACTTCCATAGGACAACAATATAGGACACAATCATTTGGCGTTGTTGCTCATTTTTGGACCCTAAACATTCTTTTCTTCCTTTGCAGTGTCTGGACCTTTGGTTGACAGTGAAAGGGTAAAAAGAAAGTCAAATCTCATTACCTTTAGTTGCCATCTAAAAAGGTTTAGGAACGTTGTGTTGTGGCAGCTGTTAGTTTATGCTAGAACTTCCTGCCCAGAGCAGCTATGTAAAAATAATGTTAATATGGAAGAGTGCTTGAATACGACATTTTTCCTCTAGAGCTTCAAAATCAGAGCTGTGGTCTGCATCTAAATCCTGAACATTTTTTACCCATTTATCACATTAAAGACCATCCATCTTGTGGGGGCTGGATGATTTCATTATCACATAGGACTGGATGTGTATTTTCTTTTCTATTTTGATGACAGACAAGAAAATGGGTGGGGGTGGAAGAGAATCTTTTGACTCAATCCCCTTCCATCAAAGAATCTTTCTTATAATGCTTTGATGCCAGCTCAGGTGATATTTTCTTTTAATGCCCTCGTTGACCTTTCTCATCCTTTCTCACAGTTGGACACAGAATTAGTGGCCCTCAGACCCACGTTCAGGATGGTCAACAGTATTTTATTTTAGCAGTGTTGCCCAAAATGTCAGATTTTATTGAGAGTTGCATAATATTTGGTATTTTTCTTAAAACTCAGCTACTGGAGTCATGAGTCTGCAGGAGAACATCAGCTTTCATTAAAAAAAATTAGCTCTCCTGGTTGAGAAAAACTCAAATATGCAAACTTCCCTCTTTGTGGCTGAACTTACTGATGATATAAGCCCTAGTATACTGAGCTACTACAGCTAATGGAGATTCTCCATCAAGCACCAAAGGAGTTCGTTTAAATCAAATAGCCCAGTGAATCAACAGTGTCAAACCTGCAGAAAGACCCCTCAGGGTCAGGTTGCATAAACCACATGAATCCAGCCCTGTTGATTTGATTCATCATTACTCACAGCAGTGATGGAAAATGCCAGTCAGGAACCTTTTACGTGGAAAACATGTAGCAAAATCTATTAGATGCTCGAGTATTTACTAGATGTACAAGACATTTCTGAAATGAGCTACAATAACGTGAAGTCCAACAGCTTGAGGTTCTGCCAAGCTTCGGCAATGCTTTGTGTGGATGGCCTAGAAGCCAAGACTCATTGAATGGAGTGTCTAAGATATCACTTGCTGCGCACACCTCTGTTTTGCAGAGACCTTTTATTTTGGATCACACTTGCCTCCTCACGTTTCCTTACATCCTGTTGAAGTTTAGCTATATTCTCTGGGTCATGGCTCGAAGCCACTAAAATTGCCATTATTTCATGTCAGTCACACTATAAAGAAGTCAGTCATAGCAGGGAAGCTAGCTGTGGTCAAATACCACAGGGCAGGAAAGCAGGCGCCTTGGGTTACGCTCCTGAGTCAGTTGCTGACTTCACATGTGTCCTTGGCAAGTCACTTAACTTGTATTTCAAGACATGATGGTAGCTCAGAGGAACCCATAATATTTGAAAGTTTGGAGCCCAAATACATCTCACCATTTGCTCCTCCTCTCCTTGTCATCTCTCTCTCCAAATCCAGTTCATCTGATCACTGACCCATGCCCCATATTTGTTACCTCTCTTGCTTCTATCATTTTTTAAACAGCCGTTTCCCAAGGGTCCCTTTAGTTCAAGCATCTGACATTTCCTATAGATGTACTTGATATATGGCATTTCCTATAGATGTACTTCCATGAACTCAACTAAAACACATTATATTCTATCCTACAGCAGAGAGAGATGTGTGAGAAGACATTTCCTTAGTATTACAAACCTTACCAGTACTACATTGTGAAGTCTTCTTCTCCTTGTTAATCTGAAACATTTCTTTCCTTAGCGTAGGTACTCTGGCAAAATGAAGAACCTGGCACTGTAATCATTTCCTATATAAATAAATGTGTAAAAGTGCCATGATTTAAATGGAAAGCTGGGACTTTATCCAAATCAATAAACTGTACTGCCTTCAATTTTCCATAATCCAAAAACAAGCAAAGCAGCCAAAGGATGACATCTGCATACCCCAGATGCAAGAAAAACACATTTATATTTCATATAGATGCCTAAAGACAACCATAGAGATTAGCAGCATTTTTCTCATGAAACAAACATAAGAGGAGTCCCCTTCAAGGAGGATAAAACTGGCCATCCAGAACGTTTGTGAAAAAGGATATCTCCCAATCTACAAAAAGCAATAGGAAGAAAATAATTTTATATATATATATATATATAGAGATAGATAGAGAGAGAGAGAGAGAGAGAGAGAGAGAGAGAGAGAGAGAGAGAGAGAGAGAGAGAGAGAGAGAGAGAGAGAGAGAGAGAGATCCACATAGTGAAGCAACACAATCTTCCTAACATTAAAAAATGATGAGGGCTCTTTTTTGTTGAGTCTAAAATACTCAGCCCCAACAGGACAAAGGGGAAAAACAATCTCCAAATGATGTGGCTTTCTCGTTTTATGCAATTTTTGTTGCTGTTATTTAATATCTCAAACGATTCCTGTAACAAAATAAGGCAGTAGTGTGCAAGACAATTAAAGCATGCAAGAGTCAAAGAGACATCTAAAATTTATTCTTCATAAAAGCTCCCCTAATCCAAATCACGCCAAAACAAAACAGAAAAATGTTTAGCCTAAAGCCAGACTCAGCCAAAAAAAAAAGCCTATGAGCATGATCTAAAACCTGTCATATTTGGACTGCAATGGATAGTTAGAAGGAGCCAAGCTGTACAAAGTAAGTTTGGAGGGTGGGAGGGAATAAGATTTTCTATGATGCACAATTAAAAGCCTTGGAAATGAAAGCGTTCTAAAGCTAACTTCAGAATGAGGAGGCCTCTGGTTCCGATAGCCAGCATTTCTCCCTGCACACCTCAACCATCACAAAGTGACTAAGGATGCTTTTACTACCTGGTACATTCACATGTACTGGGAACTTGTAGTGTGGTAAGCTAAGCAGCTTCTGCATTCCTAATGCTTCTTTAGCTGGGGCTACATGGATAACTCAGAATGAATCCATCAGGTGATTTACAAGTGTCATTCCTGGATGCTAGGATATTTGTGTGATATACACAAGCATTTAGGGGCATGATGCCTTCTTTGGTCACCAAACAATCATGCTGATTAACCCAGGGTACTTTGACAAAACACTTTCTTTACGAGAGCAGTTATGCTATTTAAATAATCTAAACCTCTGGATTCTATTTCCAGAATAAAGCTGGGTTGGTACAAGGCCAAATCCTGTTATCTTTATAGACCTGAAGGTCCTTCATACAATATGGTACTGAGCTGAATGGACTAGGTAAGGGCATCTGGATTTGGCCTATGTAATACATGTCATGTGAATGGCTTTGGGAGACATATTCAGACCAGATCTAAGGCTTCATTTTGTGTGTCAGACATCACACGAAGAAATCAAGGCCACCATTAAAATCAATATGGTTGTGAATAAAGCCTGACTGACTCTGGTAAAAATTACTCCTTCCAGAAACTCAATACCTACCAAAATAGATTGCTTCGTGGCTCTGTCCAAAGTATGAGGAGATAGAGCAAGTACAGTTCAACCATACAGATCATCTCAAGACAGAAAATCATGGCCCATTTAGCAAACTAAGTTCCTGAGGCTTCCTACCGTGCTGGGGAAGGCAAGCATGTTTCATATATGGAGAATTCTATCTTTGTGTATTGGCAGCAAAAATCTTTTGGAAAACGAGGATTTTTTAAAGGGAACCTCAGCTCAATTCGCTGAGTGCAGCCCAAATTTATTACAATCTCTCCTGAGGATGGTTTCGCTGAGATAAACTGCCAGACACGTGCTTGCCAGCGGGAACCCACGCTCTCCAGCATCCTCCCTTTTTCACTCCACGTGTGGCTTTATTTGTTTTAGATTTGCATTTCAATGAAAATATTCCATGATTTATTTCCTAATGCAATCAAGACAATAGCTTCCAGAGTGACGGAAGTTAAGTCTCAAGGAAAAAAAGAATCTGCCTAGTACAACTTTAGCTGTACCAATTGCGTGAACTGTACTATTCAGCCTTAGAACCTTTCTTCTTTGAAAATTTAGCAATCTGCTGTTAACATTTTACCTGCCACACAGTCAAGCTTTACTACAACCACTCTACAAAACCATGAAAAGTAGAAAGAACAGCATCATCCCAGTGAGGAAATAGTCCACATGATATCTTCAGCACACATTGTCCCCTCTTGAGGGTGAGTCATTCAAACAAACAGCAGTTGCTTATAGGTGAATTAGTTTTACTGATGGGAATCCTTAATTCCCAACCAAAATAAATCCTATGAGTGTTTTATTCTGGTTTACTAAGAAAGATGCACTAGAAGGGAATTCTAGGCATATTAATTTAATTGTACACTCATCTCCCCCTCCCCAGAGCAAATAACCGACCGACTTGGCAAATGAGCTCATTCCCCCATTATCAGTATCAACAGAGTGCAAAATTTCTGTAACGTTCTTTTATTTTCAATCAGTTCAAGGAATTGTGGATATCATTGTCTGAATGTTGCTGCCTAGCTAGCTGAGCGCAACACCAAATCAAGTTGTTAGCTTTCTGAATGCCACCACCTGCATCAATGGGTGGGGGAAACTGATGGGGCTGGTGGTAAAAGGGGAGACAGTCCCAACTGCAAGGGAGGGAGACACTTATCAAGGGACAATAGGTAGTTTCTCCCTCTGGGATCCCCTGGCACCCACTGGCCAGCTGAGGAAGAGGGGTGATGATTAAGCAGCATTGCCCAGATCCCAGGATTTAGCCTGGTGCAGGGGGCATGTGGAGATTCTTCTGGCTCCATTCCAGCAGCCCCCACACCCACCCAAACTAGGAATGGGAACCCAGACTGGCAGATGCTGTGGGTCTAGCCCATTGCCTGTTTAGGGGGATCAGGAAGGATTTTTTTTTCCTCATGGGCCAAATGGCAGAGGACAAGGGAGTTATTTGCCTTTCTTGTAGCACCTTCAAGCTACAGTGAGTTAAGCAGGAACATGCTTAGTACCTAACTGAGCTACTGGGGCGGAGTTGTTTATTTGTCACAATTTGTGGCCAGTATCCGGTGTGGTTAAGAGAATAAAATGAATAGTTCTCAGAGGTAACCATAATCGCAGAAGGATTTTGGTGATGGGCCTGGGCTCACGTAATAGGTGAGACCTGGTGGCCCTCGCAGGTGAAGTTTCCACTCTGTTGCACCCTCTGTCCCACGTGCAGAGAAGGCTGAGTCATGGGAGATAGGCTGAGGAAAGCCTACCCTGCGTTATGGATTATATGGTAAGAAGCCCTCTAACCCCTGCACTGGAACCATTTAAATGTCTGGTACAGGAGAATATGGGTGATGGGTGTATGGAACCCTCCCTTTTGTGAAAGTTCGGTTAAAGTTGCATCCCGCCACTTAACTCTATGCTTGTGTCTGTCCTCATTTTGCCGCCGTGCCCATGTTAATGTGTCCATGTCCATGTCTTTACCTGCAGCTGATCGCAGGCACAAAATAAGGGAGTCGTTTGAGGCGCCTTTAAAAAACATGACCCATAAGTGACTGAAGTGTGGAAAGCAGATAATGCCAAACACAATACTATCTACCACTGCAGAAGACAAGAACGAAATAATTAATCAATTTTGCTTTATGTTAAGCATATTTTTAAATGGGAACATTACCAACTTCACAATCTTCTACACAGAAGCTAAATTCTATGGAGATGGCTTGATCCTTAGATTTCTGCAGGCCCTCGTAAAGAGTCATTCATTGGCAGACAACATAGTTTTGCAATTATGGCTGCAATTCTTACTCTTTCTGCCTCCTTCAGTTTACTTGGTGTCTCAGCCTGTGTTTCTGAAGAGCATAACCAAAGCCAGCACAAGGACATGGCTATAAGAGCATGGAAAGGGAAATGAGCTCTGCTCTCAAAGAAATGAAGGACTTTGGAATGATAGGAGACAAACAACTAAAAGCAATACTCTGTGTGGCCCATGTAGTGAACAATTGGCAACGTTCTGCTGTATGTTAATATTACAATTAAATACACACATTTTCCTTTTTCACATGTAATGTTGCTTTCATTTTGCTAATTTCTACAGGATGGCCTCCTGGATAATTTCCAATAACTTTTTAAATTTAAATAAAACAAAATCGTTCAATACATAACCATTGTTCTCCTGCAATATAAATTTAATCAAGAGTCTTCACTATTCTGTCATTTACTGTACAATTTCAACGATTAGCCATTTACAACATCCTATTTTGTAGTCAATAAAATGGCATCATTTTATTCAGTCATATTACCCTATGGCACCTACCCCCCAAATCAACTAGTCATGCCTTGAAAAGAAATCACGGAATAAAGCTTAATCTACTGTGTATTGAGAGAAGCCAGAAAAGTTGTTAATATAGTAGAAGAAACTGAAAAACATACTTATGGGGATGATCTCATTATATTCACTCACTTGAGGAAAAAGTTCAATTATTCAAACAGCGTGGAAAGAGGTGTTATAATCTTCAATGGGCAAGATTTACATTTTTACCAGTCAAGCAGATTGTACAAAATTAGATTTTAACATTCCTAAAATTCTGAATGCTTACCAGATAAAGGCCTTTTCCTAATACTTATTCACATAAGACCAATCCAATTAAATTTTTAAATAAAATCCAATTTGCTGCAACTTGATTGATTGGAACTATAAAGAGCTTAAAAATACCCCACACAGCTGGATGGCAGAAAAATGGTAGAAGAGAGAAAACAAAAAGGAACAAACAAAACCAAACCCCAATTGGCACATGCTTTATTGCAATATTTAGCAGCATAAAAACAAGTTATCTTGCTCCTGAGTATTCTTGCAGAATATAAGTATTAATGCATAGCACTAAAAATACTCCCATCACCAGCTAGGGTTCATCAGCATTCAATTGCCTATTACCTTACAAATCCACCAAGTGGAAAACACACCACTAGATTACAGTACACTGCAAGCCTAATAACTGTTCGTATACTTTGACAGAGTTTGCTTTGTTCTAGTATATCCGGATAATGCAACAAAACAAAGTCAAATAAAGGCAGGTTAGAACAGAATGATTTGTGAATTTGGAAATAGCATATCTGGCCTTTTACATGTACAGTGTACAACTCCGCCTTAGTTCCACTGTCAGCACCATTGCTGCAGCACAAAGCTGGTCAAATTAATAGGTGGTGAAGAAAGCAACCCTTTTTTCTGTTTGAAAATTATCCATAAGTGGCTTGGGGGGGTTGTTTGTTTTGTTTTATTAATTTAGTTAACACGTGTTTGTTATTTGCAATGTTTGACAAGCACTTTGTGCAAACAGATTCTAGTCTACACGTAGTGCAGGATGATGATGATCTGTGGTCCATGCCCTGTGTTAAGCACTAACTGGTGGGCTGCAGAGACCTGACTTACTACTAGAAGCAACACTGTCAGCTGCTGTGAGCTTTACTACGGTTGACATTTTACTTAAGTCCCATGCTTGTGAAGACAAGTTACTCAAGAATCTCAGCTTTCGTAACACACACATCCCACTTCTAGCCCCACAGTTTCAGAGACAAGCTTGCAAATGCAACCGATATGGATCCTATAGACTTTAGAAACCCAAAGGAAATGAAAATAACTCAAACTTTATGTATATGTTTTAAATTTCATAATTTTGGGGATGGGGGGGGTCAATTTATTTATATTTACGTCTGGAGTTGGCAATACTTCAAGGCTGGCTCTGCACCTTGTTACCTGTTGAACAAAACGAAACAGATGGAAATGGGAAGGGGTAAATAATAATCAATTCAAGGACAAAAGTAAAATCACTGATGTAGTTAGCTTTTTCCAAAACTGGCAAAAGTTTTATCACCCCAAAGACAGCTGAAAGTATAAAACTACTTTCCTAACATTTATTCCACCGTGTAAGCAGTTGCCATAGCTGACACAAAAAAGTTATCTAATCCTAAATGGGAGAAGTGATTGTCTGTGTGATTGCAAAAGGAGGGGACAGCTCATGCATATGGGCAGCTACCTGCAGGAAGCCCCAAAAGAGTCACTGACAATATAGTGAGTGGTAGGAAAAACAGGGAACAATATGTTTTTGTAGCTAGGTAGAAGGGGCTAATGGGATATTTTAATGTAGATTAAGGTTACTGCTCATAGGTCTTCTTTAAAAACAGTGGGGTTTGAGAAAGGATTTAAAGAACAGAGGAAGAAAACATGGTGGAGACTAGTAGGTAATACAAGCATAGCAGGAAGTGGGAAAGAAGACAAACATACTGGCTTGGGTAGAAGACATAATGGAAGAGAGAATACAGACAAGTGTATTGGGCTGAGTGATGAAGACTTGGAGGGAGAGAGCAAATGGAGGGCCTTGAAAGGGAGCAATTACAAGCTGATAGGAACATCTCAAATTAGGTCCTTCTCCAAAACCCATTACAGTCAACATCAGACTCCCATTTGACTTGGCTGGAACTGAATCAGGCACAGGTCAGTTTTGTAAAGGGTTTTATTAGTGGGAATGAGTGGCCCCTATCCCTATCACAGAGGTCTGTGGGACTATGAGTAAAAAAGGGCCCTGGAGCAAATCTTCCGTTGGGGAAAACTATGAAGCACTGTTTCAGAGGTGTAATCTTCAAACTCTGCTGCATCTCTTTCCACAGTGTGGTGTGCTGGAGCGGCACGGAGTGATATGAGACTGCAATGCTCTCTCTACCTTTCTCAATGATCCTAAAGACCGACAAGTTAATAAAGGAACTAAGGGGAGAGCCACTGAATAGCTGGACGGGATAAAAGACAAATTGTAGACTTGGACAAGCTCCAGACTTGGGCAAGTTGAAATAAATGGGCTAGAAATGAATAGCTATAGTTTCCCATCAAATCTTACCTTGCTGCAGATTGCTTATTCAGAGTTAAAATATTCAAATACCAGTTGGGGGCCACGGTAATATCTTGATTTCAATACCACTGAGTGATTGAATTTCAGAAATACCACATTAGTTTGAAAGACTGCCACATGTAGCAATCAGAACAGGAATCATATTAATACCTTTCACTCCACGGGTCCCAAAGGCAATGGGTTTTACGGTGAGTGGGGAAATCCGACTCTGACTTGAGGGAGCTGGTCCAACATAGAACAGAATATTTCTTACAGGATCATAATATTCCAGAGAGGAATAGAAGACTAAGGACAGCACATTTTAGCCTAGTCAGAGAGTTCGGAACCTCTGAACACAAAGTGCTGTCACCGTAAAGTGTTGTACAAATCTTGCAAAAAAACAGCATGGTCCCACATTTGTTGTGCGCCCGTGGTCTCCATATGACATTTGCTCAGTTTCCAAGTCAAAAGATGGATTTTTTTCCCTTCCTAACTGTCAGCCCTGCATAGGCAGTGTGGGAACTGAAAGGCAAGCTGGATTCTGTTGGGCTCATGCATCATCACCAGGAATAAAAATTCTGCAAGGAAATTGCTTACCTCAGTTATACCCCATTGTGCAGCCCCATTGTCCTTCAGTTACACACTCGGATACTCCTGTGAAATGCTGTCGTCTCTGCCGGGGAATTGCAGAGGTGTAACCAAGTACATAGTTTTAAGACAATGGAGTTGCATAGGTGGCCCTGCAACTGGACTGTAGTTAACCAATCTGCTGATGACACATGAAGCAGAAGAGAATCCAATTCACCTCACTCATACCTGTGTTGGTTCTGCAGCACAGACAGCAGTAAAAATCAATTTACTTTTACTAAAGCTAACAGATCCAAGTTTGATCTGCTGAATATAATACCTAGCCCTTCTATAGCACTTTTCATCCAGAGATCTCATAGCGCTTTACAAAGGAGATCGGTATTGTTATCACTGTTTATTATCATCACTGTTTTATACAAGGGGGAACAGACACAGAGTGGGGAAATGGCCCAGCAGGCCAGTGACAAAGCCAAGGATGGAACCTAGGTCTCCTGAGTCCCAGTCTAGTGCTCGAAGAATAAGACTAATATGGTCTCTTTTGTACGTCCTAGAGTCCTACAATCCCTCCTGTCCTTCAAGGGTTTGCTTGCCTTCTGAGGTGAATTCCGTACTATAGCACTAAAGTCCAGTGCCAATGGACGTGCTTCCTGCCTACAGGGTACCTGGCACGGTAAGGCCCCAGGACTGTACATCATCTCTTTTCACAGTAGACTCTCACATTAAAAGGCTGGCCGAAACAATTTCATTTATTATGCAGACGTGGGCATCAGAATCACACACACTGTACCAAAGTGTAATATGAAGATTTTAACAGCATGTGTTTAAGATGGCTGCTTTATTCAAGAGTCCCAAATAAGTGCCAATTAAACCTTTATACCACCCCATCACTCAGTATCCTCTGTATGCCACGTTTCAGAAAAAATATTTTACAAACATTTTAGAGGTTTGGTTTTTGGCTTTTTTTAAAAAAAATATTGGAACTATTTTTGTATTCCTCCTCCTGTAAAGCCGGGAGCTAAGTTCCTATGAATCCATAGCACAGGGCTCAGAAGGAGGTTTCTAAAAACCTATCGAAATGATCTGAGATAACTTTTCTATACCTAAAAGGGTTGTGATTTCAAAGTCAGTGAACTGCGTCCCTCTCAGGGCTGCAAGCAAGTGTTGTGTGGTGTCACACTTAGGAGAGATCCCTAACTTCCACTCCAGCATAAGGCCCAACAGAACCATGAGACAGCATGTTACGACACTTACGCATACCAAAATCTGTCAGTGGTTTAGAGCTGAATCTTGTCCATCCTGGGACTCATGAAGAGGGGAATTCTTTTTTTTTATTTTTATTTTTATTTTTTTTAAGATACACCTATTAAGGGAAGCAGGGGTAAATGTTTCTCTGGAAGGCTGTTTTTGATTTGTTTACTTGATTGCTTTTTGGTTTTGTTTTTAATGGTAGATGTTTGAAAGTGCTTAAAGATTTGAAATGTTGGAATGATTCTTGAGCAGAGGGAAAGTGAAGAGGGTAGAGATTTCATGGTATGTTTGTTTATCAAATGGTGCTGAGATTTATTAATGGTTATAATCTCCACAAGTGGGGGGCGCGCACGCGCGCGTTGTGTGTGTGTGTGTGTCTGTCTGTCTCTCTCTCACTCTCTCTCTCACGGGAGGCAAGATTTTTTACTGCAGGACCACTAACGTGTGTGACAGATAGCTGCAGTGGCACAAACTGCTAAGGTGATAAACCAGACACTTATATATTATTCTAAAGCAATATTTTCTTGAAGACTTGTTTGCCTGTTGTCATAACGTTCCAGACTCAATGGACTGACATGTCCAAATCTGATTGCATTTTAACAATTTTCTATTGCTCACAAGATGACAGACAAAGCAGGGAACATTCAGTGTCTGAGATGTTCAATTTGCAGTTGAAGGGATGTTATTTAATTATACGGAATATGAATAAGGGTACGATAATTAAATTATGACCTTCTTCAGGGCAGGGAATTTCATATCACAAAGGAATTCGTGTTGTTACATTGTAATAAATCAGGTCTTTTGTGCCATTTTGAATTCTATTTGATAGACTTTTTATTAACTCCCATACATCTCAGACCCATGAAACTCAATCAGTGGATCAGGGTGGAAGTTTTATTAAAGATGAAAGAGTCTGAAAGTTATAAAATTGATTTAGATTTCTCACAACTGTAATTAACTGATTTTCCTACTAAAACATTTACCAGAAAACTCTATCCAGAATAACATTTTATGCTGATAAGAAGCCCCATTTACTTCTTGACAGCATACAATAGTGATTCTAAATTTTAAATGTACTACACTGTTGAACAAAATGATTCTGTTTAAATTTTCCATTTTGGAAGATAGAGAAAGAGAAACAGAAAGATGTGCTGGTTATTGAGTCTGCAAACAGAACAGCTAGAGACACATCCATTATGCTGTGCATGACTTTATTAGTACCAAGACTTCATTTGCACCATTTCCCAGGTTTCCCACATATTGCAGCCTTGAATTACTGATCAGAAAAGGCATCACTATATAATTACTTGCATTCCTCTATGTCAGTGTTTCTCAACTACCGGTCCATGGACCAGCACCGGTCCCTGAGATCTCCCTGACACAGCATAGGAAGCTGGTCCCTGGTATCAAAAAAGGTTGAGAAACACTGCTCTATGTCCTGGGCTCTGTATCTCCGTGATTATCACATTAGTGCAGGTTAACTTGTGTGCTATAGAGGGAATAATGGAAAGTCTATATAGATACCAGAATGACTAATGACTAGTATACATGCTACTCTTTACGTTAATGGAACTCCTCAGTGACAAAAACTAACACTCCATTTAGGCAGAGTGTGCCGAGAAGATAAAATGATATAACCCTAACACGCTGACACAGATCCTGCCTGCTGTTAATCATCCCATCTTTTAATGTCTTCACTCACCCATCCTAACATTGGCAGGTCAATGGTGGGACTAGTACATAGAGCATCCCCTTTTCAACCATTTTTCCTGGTTACGCCGTATAACACCATGACCTACGGTGACTCTCATATACAGGGAAACCCATAATCTGCGTTCTGTTACCCCTTTTAAGACAACTGCATGGCTTCAAAGCATCTGTCTAATTCTAGCTAGGAGACCCTTTAATAGGATAATGGATGTTAAAAAAACTATTAACAGACTAATCAATCCCCCCCCCCCCAAGTGTCTTTTTGTCAAAGATTGCAGATCAGGAATCGTGGAATAAAAAATACTGGCAAGTGGCCTTAGACTGGAACCACAATAGAAATGCAAACTTGTTGAGTTATGTTATAAGACAGTAACTGCTTTTGCAGCCACTCCCAGCCATACCCTGTCAGGAATTCCTGCAGGTTACCAAAGACTATATGTCTCAGGACTTTCTGGCACCAGGAGAATCACCGGGACTTACTGACAGAGTTATAAGTGCCCAATCTGTAGTAAATGACTTGTTAAGTACTGGAAAATCCACTATACGATCTGTATGTAATATGTAAACTTTGATAAACCTACATAAGCCCTCTGTAACTTGAAACCAGTTGAAGTGCCAGAGCTCAGCACAGAGACGTACTGCCTGGGCTGCCGTATTCCCTATAGCGATAGCCTTCTAGGTACCTGTTAAGATTAAATTTCTGCTCGATCCAACTAAAATTGAATGCTGCATGGTTCTTTCCACGACAGAATGGAAACATTACTTTGTTCAGTTCAGTTTCTACAGAGTAAGAAGCTGTTGGAGTGAAAGGAAACATCCCTTCCATGCAGACTGTTCCAGCATAAGAACTTCCTACTCCATCAATCTGCTTCAAGAATGTGCAGCAAGATGGTTTCTTCAGACTCCACTACATGCTGTCAGGGAGCAACAAATTTACAGAATAAATGTGATTGTGAGATCTGGCCATCCAAAACCTGAAAGGAAGGACTCATTTGATGCTAAGTGCTAGTGTAAATGTCCATGTTTGTAACAGTCATCCAAATACTAGCTAATAGGAATCAGCGATGGGATGGATTCCAAGCACTGGAACCTGGACACTTAAGAAATTCCAGCATATATTCATGGATTTATTTCCCTGAGCTGGAAAAGTACTGAGAAATGCTCTTACAGCAGCAAAAAAAGATGTTGACAACTTTTTTCCCCCAAGCCATTAAAAAGTGGATCAGTTTAGCGTTGTTTCAAGTCTGGGTCAGATCTTTTCTTTATCTTATTTATTCTCTTTGCCCAAGGTTCTTTTATATAAGGTCCCAATTCAACAAAACATTAAAGACACACGCCTCACTTTAAGCATGTGAGTAATGCCATTCACAAATCACATACTTAAAGCTAGGCATATGCTTAAGTACAAGAGTGGGTGGGGATTTTTCTTCTTCCACAAAAAAATTTAACTTTTGTTTTTGGCCAAACTTTTCTACAAATTTCTGGGGCTTCTCATTGAAGAAATGATCATTTTTAATTTTGTTTGCTTGGTTTTCATCAACCAAATACTGAAAATTTTCACCCAACTAAGCAAAACTAACAATTTTTAAAATTTTGATGAAAAACTGGGAAAAAATTGCTTAAAATGGACCTTTCCTGAGGAAATAGCTTTTTCATGAAAAAGCTGTCTTCATCAAAGACAATTTCAAGTGGAAGATGTTCACCCAGTGGTATGCCATCTATGTCACCTGCCCTACTAGCTATGCGTCTTTCAACTAGCAGCCAGTGGGAACAATTTGACCTGTGTGTCAATCCTATCCATCCTCCCTAGAGGACGTCACTTTGTGCATAGCATGACTTTTGCATACACCATATGTGTGATGTCACACTGCACGGAGGGTGCCATTTTGGACCATCGAAGGCACGCAAGTGAATTGCTGCATTCCTACTATCATGGCATGCCACTAAATTCGAGTAAGTACTTTGCTGAATTGAGGTCTTGATATACATTTAGGTTTAAACAGTTATGAAAAAGTAACAGTTATTAATGCTTTAATTTTTGTGTCTTTCACAGCAAATAGAAGTCAGAACTTTTAGGTGGAGTAGAATGTTTTGCCCCCTTCTTCGAAATAGGAGAAATACAACAAGGTTATTTTTCTTTAGCTTCTGTTTCAGTTTATAGAATCATAGATGGATGGGAGAGACCTTGAGAAGTCACCAAGCCCAGTCCGCTATGGTCAGATAGGACCATGTAAACCAGACCATCCCTGACAGGTGTTTGTCCTACCTGTTCTTAAAAACCTTCAGTGATGGGAATTCCATAATCTCCCTTATAGACTCATAGACTCATAGGTCAGAAGGGACCAATATGATCATCTAGTCTGACCTCCCGCACAAGGCAGGCCACAAAACCCTACCCATACACATTTATAACAACCCCGAACCCATGACTGAGTTATTGAAATCCTCAAAAGTGAGATTTGAAGACCTCAAGCTGCAGGGAATCCACCAGCAAGTGACTCATGCCCCATGCTGCAGGGGAAGGCGAAAAACCTCCGTGGCCCCTGCCAATCCGCCCCGGAGGAAAATTCCTTCCCGACCCCAAATATGGCAATCAGCTAAACCCTGAGCATGTGGGCAAGACTCACCAGCCAGCACCCAAAAAGGAATTCTCTGCAGTAACTCAGTTCCCATCCCATCCAGCATTCCCACAGACCATTGAGCAGACTTATCTGCCGATAACTTATTCCAGAGCTTAACTACTCTTATAGTTAACAAGTTTTTCCTAATACCTAATCTAAAATTTCCCTTGCTCCAGATTACGCCCCTGACTTCTTGTCCTACCTTCAGTGGACATGGAGAATAGTTGATCCCTGTCTTCTTTATGACAGCTCTGAACATATTTAAAGACTTATTAGGTTCCCTTCAATTTTTACTCACGATTAAGACATGCCTAGTTTTGTTTGTTTGTTTTTTACCTTTTCCTCCTAGGTCATGTTTTCTGGTCAGGTTTTATCATTTTTGTTGCTCTCTTCTGGACTCTCTCTAGTTTGTCCACATCTTTGTTAAGGCGTGGGTCCCAGAACTGGATACAGCACTCCATATGAGGTCTCAGCCATGCCAAGTAGAGAGGGACAGTTACCTCCCATGTCTTACATATGACGTTCTTGTTAATATAGCCCAGAATGATTTTAGCCTTTTTCACAACTACATCACATTGTTGACTCATATTTAATTTGTGATCCACTAAGCCCCCAGATCCTTTTCAGCACTACTACCAAGTAGCCCGTTATGCCCCATTTTTATAGTTGTGCTTTTGTTTTTTCCTTTCTAAGTGAAGTGCTAATATAGCTAACAAAAGCATGATGAACTTTATTGCAAATGTTTGATGGCTGTTACAGTAGCCTTTGTGAAATGGGTTGGTAACTTCTGTCTGTTTCCTAGGGGCCTGGTGTTTATTCCATCACACTAAACTAAAACAAAAATTGTGGTAAGGTCCCATCCGAGAGCATACACCTTAGTAGCACGATGTGGCCACAATTTCCAACATACATCTTTGCACCTAATAAGAAGAAGAAAGAGGAAAAAATGTTTCTTAATTAAATGTTTTTCTATGAGGTGGCTGTGGGTCTGTTTGGTGTTTAGTGATCTACGGCTTATTGAAAATTTCCTAGAAGATGAAATTATAGTTTTGCAAGCCGTTATGTAAAGACGATATGCAAAATCATAACAAATTAATGACAAAGTGCAATGTAGCAATAAACATGTCAACTGCAGAAGCTCAAAGATGTGCTCTGAAAAGCAGATGAAAAGACTTTTCACGTGAAGAGGTCTCTGAAAACCAATTAAAAGGTAATTTATATAAAAAAGCTGAGATTCTTGTTTTTACGATGAAAGACGAGCAGTTCAAGAACCACCACCACCACAGTCTGTACCGTATCCTCAGTTGGAGTAAATTGACATAGCTAACGTGACACCAACATGGAGCTAAGTGACATAGAATTATATGATCTACCCTTAGCTGATGATCTGGCCTCTTTGAAGCTATGGATGCAGGGCTTCCTGTGGACCTTGAAAGAGAAAACCTCACTTTTAGCTATATAACATCTACATGAGTTTCCATGGATGAGTCTAATTTTACTCCACTGGGATGCTGGGCACATGTTCATTTACATTATATCCTTCAGCATCAGACTGGGTCCTGTCTCTGGAGCCTTCTGCTCTCCTTCTGCACTGGACCCAACGTTTGGTCACCCTGTTGCAGAACCAGCTCATCTCTCCAGTAAGCTTCCTGGGACAGGGATGGTCTTTTTGTTTTATGTTTATACAAAACCTAGCACACTAGGGTCCTGGTCCGTGCCTCGGGCTCATACGGTAATCCAAACAACACACAAGCATTCTTTCTGACACTGTTCTCCTGAAGTTTTAGTCAAAGCTGAACACAGAGCTCCGCTCATACTGTCCTAACATTTATTGGAAACTCCAGAACGATAACCACACTCCAACAGGTATGGGAACTTTGTGGTGGGTGTCCTGGCTTTTTCCCACACATAAGAAAAGACAGCCTGCACCTTTAAGAAAATAGCAAAAAGCAAAACTGTTATTGAAAAAGGGGGAGGCAGGATCTTGTAAACACTCTTTAAATGTTAATTCCAGTGTTTAATTGTAGCTCACTGTGAGCCTATTAAACTCTGACTAAGTGCACCTGACAGACTGACAACAGCA
The DNA here is from genome assembly GCA_007922155.1 of Mesoclemmys tuberculata. Lineage (NCBI taxonomy): Eukaryota > Metazoa > Chordata > Testudines > Chelidae > Mesoclemmys > Mesoclemmys tuberculata. The sequence goes on along the minus strand of ML675609.1, from coordinate 13,404,881 downwards.
TAATGCTAATGCATGCTAGGGAAGAGCAGTAATTAGCTTTTTACATGGGTGTGATTTGGGGGAACTGCTATCAGAACAAAAGGAAATACTTCTGAATGGGAAAATATATATATATATTTTGGTTTTCATACCTTTTATGCCTTTGTGCAGGTTTTTCCCCAGAGCACAGAAGAATACATACAGGTGTGGGGGATATAGAGGAGTTTTGAAAGGCAAATGATGCCAAGGACAGAGGTGTTTTTTATTTCTTCCTTCATGGTGTATGGATAAAGTAAGGCAACATTGAAATTAGTCAGCTGAGGGGAAAAAGTGTACTAGTTACTAGATTTCACTTGTCAGAGCTATCTGATATCTTACTGTGTGGAGCTGGGGGTTTATTCAGTGAATACGATCTTGTATAATTAATTCTCATTCTTGCTATAAATGAAAGAGAACAGAAGAGCTCCAAACAGAAAGGGAAAAGTGGAATGGGTGCATATCCAGACAGAACTCAAAATAGCCTGTCTCCTCTTCCTTTGGATGGTCACTTTACTTTTAACTGCATAGGAAAATTGAAAGCCAACACTATGCTTTACAGTGCAATCCTGGTTTGTTGAATTCCAATTAAACAAAGATCATCTGCATCCTCTAATGCTGGTCTACACTTAAAAATTAGATTGACCTAACTAAATCGCTCAGGGCTGTGAAACATTTTTGCACTCTGAACACCATAGTTAGATCTACCTAATCTGCAATGTAGGCCTGGCTAAGGATGGCAGAAGAACTCTTCTGTCGACCTAACTACTGCCCCTTGGAGAGGTGGATTAACTACATAGACAGAAAAAAAACTTGTTGTTCATATAGGAAGCGTCTATCCTGCTGTAGCACAGACTGGGCCTCCAGGCTTTGGTGCTGTGGAGCACTAACGCACCACAAAGGTGAAGTTTCACTTCAGCTCTCAATGTTTCAAACCTCTCCACAGACATTAATAAAAGTAATTATTTCCTGGTACATTAAAGCAGGTCAGCTGTCACACTGAAAATACGGTAAGCTTGGAGGAGAAGTTTGGTTTGTAAATTGTTCATGCTGCTGGATACTTGTACATTCAGCGCTATTCACTGCATACTCTGGAGGATCAATTTTCCAACAGTCGAGTGTTCGGGAGTTGTTCATATTGATCATTCGGTATTTATGGTGACTGGTCATGTGATGTTGTCCCTGCTCCTGACTGGATGACAGGCTACGTAACGTGTACCAAATAATGCACTTTAAGAACAAATTAGTTGGACTTGTGAAGGCAGCAGGGTGTCTGGTGCTACAACCCCATGGAAGGTTACAACTATTCCGCTGAGGAAACATGGGCAGAGCCAGAGGGGATCTTTCAGGGAACAACCTTAGAAATAAAAAAGCTTAAAAACGAGCTCAGACAGAAGTTTGCATGTTATTTAAGCCTACAAGCAAGGAAAACGTCAGAAAGACTGCACTCTTGGACAATGTTCAGGGACTATGACTGCTCGAAGCGGGGTGGGAATGGCACCTGCTTCAGTTATAACACATTTTTTCAAGTCCCAGGCATTCCTTTGTGAATAATGGAATAGGATGATTCCTTGAATAGCAATGAACAGATTTCATGCTTCTTATACACTAATATTTCCACAGACCTGCTTTATTAATATTCGGCCAACTTCATCGTATACTTTTACAGAGTCCCACTCAGGATAAGTCAGAAAGATCCAAAATCCTTTACCTTACCAATTTCAATTTTGATGACTATACTTAAACCACTTAAAAACTAATTTGATTTTCACTTTTTGCATTTCACTCATCTGGGACAGTACAGCAACTATAATAGGTTTCACTTTCTGCTTCAAGTCAGTTTCATTTTTTGGTTCACACGAACTAGGACAAAATGGCTGTGTTCAGCCTCCCAAAACATCAGGGAATATTTACATTAAAAATAATCATATTTTGTTTTGATATTTTGAATTGCATTAGGTTTGTTAAAATAGTTCTTTTGCAAAACAGAAATGTGAGTGCTCTTGAGTACATCCCTTTAACTACTCTTTAGGGAAGGGCTGTAAATAGCAGAGCAGTCTAAAGTACTGCATGTTTCTTGGCGTTACTGCTCTTACAGAGCACAATTCCCTCTCAGGCCCTCAGATTAAAGAACCATAACCACAGTAATTAGCGGCCATTTTTGTTGTAGAGCTTTCTGTGCACCTGGCAGGAGCACTGGTACTCTAAATGGCTGCCCCAGGGAAGGGGGGAAGTCTGAGGATTGAAGTGATCCAGCACCAGCAGCACAAGCTGTTCCATCATTGGCCTAACACCTGCTCTTTGTTGTAGGTGACCTTGCAATGTTGCTGTGTGTGACCCTAAATGACAAATACCATCTGGTGGCGCTGAGGGAATGCAAAATATTGAAAATAGGATGGAAGACAACAAAAGGCTATGCGAGGGGAGAGAATAACCAGTCATCCTGCTGTTCGCTCATAGAAAAGGCTCTAGATGGTTGTTTTTTCTGGGTTTCCCATCACCTACCAATATCTTATTTGTCATTTAATTTATGTATGGAACAAAATTCAACACAAATTCACCACCAAAATAATAGGATGTTAGCTTTCCATCTATTGTTTTTATCATCCACAGTTTTGGCTGCCAAGAGTAATGGTGGAGTGCCATTAGAGGCTTGGTTTTAACTGAGAGATACCCCTGTGTATTACACATTGGCTCATGAATTGTGTCTGCTCTTAATGTTTGTGTGGGTCAGTACGTCTCTCACTACAATCAATTACTGTAAGTAAGCATCTAAATCAATTAAGTTGTCTGCTTTTGCTGTTGTAAAGTGATCTGCAATAAAAATGATCCTGTTAGACTCAGTTTGTGTCTTTAATGACGCACCAACACTTGGAAGCACTTGCTCACAAGCTGCCTTTGTTTCTGAACCTGGATCATTTCCATCATCTCTGTTTCCCCACCTGCGATCTGCGGTGATTCACATTTATGCCAACTTCCTTACTGTGATACCATTTGTCTGTATCAGAGGCAGTCATTCTGTAGTCCTGTTGCTTTTCTTATACCTAATTCAGTTCATTGTCTGAGCCATATGGTAAATGGGGGAGGGGGAGGAGGAAGGAGAAGTATAGGTTACCAGGTGTTGTTGGAAGTCACTTGCTGTCCTAGCAAAGGGCACTTGCAAGTAGCTCCATTTCCTCAAAGGCAATGACTTGAAGTATGTCAGCCTGAACCATATACTGTGGTGAGGCTGCCACCTTCTCTTTATTCCTATCATTGCTCCTCACTGTTCCAATAATCTTCCCTGGAATACTTAGCATTTGGCATGTAGTTAAAAGAGTGAGCAACCAGCCCCATCGATGAATCTATTCATCGTAACCCATAGATAAGCTTGCAGGGGCCACTTGACACCACACCAAGTAAATTACCACAGCAGACATACCATCTCCTCTAGGGAAGTAAGCACAAGCCCCAGTCAACTCAGATGGTTTTCACCTGCATCAATATATTGTACTCCCCCACTCAAGACACCAAACTGTATTGTATAATTCGCTATCCATTAATTTTGTCAAGAAAAGAAAAAACAAGGTTCTAAACACTGTTACCAAAGATCCCACTATGCTTTTCACAAAAGTAGTGACTTTTGTGCTTTTGAAATTTCAGGCAAATGTGCCACAAGGATCATCTGCAAAAACGAGGAATAGTAAAACACTATCTCATGCACATTATGCACAGACAATGAAAGCTAGTAGATCTATACTTTGGATGGGGGCAGACCATGGTCCAAAAGAGGCCAGCACCTCCTTCCTCATTTTCTATTTTATTTTCCTCTTTGCTACAGGAAAGCAGCCATTGAAATCTAGTCAAAGTTATCAGGCCAGTAAAGGAAAAGCACTGAGGAATACCACAGCCCTTCAAAATAACATTAGCAAAATTACGGAAGGACAGCTTATTGCACATTTTCTCACTCACTGATAGAGAATAGCATTTCAAGAAGCAATCCAAGCCAAACCCATTTCTGAGGTTCAAGAAAGTTTGGTAGCCTTCTTTAAAAACAAACAATACTTGTGCATATCTTGAATTAGTTGATTTCATCCTGAAGTTAAAGTACCACAAGAAAAGCTATTCTCACAACATGTCTGATCAGGCAGACAGAGGTGAATTAAGAGTACATAAATGGAAACCAGATGCACCAAAATAACCAGCACTCTATATAGAAGCTTCCCTTTACACCCACTACACCATCTGATTCTTTATCTTCCTCCCTACAGGACTGTCAAACAGACACTGCCTCCTCTTTTCATTGCTCTGGATAGACACTTCCTCTCCGTCCAACCCCTCCACTTCACCTGAACTCCAACTTCTTCTCCTAGCTGCGGACAGACCGACCGACTGACCCTTGGTGCCAGATGTTCCACTCATTCACACCTGCACAACACAACTGGCTTTAATATAGTTGCACAGGAGTAACTGAGGGCATACTACGGTTCTTGGATTCGTAATGGCTCACTGCTCAAACCAGCTCCCTCTCAAAACAATAGGCCCCAATTGAAAGAATCCTTCATCCACTGCTGAGATGTAATGAATGTTTCGCAAGAAAACATGCTCTCTTGCTGTTTCTAGACAAGAGAACGTCAGTTAAGCATTTTGGAAAAATTGTATTTCTACCCAAACTGCCAACTCTAGCACTGTGAGTGATAAAGCAGGTTAAAGTTTTAGTTCAGAGATCCCAATGAAAGTCAGGTAAGGGTAGGAGGAGAGAGAGGGGAAGAAAGAAAACAGAACACATTCTAAATGTAGCACATGTGATATAAAACTTTAAAAACCCTTAAGTCAACCATGAAATTAGCGATTGAACAGCAATCTGCGCTCTTCTAAAACTGAAATCGTTACTGCAAAAGCTCCCATTTACAAAAATCAATATCCCCACATAAAGATCACTCAAATTCCTCTAAGGATATGTTTTTTTTAAAACCCGCTACAGAGAATATTCTCATTAAAATAATATTAACAGAATGCAGTCTACAGTGAAGGCTTAAACGTGTATTCAATCTTCTTACTACAGAATTCTGGCTCTTTGTGTCCAAATAAATAGCTCATAAGGCTGGATTTCCAATTTTAATTCTGGAAAGTGTGACATCTCCCACCATGTTTTCCTCAGACAGAACCCAGTACAGAGCTCAGCATTTTAAAGAAGGGAACACTGTGAAAGAGGCACACTGATGAAGTAGTGAGAATTCACTGTTAAGTGCAAGATTTTATTTTTAACAGCATGTGACCAAGTATAACATTATCTTCTGGTAGCAACAGATTCAATAATTGACTACATCATATCCAGTTTTGGGGGAGATGTCTAGTGAGATACTGTAATAAGGTCTGGATTATTTTAAATATCTTTATAATGATCTAATGTGCTAATGAATTTGCAGTCAGTACTAAATTAGGAGGAGTTATGAACATCAAATGAACAGCAAATTATTATAAAGTGACCCAGAGAGATTAGTGGGCAGAAAATGACAACATGCATTTCAGTTGAGGAAAAATACAAGTAAACACATTTAGGGAAATATAAGAACATAAAAATGGCCATCCTGGATCACACTAGGGGTCAATCTAGCCCAGTAACCTGTCTTCCAAAAGTGGCTGGTGCCAGATGATTCAGAGGGAAGGAACAGAACAGGGCAATTATCAAGTGATCTATTCCCAAGATACACAGTCTTAGGGACACTGAGAGCACGGGGTTATGTCCCTGACCATCTTCACTAATAGCTATTGATGGACCTATCCTCCATGAACGTATTTCTTTCCTGAACCCAGTTATACTTTTGGCTTTCACAACATCCCATGGCAACAAGTTCCACAGGTTAACTGTGCATTATGTAAAGAAGTACTTTCTTATGTTTGTTTTAAACCTGCTGCCTATTAATTTCATTGGGTGACCCCTGGTGCTTATGTTATGGGAAGGGATAAATAACACTTTCTTATTCACTTTCTCCACACCATTCATGATTTTATAAATCTCTATCATGCTTCCCCACCCCTTTAATTGTCTCATTTCCCATTTGAACTATCTGTCTTTTTAATTTCTCTCCTTATATGGAAGCTGTTCCACACCCCTAATCATTTTTGTTGCGCTATTCTTTACCTTTTCCAATTCGAGAATATCTTTTTTATGATGGGGCAACCGGACTGGCACACAGTGATAAAGAAATGGGCATGCCATGGCTTTATATAGTGGTATTATGATATTTACTGTCTTATTATTTAACCCTTCCTAATGGTTCCTAATATTCTGTTACGTTTACAGAGAACTATCCATAGTGACTCCAAGATGTCTTATTTGAGTAGTAACAGCTAAGAGAGGACGCATCATTTTGTATATGTAGTTGGGATTAAGTTTTCCAATGTGCATTACTTTTCTTTTATCACCATTTAATTTCATCTGCTGTCTTGTTGCCCAATCACTCAGTTTTGTGAGCTCACTTTTGAAATTCTTCACGGTCTGCTTTGGACTTAACAATCTTGTATCATATTGTATCATTTACAATACGTTGAACAGCACTTGTCCCAGTATAGATCTTTGGGGGACACTACTATTTACCTCTCTCTAGTCTGAAAACTGACCATTTATTCCTACCCTTTAGTTTCCTAACTTTTAACTAGTTGTTGATCCAGAAGAGGACCTTCCCTTTTATCCCATAAGTGTTTTCTTTGCTTAAGAGCCTTTGATGAGTGAACTTGTCAAAGGCTTTCTGAAAGTCCAAATATACTTTATCCACTGAATTGCCCTTGTTCATGTTTGTTGACCCCTTATGTAGTTAAGCTTATGGCTGGCTACTCAACAAGTGTGAGAAACCCGTAACGGTGAAAGAACTAGGGATACTGGATACTAACATATTATGGCAGTAAAACAAAGGAGAAAAAAGCCAGTGCAGTTGTGGACTGATCATGGAACTTGAGGTTATAACCCCCTCATCTGTTGTACAGTTTCTGGGGTGATCACACTAGGAAGAGTAGACTCAGTGCTGGGTACCACTTAGCTACAAGAGTGACAAATTAGACCAAGGCAGGAAAAGAGCAGCAGAGCAGATTCGGGTGACTGGGGGATTCATTTATGAGCAAAGATTTGTAGAGTTAAGTATTCATAACATAGCTAAGTGGCAAACTTAGGTGGGAGGAGCACATCCTCAGCCTGCAAATATCTGAAGGATATTACCACTATAAAGAGAGAGAGAGAGAGAGAGAACTTATTTAGGTCCATGTCCATCAGAGTACATAAGCATTTAGTGTGTGTTTAAGTGCTTTCTAAATCAGGGCCTTCATGTACTACTCAGGGGTATAACTAAGAATAATCAGATAAACTAAAAAATTAGGCTCAGCATCAGAAAAATCTTCAAAACAGTAAGTCATATAAGCTATATGAAGATGTGGAGGAGTCTCCCAAGGAATGTGATACAGTCTTTCTGCACAGGACTTTTAAAACTAGGCTGGACAAAAATCCAAGTAAGTGATCATTGCAAGTGGATTCATGATGGTGATGATGACGACCAAGTCAGCAAAGCACAGAGAAGCAAAATACTTCTCACGTTATTATTAGTTCTAATTAGCATTTTGGCAAACTATAATATTGTTAACTGCAGCAGACAGATCCCTGAAAATGGCATGAGATTATTCCCTGACTTTGAAAACATGAAAGAAGAAGCAAAGCAACTTCTAATCTGTTCCCTTAAGGATGGTACCTCCAACAGCAGTGATTTCCTTACATGATGCATGAGTTCAATAGTGCGTCAGAAAGGGGCACAAACCTACCGTCATCAATACCCTGTAGCACATTTGTTTCTACACGGTCATCAATTCAGCTGCTGATCCAACATAGTATATTAGATTTAATGAGACCAGCATTTAAGGTGGTATGACTCCAGACTCTAGATGTATTACAGTTCACCACTATTTACAACCTAGCTGTTCAACTGATATTTAATTAAACAAACAAACTATTCTATAAAGTCTAAATTAGAGGTGAAGCTAAAGCATTAGGTAGATGTTTTCGAAACATCTTAGTATTCCTTGAAACCAATAGCCATGTGTCCAAGTGGCTTTCAGAAAATGTAAATGGGATGATCAACCACTGAGCAAGTTTCTGATCATTATCTGTGCAAACATACATCTATCAATAAGGTAGTGTGGTGTCTGTCGGCAGGCAATGTGGCCTCCGGGATACAGCACTGGACTGGGACCCAGGAGACTTGAATTCTATTTCCAGCTCGCCCCTGCTGAGTGATGGTGGCCAAATCATTTCATCTGGCCCAGTTTCCCCATATTTCGACAGAAGTAATTATATGGTCTTTTATTTATTTGAGGTCTTCACATTAAAAGCAGTATACAAGAGCTAAGTATTATCATCTCTCTGTGCGTAGGGCTTTCTGCTTGCTTCACTGCATGCTATCTACAATATACCAGTTCTGGTGCAGTGAGGTATCGCTGCTTAACAAAGCCACCACAGTTCAGCCTGCATACGAGAAACTAGATTTTTTTTTTAAACAGATATTTTTCTTCCCTGCATAGCAAAAAACCAAAAGGAGGCTGAACCTATCCAGTGACCGGAAAACCCTCTCAGCCTCATTCTCTCTCAGCAATACCTCCTTACCTACTCTTGCCTGAATCCAATTCAAAGTTGCCCTGATGGTAAATCAAGCCTTTCTAAAATTATACCTAGCTAACCTCTCTTGGATCCATGTACCTAGTATTCTGCTCCTCCATTCCTGCCTTCCTCTGTCTCCTTTCCAAGCTGAGGATTTCTCTTCACTTCGGCTGGCCTGTCCGTCTTGAAATGCCCTCCTCTCTAGCTCCACCAAGCAATCTTTAAATTTTCACTATAAAACCTCCCTGCTTTGAACAAACTTGGCCACTGGACAATACAATTTACTGAAAATAGCTGGAAGGACAAAGAACATCTCTTTGGCAGGAAATATAGCATAAAAGCTCACTGGAAGCAATTCTTCACTCAATTAAGAATGAACGGGAGGCTTAATATGATTTTCCCTTTGACACTTTGAATATAGGCAGATAAAATCCATACCATGCTGGTTGCAGTTGTATTAATGCAGTGTCCTAGCTACATATCATAAATGGTGCTGTTTTATTTTGCGGATTCATCATGTTAAATTTCTCATTTTACACATACACTGGTGAATGATGTTTGTAAGAGTTCTTGTAGGAAATAAGCTAAAAGGTCACCCTAATTTTATACACTGGGTGGTGTAAAGTCCATGCTCAGTTCCTGTCTTCCATTTAAAGTGTATTGGGTTCCATTTCAAAGCTATGTGCAGAGCCACAAGAGAGATTTCAACATTACATGTTTCCACCAGCTGCAGCCTGGGGTAGGTTAGCAACATCAGAACAAGTAATAGAGATGTTAGCACTGCTAGACAACCAATTGTCATTTCAGCCCTACCGGTTCATGACCCAAGCTGTAAGAGTAAAGAGGAGAATTTATTGCTTGTCCTCAGAAATCTTTTCAGATGTATTTATTTTTGCTTTTTGTTTTTAATAAAGAAACACATACAGCTTGATTCACACTTTACATTTAGGGTTTACAAACAAAAAAGGGAGCATAAGGAGAAGGTGGGTTTATGAGAACTAGGATTAATTCGATATTTTATTCAAATGACTTTGTTCCCCTTAAATATTTTCCTGGAATAAGGTGAAGCTAAACACAATAGCATGATACTAGTGCATGAGAACTAAGAAATGCAAACAACTAAATTAGGTTCTAACATTTCTTTAACCTTTAATAATTTTTCATGTTAATACACAGGTGGGACTTGTTTAAAAAATATTATTTTAAACCTCAACAATGCCACTTTGAAATTCACCTGCATTTTCAATGGTGAAGTATCCTGTTGCTAGTAGTTTTTTTTATTAGATAAGCTACAAGAGATATGCCCTCTGAAAGGGGGCAAAGTCATAAATAATCAGCAATTTCCATGCTTTATGTTATATCTCTCTGTAATCCATGCAAAAAAAATATTGTGCTAATGTAATATTAAGGCTAAAAAATTAAGTACTAAAAAGTAGGGAAATGCATAATTGCACTTGAAAGCTCAACAATAAAACTTCACCCTTAGCCCACAGCCTAATTTGGCAATTACCGGTAACTGATCTTTGCCAGCTAGTGGTAAATATGCCCAACGGCCTGTAATGAGATGTTAGACTGGTGGGATTCTGAGTTCCTACAAAGAACTTTTTCCAGATGTCTGGCTTGTGAATCTTACCCACATGCTCAGGGTTTAGCTGATCACCATATCTGGGATCAGGAAGGCATTTTTCCCCAGGGCAGATTGGCAGAGGCTCTGGGTTTTTTTTGACTTCCTCTGCAGCATGGGGCACGGGTCACTTACTGGTGGATTCTCGATATCTTGAAATCTTTAAACTGTTATTTGAGGACGAGTGGGAGGGGTGAGGTTCTGTGGCCTGCGTTGTGCAGGTGGTCAGACTAGATAACCATAATGGTCCCTTCTGACCTTAAAGTCTATGAGTAATTTACTGTTGCCCTGCAGCTGGTGTAGTCATTGGCAGTATAGGTGGGTGTAAACATGATCAAATCAGAAAGAGAACGTTTTATACTATACACACACTTGGCATGGCCTAAATGATGTAAGGGTGGGGCAATGATGTTTGCGTTTATAAAATATGCTCTCTCTTTCTACCTTATATATATATCTAGTGATTGAACAGAAAACACTCAACATTAAAGTTAGTATGTATGTGTCCTTATTGTTTTAGATTGTAGATCAAGCAAAGGAACCTACAGGAAAATCCTGCATACTCATAAGAGGAAGATACAAATCAGGACACAACTTGCTGAAAGCTGTCCAGAATAGCACTCCTTTCCCATTTCTTCAGATGCTTCATGATAAATAGATTTGCCTGAATTAAGGTGGCTTGTACCACTGCAATCAGAGATGCCAATGGCATGGAGTTTGATCTCATGCTTCACCAAAATGAAGGTGGGTTTTTGGGGGGCAGGGAGATATGTTTTTGAAACACACACATGTACACACACAATGAAAAGGATGAAAAGCAATGGATGCGGGAGGCTAAAATGATTTTATGGTAATTTAACGTAAACACACACTCTTTAGAAAAGGAAAAACAGAGTAGGAGGGATGGTTTAAAATAATTAGTTCAACTCTCAATTCTGACTAATTTAAAAACATTTCTAATGTTTTCACTATACTGTGTTCTGTTGATATCATCAGAGATACATGATTTCTGCATCTCATATAGGTCTGATTTAAAACAAAGTTAATTAACAAGGGATTTTAAAAAAAGATATCCCATTTGGCTTTCTGTTTTACATGGTACATCCAATTCTAACATTAGGCTCGATATGAACAACAAGGATTTCCACACAGCATATGCATCTCACAGTATTTTCTACTCAACATTTTGTATTCAATTGTAATACATAAAAGCAGGTAGTACTATCCAGAACGATAAGACGTAGGATTTCCCTCCCCACCAGCTCTAAGTACTGTCCCTGTACCAATTGACCAGAAGCTTCATTTTGTGGGCTAGATTCCTTAGTCTTTTTCAGTTAAATCTAGGCCAGCGTTTGTATGGTAGAGTAAATGAAACAATTGTCTAATAAGACTTGGTAGTTCCTATGTTTCAGCCTGAACTCAGAATATCTGTGTCAGATTGGTTGATTAGGGCTTAAATTGGTTTTTTGCATATTTGTAACTCATGGAACCAGACAAAGGAAATGGTGGCTTCATCTCCCCAGGCACCTAGCACTTCAGAGGAAGCACTCAGCACTTTTTCAGGATGTGGTCCTGGAGGAAAGACGAACGTAAAATTGTTTGTGCCCACTGCTTAGAAAAATCAACTGTGTACTCATGACTTGTTTCCTCTGGCAGTTTTTTCCCCACTTTCACTTTGAGAGAAAACGCATCATATTGAGATTGGATTTATTTTGCTTGAGCCAAGTCTTTCTGGCAAGATTTTATTTTTCAGCCCCTATCATGCCATATAACTGCTGAATGTTCACATCTCCCACTGCAGCGTACAACGCAGACCTCAAACAGACATCTTAGAAAATTAGATAAAAACACATTTGCATCTGGAAAGAAGGCAAGCAGAATCAATTCTGCATAGATCATGTTTATTAGACACAGGGAAACTAAAAGCCTATGGGTTTAATCTGTGAAATTATGCATGCTTGAACATGCATCTCAGATATAAAATAACTGCGCTGGAATGCATAGCAAGAGAAGGTTGATGTGCAAACTTTCATTGATTGTGCTCAGCTCTTCTTCCCTGGTGTCCATGCTAAATATATGCTAAATCTTTCAGATTAAAGGGAAGAATCCATCATTTTTATGCTTTAGATTCATTTGCAGCAAAGTATTTAAAGCAATGCAATATATCTCAGAACATCTCTAGAAGGGTTCCAGTTTCTTTTTGTGATGACAAATATCCAAGATTGAAAGGTATGGGGGTGGCGGGGGAGGGAAGAGTAGAAGTTTCTAATAAAATTACTTCTCTATTGGATTTAAAAGTTTATCTTTCCATAAAGCAATGGTGAAAATCTTTTCCCCCAAAATCAGGGCTGTAAGTGTGAGGAACCCTTCCTATCAAGGCTCTCTAAATCTGGGGTGAAATCCTGGCCCCACTGAACCCATTAAGAGCTTTCCCATAAACTTTAACAGGGCCAGGACTTCACCTTAAACTGATCTGGGCTATGTCTACACTTCAGAACCTATGTTGGCTACCTCATGTAGACCCAGCGTATGCCAGCACAAGGAGTTTGCCTGCGGGTATAGAAACTTCATCTTCCCAGACAATGTTACCTATGCCGACAGAAGCACTCCTCTGCCAGCACAAATACGTGAATGCTGGGAATTTTGTCAACACGGCTATGTAACTGAGGGAGTTGTCCTTTCATACCGTACACCAACATAAGGTACATGTAGGATTTACTTGTTAGACCAAGTCATGCTGGCGATGACTGTTAAAGGTAATTTATTGGACTATTTTTCTGGTGTTGTTACCCTTGCAGTTTAATAGAGAAATATTCTCCTAAACTCCAAGAATAGTTTTCCTTAAATATAAATTTCACTTTTGATTTGAAGAGTGGATCTGGATGTTAATCACCAACTTTTTTTTTTTTTAATTTCCCTTGCCAAGTGGTTGCTGCAACTGCAGCAACATTTTGGGGGGAAAGACCCCCCTCAAATACAGGGATGAATTTGGGCTACATGAGGCTCCAGACTCTCTGATGTACTTCCTCAGGTTGCATGCTGAATTTGGGGATCTTTTCAAGGTGTGGCACTGGGGACCCATACATATGGGCTCTGGATCAGTGAAAAGCTAATCTTCGTCACAAATGAAGATCCACTGCTGTGTATAACAAAATGGAATAGGGAGTTTCATGAAGTCCTACAGATAGTGTTGGTCAAGCATAAACAAATTTTCTCCTCAATGAAAAGGATTTCTCTACAAAACAGGAATATTTTCAGGGAAAATGTCAATTTATTGCAAATTTCAAGTTTCCATCCAAGCTTGTTTTTAATATAAATAATGCCACAGCAACCTTTTAATCTAGCTATCATAAATCGACAGAGGATGTTACAAAGGAAGATCTGGAGGAGAGGGTAATTGTCCTTGCACGTCAGTTGATGAAGGATCCTTCCTTACCTAAGGTGAAGCAAATTGAAGGACACAGATGTGTGCACAAAAAGTAGACAAATAGGCAGACAAAGCATCTTTGGCTCAGGAAGCTGAAGTGTTGGTGTGTGTGAATGAGGAGTTGGGGGGATGAGACATGGTAAGAGACAAGACTGGATAAGAAGTGCGGAAGCTGCAAATCACCTCACAACCTCCACTTCGGTGACTGAGGAAAAGGAAGAAAGAGTATTGAACCAAGGGGAGGCAGAGAGAGGTCACTGGAGACTTTACTGATCTGTTATTTGTGAAAAGCACACAGAGTGGGAGGGCATGATGCCACTTAAGATCCTGGAATATGAAAAGTACATCTTCATTCTTAATAGGAATCAAACAGGTCATTCAACTGAAAGATGTCAAAAATCAGGATATACAGTGAACAAGTAAAATGGTTGAATTCCAAATAGACTACAAAAATGAGAATTAAAGGAGCAATAAATCCAAGGCAAGGGTCTGATCATTTTTTATAAATGGCCAGTCACTCTGAGATGCAGAGCAGAACTGATTCAGCAAATGAAGAGAAGGGTAAATACGCTGATGCATCAAACTAGTTTTAAAAGGAATCTCAAAGACTGGCAGAATTAAAATCCTATGAAATTTTAATTTTGTGGGGTTTTTTAAAAAAAACAGCCACCCTTATTTTCAAAAAAGAGAGGCATAATTAACATTCTGAAATGTTATTTTAGTATTAAAATTCCAATTGATCCTGAATGATCATGTGAAAAGTGAAAATACAGGGACACATTCTCATTCCCCTTGAAATTTCACTCAAAAAAAATGATCAACATTATCACATTATCCTAATAAGAATCCTCAACTTGGGGAGTTTCCTGTAAAAGCAAAGGATCAAAAATGAAGTCAGTACAAAATCCACCTTCATGGTGAGACCCCTGAAAGACAGAAAGAAACTACTCCGGAAAGAAGGAAGACAAATAAATGGAGCAATAATTGCTGAGTAATGGAGAAACTCATTTAGCATATTCAGTCAGTGCAGATGGAAAGATTCCGGAATGATGAAATAAAGGTATCAATGAGGAGAAAAGCAATGACAGAGAAAAAGCAATGAGTCGTTTAAAAACTGGAATTGAAAAGGATCACCCATGCAAGATGTTTAATTAACTTTTTTTATTAAGTAAATTGGTCACAGTGAGTCTGGGTCTTATTTCCATAGGCACTACAAGTTCTATGATATTAAGCAAGCCTGTGTTAACGGAACAGGTTGCTACTCCCACCTCTTTGACGACTGGTGCTAACTGTCAATGGAAAGTAGTTCAACCAATACACAGTATGGTATCACTTGTATTTCAGCCTTAAAAACAGGAAAAATTGAGTATTTGCACAAGAGTGCTCTACGAAACAGATTTTCTGTATATATGTTGATAGATAAGTTGCCAGGAGATGACACTCGGATATGCAGTGTTGTTCATAGGATCAACTGAAGCTGCTACGGCTGTTGCAAATCATTTCCAGATGCAGCTCTTTTAGAAGGACTGATGCTAGCAAGGACCTGCTGTCCATCTGATATTGGCTCACAAAACTGGGTGGCTGGGCAACAAAATGGCAGATGACATTCAATATTTATAAATGCAAAGTAATGCACATCGGAAAACATATTCCCCACTATACATATAAAGTGACGGGGTCTGAATTAGATGTTGCTATTCAGGAAAGAAATTTTGGAATTATTGTGGATAGTTCTCTGGAAACATCCACTTAATATGCAGCAGCAGTCAAAAAAACTAACAGAATGTTGGGAATCATTAGGAAAGGGATGCATAATAAGACAGAAAATATCATATTGCCTCTTTATAAATCCATGGTACGCCCACATCTTGAATATTGCATGCAGATCTGGGCATTCCGTCTCAAAAAAGATATACTGAATTGAAAAAGGTACACAAAAGGACAACAAAAATTATTAGGAGTACAAAACAGCTTCCATATGAGGTGATAAGTCCCAGTTAGTTGGGAAAAGAGACAGCTAAGGAGGGAAATGATACAGGTTCATAAAATCCTGACTGGTGTGGGGAAAGTAAATAAGGAAGTGTTATTTACTCCTCATACCACAAGAATTAGGGGCAACACTGAAATTAATAGGCAGCAGATTTAAATTGAACAAAGGAAGTATTTCTTCAAACAATGCAACCTGTGGAACTCCTTGCCATGGGATTTTGTGAAGGCCAAGACTGTAAAAAGAACTTTAAAAAAGATTTTTAAAAGGAACTAGGTAAGTTCATGGAGGATAGGTCTATCAATGGCTATAGCCAGGATAGGCAAGGATTGCTGTTTGCCAGAAGCTGGGAATAGGCGATGGGATGGATCACTTGATGATTACCTGAGCTGTTCATTCCCTCTGAAACACCTGGCATTAGCCACTGTTAAAAGAGAGGATACTGGACTCAATGAACCATTGATCTGACCCAGTATGGACGTTCTTATGTCCATGTCCCTCCAACTACAAGATCCATTGAAGAAAACTGATGTCTTCCCAATGTCAGGCCATTAGAGAAAGAATCATAGGAGAGAAGCAGATGTGTGTGTGTGTATGGCGGGGGAAGGGGAGAATGAAAAAAGTAGGCTGTATATCTACATAGGCAGAAGGAGGATCCAATCAAGAGTGAGGCTATCCATCTTGGAGGAGCTGCAGATCCACTATCCAGCAAGAGGCATTTGTGAAGTATGTGGCCTCTCCTGGAGGGGATGATCTAGTGGATCCCAATGGTAGGAGCTATTTCCTGGTCAGTTGTAACTTAAAATGGCAACTGTACTGTAGCACGGCGAGCCCTTTTACGTTACAGCAGCTCATCACAAAGGAAGTATGATTATTAGTATCAATGGCATACCATGAGTCTCCCGCACCTGGGGGCCAATGTTTGTATTTGCACGCCCCCCCCTTCTCATGGGGGGGAGGGGCTGTCCTGCTGCAGTGAAGGGCATGGCCCAGGGTCCATGCTGCTGGGGGGGACACAGCCGGGAGGGGTGACATGGCTGGGGGGGCACGCAGTTTGACAAGGGGGAGTGGACGGGGGCCACAGTGCTTGAGAGCAGGCATACTCAGCTAGGAGGGGTGCACTACTTGGGGGGGACAGATGGGCAGAGGAGGTGTTGCTTGGGGGGAACAGATGGCCAGGGGGTGCACTGCGGGGGGGGCACACTGCTTGAGGGGAGAAACACGCAGCTGGGGAGGCGGGGGGGGCTGCATTCGGGGGCGTGGCACTCCTGGAGGCTAACCGAGTCTTCTGCTGGCCTAAGCCTGAACTTGCTTCTGCACTGACAAGCCGGGTCCCCATCTCCCCATAGGTCCAGCCCATGGTCCCTATCCCTGCAACACAGCGGCTGCACCGCCCTCCCAGATGCACCTCTTCCCTCCACCCTTCTCCCATGTGGGTCTTGGCCAGGAGCTGTTCCCAAGCAGAATGGCAGCTGGCCCCCTCACCCATGTGGGCCCAGCTGCAGCGAGCGCCCCGCCTTCAGGCCAGTGCCCAGGGACATGGACTCCTTCTGCCCCTTTCCCCCCCTCGGTATGCCATCAATTAGGACAGAAAACCATTTTAATTATGGCTAGGCTAGTAGTGACAGGAGAATGTAGTAGTGTAGCAAAAGTAACAGATGATTGAAAAGCTCAGCTAAAGCTTCCAAAAATATCAATGAGGGTTAACTACATTATCAGCATCTGATATTGGCTCTGTAAATAGATCTCGCTTCCTCTCTGGAGGACCATCTCTGATGTCAGAGGGCTAAAGAGAAGCCAGATAGCTATCTCCCCCACATCCACCTTTTCTTCACAGTGAGTTCGGGAGGACAAAGGAAAAAGGTGACAGTCATCTTCCTCCCCCCCTCCTTGTGTAATGGCGGCAGAAGCCGCAATTGGACTTTTGATACCTGTGATGGGACTTTTGTCAGACTCCTTGCTAGGTCCCCCCGCTCCCACCCCTTACTGAATTCAAAGCCCCTTCAAGCTATCGGAGAGTACAGGAAACTTGAGATTAAGAAACAGTGCTCAACAAAAGACTGCCCGGACTGTCATGTCTTTGCCATGCAATTCAGAAAACCTAAGGAGAGGAGTCATAGGAAAGAGGCTCTGTGCAGGAGGGAACTGAAGCCAGCAGGCCCTATTGCTGGCTGTTAGGAAGTGTGGAAGGCAGCAAGGCCCATCTTGACAGCTCCTCTGTCTCTCTTACACTGAGTGGAAGTGTCTTGAGTCTGAGCCAGGTTCACTGACTTGTGCTCTTCACGGTCTAACGTAACTAGCTGCTAAGGAACAAAATGACACCCTAAAGATTTCAAGCTCTGCTGAACGTTGACCTTCGGAACAAATAGAGTTACGTGTTGGAGAAATACGAGTTGATCTTAAACCCCTTTGTGGATCATTGTAGAAAACATTTCTGTTTTGCAGAATACTGCATTGCATTTTGCTCATTCCTGGACATGCATAAGACACTTTGACTTATCTTTTAGTAGACTTGCATACAGCCAGTTCCCTACTCTTGGATTCTAACACCGCACGATCCTATGGAAGGAGTGTGACTGAAGCATCGAGTCTTGTGCATTGATTCTTGCCAAGGGAATGGCCTTTTGTGCCTAAAAACACCAACATTGCACCAGTTTACACTGGATATCAGACAGGCAGCTCATATTTACCTACAGCAGACAATAGCTGTAGGGCATGAACTGTCTTTGCACTAGACTTCTGTGTTACTTTCTCCACTATTACTTCTTGCTACAATGTGATGTCCTGGCTATAGAGTTTCCCACATTAAGAATGCACCTGTGTAGTATTGTAGGGTGAGGTTTTTTACTGGGCCATTCTTTCTGCTTTCTCCCCAGGTCTCTAGATACCATTAACACAAGACAATCAGGACGACAGAAATTAAGATGGGACACCACTGATGAATTTTACAGTGAGTAACATATCACAGTAGTAAACATATTATTGCATTATGATGTGACATTTAGATTGTGGTGGAGTCTACAGGCCAACCACAGTTAAACAGAGTCTAGGAGATGCCACAGATGCCTGATCTGCAATGGAGTCTAGTGAGAAAAGTATTTCATTTGATACTGCTAATGCCAGCGCCACTGAATACGTAAAGCGAACTGAGTAAAGACCATTACGGAAAGACTCTCCTTTTCACTACAAAGCATTCATGCTGCACCAAAGTCAGGCTTTTGGTTTGTTTGTCTGAGGCTGGCATTTAAAGCAAGATAAATCAAAAGTAGAAGAAAGTGAATGTTTTTAATTAGCTAATTAACCGATCCACTAGGATTTTTTTTTAAAAGGTAGTTTAACAGCACCCACAGAGGAGTAACCTCTTAAAAGCACATATTTATCTAAACCTAGGAATGGACCAATTAATTTACAATAGACGAGGGATATGAATTGCTTTTGACATGCAAAATGGCACAAGAAAATAAGAAAATGCAAAATAGCATAAGTATAATTTAATTCATGTAATTAGCAAGGAAAAATAGATTCATTTCAATCTAGTGTATCAACTGAAAAAGAAATTAGAAGGCTACTGCTCTGAGACTAGGAATAATACACTAAACGTTCCAAGTAAATTCATTTTCTCTGGGGATAAAGGATGTCATAAGTAACAAGTGCAATGGGTTATTTGATGTCCACTCATCCCCACCAAGCAATAACTTTTCAATGTTATTAGGCATTTCTGGGGGATTTGCTGAAGAAAAAAAATCAATGGCCTGAAATAAAATCCTTTCCTTTGAAAGGCCTTGGGTTTTTCTTGCTGTTGTAGCTTTACCATATATCTAAAAGAACTAATAATAATATATTTATTGTCTTTCTTTGAAAGAATGATGGCACCATGGGGAAAAAGTACCTGGGGGAGGATGTGTTTCTCAGGTAGCCAGTCAAAACTGCTAATATTTATTGTGTGGATTTTTTCTTTAGAGCAGATTTCCACTACTCCTTTTGAGGGAAGTATTTAAAATAAGCACAATTAAAAGACTAAGTTTCAAGCAAAAAGTGAAACAGGCTAATTGATAACACAGATGGCCAGATGACAAATACAAAAAGGTATTTCAGCAATCAAAACACTGAAACACAAACACTGATTTTTTTTCAGATTGCTACTTTTTTATTTATAGTTCAGTAGCAAAAACTCTTACTGTCTAATTTAAAAGGTGGCAGTAAATTTAAATAGAGCATCTAGGCTTAAATTCTAACCTCAAGCTTTCCAGACATACAAGAAGGACTTTTGTGTTATGTTCTGGATTGTTGCTGTTCACTAGACAATTTTAAACTGTTACCAGAAACAAAACATTTTAAATAAGCCTGTGAATTTTTCCTGGGGTGCTTTTCAAAGCTTGTCTTTTACAGATTTCACTTCCTGAAGGTGGACCTTCTGATGGAAACTGCACAAAATGACAGGTAAGAAAAAGTGTGAAATTAGCAGTTTAAGTTTAATCCATGTAAGAAACACTACCCTGATTGTAGCGGACTGGGATTTTGGGTTGTTTTTTTTTCAGAAGGTAATTTCACCGTAACATTTTTCAGGCTCCTGTTTTACTATTATGTTGGATGGGTAAAAGATATTTAATATTTATGGAACTCCATTCTCAGTTTAGTTTACTGAGACACATCCAGCACAGGCAAATGACTGATACACCCTCTAAGACAATAATGAAACCAGACTACTATTTAATACAACTGCTAGGATTACAGGTGTGTATATCTGTACAATCCTTTGCCATATATCTTTATACACCACAGCAAGACAGATGCTTACAAGTTTAACTTTGCTTTTTTCAAAGTAACTTAATTTAGAAAAGCTATTTTGACTGAAGTGGTGGGTTTTTTAAGTAAATTAAATCCAAACCATTTTTGTTTAATATCAACTTGAATATAACATTTTTGTTTCCCAAGGTTTTCTTAAGTAGGGTGATATTTTCCTGAGACTCCCATGATGTAACAGCCTCCACACGGTCACGTGCAAAGATGTCAGTCTGTACCACTGGAATTTCAGTGTTTGTCCCCTTTTTCCATACCTTACCCGCCACTCTTGCAATGAAGGTTTTAGCCAGGAAACCACAGAAGCACCAGCCACAGGTGCCAGAGTTACTGAGACGGTCGACCACCTCAGAGTGTGTCGGGGAGGGGTGCGGGGGGGGGGGCGCTGGGACCCCTTCCCCAGCTTCTACCCCATCTGGCTATTAGGCCAAATGACCCTATGGACCAGGGCTATCTAACTGACTCTGGCCACTAGGCCTTTACCACCCTGTGGATAAGGGTAAAGCCACTGATTCCAGCCATTAGGCAACACTACCCTGATGCTGGGATAGGTGAGGGAGACTTAAGTGGGGGCCAACCCTGTCCCATCCCTCACCAAAAGGGGGATGGGATACACTCATCCCGTGACACACGCGTCAATGACACAAGTTAATACAAAGGCTAATTGATAGTATCTCTCACCACAGACCACGTCATAATGTTAGTTATACAGAAAACATCCATTAATATGCAATTCAATATCCTGGATGCATGAGCTGTCAAAAGTAGGTTGCCAAAATCATTCTTCACACATTTTTAAGCCTCTCGCTACCCCTGGTGCCCAAAATAGAGACTGTACCAGTCAGGGCTATGATACTGTTCTCTCTACAGAAGAGGGCTGGCATGTCACCAGATACTGATTCCACCAGCAACCAGTGCCAGCTCAGTGAAACAAGATGCCTTTCCTAAGCTACGTCCATCTGGAAGAGGAGCAAAATGTTTAGATCGCTAACCTGTCTTCCTGGTGTACAGGTATGCAAATATTCTGCTATGTGAATAAACGGATTCATCATTTGCATGACTTGCAGTTTCAGGGTTATGAACAATGTAATTTTAATTATTATTTACACCCCTACCCTTGCTAGACTGAATTTATTAACAAAACAAAAATCTGCCATTTTTATTGCTTCTGCCCACACTGCACCAATCTAAAAGATTTAAAGGAAAAATACACACCTTGTTAGTCTGGGGTTTGAGACAGGGACTTTGTCTTCCTCCTTACCTGTCCAGCATCCTAGTGGTATTATATGAATAAAAACACGTTTTCCAAACAACTCATGATTTTGGGTGGCAACTTGAAGCACCTTAAAAGGAGCCTGATTTTCAGAAAGAGGATACTCAGTACTGTCTGAAGATTAGGCCCACAGTGCCTCAAGATGGGAGTTCAAACACAGAGCCAGCCAAAGCCATGAGTCCCTTGATAACACAGACCTAAATAAATCACAGAAACCTCAATGCCAAGAAAACAATAAGTCCCAACCCTTTGATATTCCTGCTTTGTTTTGGAGAACAAAACAGAAGTGGGATACTCTCTGAGGCTATGTCTACACTGCAGTCGGGGAATGTAATTGCAGTGGGTGGAGACATACCCAAACTGGCTTCAAGCTAGCTAGTTCGGATATTGGAGCAGGAAGCCGCGGCAGCGGAAGCTGTTGAAGTCGATCAAAATAATTACCCTGGGTCCTAAGCAGGCTTGTACAGCCTGCACTGAAACCTGT
Source organism: Mesoclemmys tuberculata (assembly GCA_007922155.1). Classification (NCBI taxonomy): domain Eukaryota; kingdom Metazoa; phylum Chordata; order Testudines; family Chelidae; genus Mesoclemmys; species Mesoclemmys tuberculata. The sequence goes on along the minus strand of ML675609.1, from coordinate 13,382,651 downwards.
GCTGGCTTGGTTTCACTCCTCTTGGTCCCTGTGCTAGCTAGATTAATGCTAGCTCAGGGACATCTATACCTGCTGCGATCATGCCTAGATTGCAGTACCTTTAGGTGTCACCCATTTACCAGCTTCACACATACCTCAACTCTCAGCTACATCATCGTCAGAGACACTCTCCACAACTCCCCCATACCAAGTCAAGTAACCAGACAGCCATCAGATTCTCCCACCCAATGCTGCCAAGCTTTGTACATCTTCCTGTTCTAATCCCACTATTGCTTGTAAATGTATACATATGCAAATTAACCAAACTAATTTACATAAATTTCACAGAGAGCTCCTCAAAACTTGGCAGCTATGGTAACATCGTAAAACAATGCAACTTTTGCACTTTTACGCCACCTTTCATCCAAGGCCCAAGCACTTTGCAAGCACTAATTAAGCCTCACAGATTTACTACATCCTGTCAGTTTCATTCCCGATCAATTCTTATAGACGGCTGGACCATCTGTCTGTCTAAATCTTCAATTTGCCCATGGACAAGTCTCATAAATTTTACCCTGCTGTTCTTCAGTAAAGCTTATTTTCTGCTCATCAGTTGCATAATGAAAACATATGAAAACCTATCATCAAAAACCAGTGCTTTTACCGTGGCAAAAGAAGCCATTCCCAAAAGCCAGAAAGTTTAGATTTTTAAGTTTAAATCTTGGACTTGCTAGTTCCATAATGTGTATCATTTTAAAAATAATTTAAAATATAAAAGCATAGTACTGTAATAACATTTAGGTTCTAACTTAGGCAAAAAATAGAGTCAGGGAATTTCTCAATTGAGAACTTTTCTGGGTTAACTCATCCCATTGTGTCCAGAGAGGGCCACTCCTTTAGGCCTCATTCCTGCAATCAGATCCCAAGAGTCAAATCCTTGCATCTATGCAGAGACCCATTGTCTTCAGTGGGCCTCTGTGCAGATACAAGGGCTCGTATTTGTGGAATCCAAAGGATTCCACATATATGGCCTACTGCACAGGCACTGGTAGCTGCCCACACAGATCTGAACCAACACCAGGGCTGCAGTCCTCAGCGGGCCCCTGAACATGGGATGATTATCCTGAACTGCAATACATAATTCCTGAATCATCATCATTTATATAGATAGATGCTTTATGGATCACATGGTTGCAAATATCCCTGATGCAGGGGAGGGAGGGATTAGGAACTCTACAAAGAGTCAAAGGTCCTAGCTAACTCTTCATTCTAACAAAAGGTCAAGGTTCAAAATCCAGATCTGAATTTGGGGTTCAGGTCCATCTGTCAGATGCTGCAGTTGGTCTTCTCAAAGCCACATAATGTTTTCTGTGACAATTTAGCAACAGTGAGGGGGAAGGTTATCCTTGGTCTGAAGCCTTGAACCAACTTCCAACCGGAATTTTTCAAATTTTACAGATACCAGAAGCAAGCATTTTCAGTGGGAATGGCAGCTGACCCTAAATCACAGGATTACAGATGTTATGGGAAATTGTTTTCAAGGTTTCAGCTTTTTAGGTGGAATCATGTAGTGCTTCTCATCGATCAAAGCTATTGCTTTAGAAATGTGATGTAGGAAAGTGTCTTCTTGCTGCTCAGGAAATATGGATTTTTTTCAAGTAGACTCCAAGAGAAATCAGTTCAAATGAATACACTGCAGCGAGCTCATCCACATACTTTTCGATGGAAGCCTCTCAGATGAATGTATAATCAGAGGAAATGATTTTCCGAAACGAGTGCCCAAAGTGAGGCTTAAAGCCATAGTTAGCTGCATTTAGATTTTTAATGGCACTGAATGCCGAGCAGATTCTACTGAAGTCCGTGATAGCTATGGGCACGCAGCACCTTTGAAACGCAGGCCACTTATTTAGGTAATTAAATATGGATTTTTAAGCCTCACTTTAGGCATCTTTTTTTTTTCTGGTTAGCCAGACCTTACAATTATATATGTTTATATTATTATAAGCTGGACTTCGTATCAGTGCTTAATAAGTAAGACACGGTTTGCAGTTGTTTATATCTTGACCAAACTTTCACCAATCAGGCTACCTCAGGCTGAATTTTTGTCTTGCTAGTTTTCAGCCAAAATGGTTCAGCCATTTTGAGAATGAGGCCAGGAAAACACACACAGTTTTGCTCAAGTTAAAAAATCCTGGAGACCTTCTTTGATTAGGTCTAGCACCTGTAGGTTTAGGACCAGGGTCTTGAAATTTGGCCAGGGTCGGGTGGGAGACCTTGTGTCAGGGATGTACCTGTTGCTGTCCCCATGAAACTCTGCCCAAATTTGGCCAGGTTAATATAAACCTTTGAATAAATCACAGGCGCTGTAAAGATTTCAATTTTAACAGCTAAAATCTCTGAAGAGTCCATCCTCACTGAGTGGTCTTATCCTCTCATCACTCCTATTGCAGAGTATCCCTCATAGCTTTCAGTGCTCCATGCCAGGGCATGGCTAGGCATTGTAACTGAGGACACTCCTGTGCTCTCAGCCCCCCTACCACTCAGGACACTTAGGCACCAAGGAGAAATAAGATGTCTGATTCAATTGCAGAGGGGACGAAAACTAGACAGGAGGAGGAAGGGATTAGACTGGGACAAAGAGTCTAGTGAGACTGGACTGGAAAATCAGAGACAGAAAAATGTAACTAAGAGTTAAAGGAGGTGGAGTGACTAGGACTGGTTGGACCAGGAACTGGGGTGGGGTGGAAGACAGGAGACACACATCTCACAAGGAGCTGGGGGAGAACTGAGTCTGGCTGGGCAAAAGACACTGAGACAAGGAGTCAAGAAGAGGGGAGGCCAGAGAGATACCAGGCAGAGAAACTGGGAACAGAGGGTGGGGGACAGAGACAGAGAGGGTGAGGAGTCAGAAGGAAGAATTGTAACGGGGAGTGAGGAAAGGGAAATTGGGACTCAGACAGTGGGCCTGGAGGGTGAGACTATAACTGGCTAAGCAAATAGACTGAGGTTAGGATGACACACCTGAGAAGACTAGGACTTGGTAGGCAAGGACAATGGGGCTGGGAGAGGGAGCCAGAGGTGAGGAAAAAGCAGGACTGGGACAGGTTGGAGGAGATGAGGCAGCAGGGATCATGGTTGAAAAAAACAATAAGAAGTGTCTGTGCCCACTAGAGCACACTCCCCTCCAGAGCTGGGAACAGAATCAAGAATCTTCAGTCCCACTATTCCTCTGCTGTCAGCAAATACTTAGAAAACTCAGTGGCAAAGTGTGCATCTCATCCTCCGCTAGTGCAGGTCCACATAAAGGATGATAACCTACTATTTCTATCAGTTACTTTGGTGAATCTAAAACTTTCAGCCTTGCTAGTTGACCATGTGAGTGTCAATACTACAACACAATGGAATTCATTTATTTCAGATTGCTTTTTTAAAAAAAACTTAGGAAATTACACACAAAAAGTACATTAAATATTAAGGTTGCAAAATCAAGTACTCCAAAGTTAGGAAATGCCACAACTAAGGATTCCTGAGCTATCTTAATTTGGCCCCCTTGTATGTATGCATTATGATACAGTCTTTAATTAACGTAAACATAAAAGGGAGCTGAATTGACATTTACTAACTTTGGAGTGCCTGACTTTGCAATCTTAGTAATGTTCTTTTATAGCGTGTGCACGCATGTGTGTGAGAGAGAGAATGTGTGTATAAATCAGGCCAATGATGTATATAATATATGGGATACAATGTACATATATAATATACATGTAATACCATGTATATATGTAAACACACAGGGAATGTGCGTTCATGTAGTGTAGGATGTTTGTTGGCACTTACTTGCATAGCAATTTGCAAAGCACTGTCAGAGCTTTCTTCCTGAAGGGCACTATCATGTTTTGTAGGCTGATCTTTTTCAGCATGAGCAACTAATATAGACTTTGTCCTCAATCCCTCAAACACTTATGCATGTGCTTAACATTAGGAATTCCACTGACTTTGATGGGACTAAGCATGAGTTATATATATGTGTGTGTTTGCAAGACTGGGGCCTTTGCTGTTAAAGGTAACTAATAAAAACACCCAAGAATATATGCTTATGTATATGAATGACCATGTATTTAATATCAATACACCCAGAAAAATGAAACCATATTTAAATCAATGGATTGGCAAGAGATTACATCAGGTTAGAATTGGGCATATTGTAATGAGAATAGTTTTTTGAAAATATAATATCAATTTAGCAAGCAGACACTTCAGCAGTTTCCTATCAGTGTGTTATTTATATTTCAAGTGTGAGTTTTTCCATGGGCTTTACCTTTTAAAAAAAAAAGTTTCAAGGAGGTAAATTGTGGGTCAAAAAGAAAGCGGTCTTGTAGCTCAATTCCTGTATGCTGGAAGCAGATCTGTTATTTCAGACACTGAATTGCCTCCCTCAAAGAAAATCATGTGGAAAAAGTCCCTCTGATAGAAATTCTGACTGTAGCAGGGGGCAGATGCTAGCTTCCTGTTGGAATGCAAAGCTCCTCTGCTAAGGCACTCTGTTATCAGATGCTTGAACACTGAGTGAAGGTGCAGCGGGCTTACTGCCAAATTATACTAGCAGGTGAATTCATTTAGCGCCAACCAGGCTTTAAAGGCATCAGACACTCTCTCAGAGGCTATAGAAATTAGGATCTGAAGGGGAGAGTACTGAGGAAAAATCCTAAAAATAACCTGCTTTAAACTGAGATTATGATTTGGGGGTTATTTGCATTAACAATGAAGCAGAACACAAAGAAGTAGGTGGTTTGGACTGTACACTTAAATATATCAGAGGCAGGGCAGGAACGCCACCTACTTACACAGAGAGAGGCAGGTGTCTATGGATCCTGAATGCACAGTCCTGATACATACATAGAGGAAACCCTCCATCTATTGAACTAAAGGAGCACAAAAACAGTTCAAGACAACACTTTTTAGCACAGAAAGTGAAGACAAATATAGTTCGTAATTCAAGTTGCCAAAGGAATTTAGGGAAGAATTTGGGCAGGGCTATCATCTCTAACCTTGAGAAGATGCATGTAAGCTACTTGGTGATCCACCGGCTGTGGAAGATAAAATCATACTCCAAACAATTGCACTGTTCCAGTTCCTTCTCTCAAGGTTTTTCTTTATTTACTTAGGAACAAAGATTAAAAACACCACAACGTCTCACATCCCCTCAGGACCTTGTCTACAGGGCTTGATGACCTTTCCCAGCTGAGACTTCTTCCCTCTGATGCCTTCACTCAACAAGCACAGGGAGCCGCATTCTTGGTCCTTTCACGATCCTGGGTCTCTGCTGCCTAAAAGGCTGGAAAGCCTTATACGCAATGTCCTGGAAGGCATGTAACTAGGAGCAGGCATGTGACCTTTTAAGCACAGTAATCATGTGAACAGTTCCAGATCCCACCCACAGAAATCCCTAATACCACACTGGAGTAGTTGTCCACCCTGACTACGAGGGAAGAGTTTTCACTGAATCAGCGCAACTTCCTGGAACACACCCGATGTTCTCCCATTCAGATACTAAAGAGATGCTTACGAATGTTATGTCATTTTTGGGTGGGGGGGGAGCAGAAAATGTCTGCAAAACTGATTATTTTTCCCCACAGGAAAATAGAAACTATTTCATTTTGGACCAATTCCATGTTAATCTGCATCCCCTTGTGCAGCCCCACTGCCTCCTGAGAGTTGTACTGTGGGTGTCTAAGGGCTGGACTCCTGGGTCAGACTATATGTCCTATGATGCACTAGTGCTTCACGTGGACACAGACTTAGGTCAAACGGATTCAAAACAAAATGTTTCAACGTTCGAGTCAACGTTATTCTCAACTTCCTTTCTGCAAAAAAGTTTAGGTATTTTGACTCTTTCAAGCTGAGCCAAGACAAAAACAAAAAGGCTGAAATATCAGAATTTCCCAAGAGAAAGAAATTCCATTTTTCAATCTGGTATAGCACGTAAGTTTATAAGAATACAGTCTGAAATATATAATAAGATGGCTGCATAGAAAACAAAATCCCTCTTTTTGTGTGGTATCCCTTGTAACTGGCTCCATATATGGTAAGGCTTGATTTAAATTATATATAAACAATTACACAAACTGAAGTTGGACTAGAATCAACAGGGGAACTCTGCAGTCATCTCCCTGTCAAAAGCCAATCAGGTTGATGGCAGAGTTTATTATTTCCTTGGTATAATGTAATGCAGTATTTCATACGAATAGCTTTATTAAGAGAGACAACAGACCATGAGAGTAGATACTGACTTTGGTATACATTCACTTTTCCTACAGCATTCTTTAAAAAGTCATTTTAGCCATTCTGACAGCACAATAGGTAATTCTGTAGACTTCACGCTGAGTATTCAGAAAAATCAAGCAGAACAATACAGCTCTTTTGTAATAGTTTTGCACTGCTGAGTTGTATTTTACAAATAAATAGTTTCTATATACTCCAGATCACTTTATTACGTTTGCCATTATCAATTCAGGTAACGTTTTCTCTGAATTCTACACCACTTGCCAGAACTTTAGGAAATCAAAACAACATTACTTAACCTCAAAGCTCAAGTTTACGAGAGGGAGAGCTAGGGCTTTCTCCAGCACCATGACTAAGATTTTGGAACTCATTACTGGTGGTTAGAATCACCACATATTTCACAGCCTTCAGAATGAAGTGTGAAAACTTACTTCGAGTCAGCTTTTCTATCTTCACAACTGAAACTGCAAGGAAGAGGAGGAGTGGGAAGTTAAAGGCAAGGAGGAAGTATGTAAAGGGAAAGAATAGGAGGGCTAGAATACAGAAGCCCTCCACCGATCAAATTAAAGCCAAAATGAGTCTGTGAAAGCTTTACTTTTTATTAACCTTTTGCTTCAGATTCACATTCCATTGGAGCTGGAAGTCTGCAAATAAGTAATAAATTATCCTGTCAGGAATTTAAAGAATAAGGCTGCAGAGAATAGGTTCTAAAGCTGCCCCTTTCTTAGTTATAAAGACATTTTTCATGTTGATGTTAATATTAACGTACTGTTGAGAAAAACATGAGTTGGCAATACAATGACAGTTCAATCAACATGAACAGTGGAATGAATTGTACTACAAAATAATCTACTGAGTGGTGTTTTCTGTGTATGCCTGAATCTCAATTACAGCTCCTCCAATTGCTCTAAATAGACAACTGATTACGTCTCAACAGCTTCATTTCTTCGCCACCAGTAGAAGTCAGGGTAGGTATCGAACTTCCAACTACAGAGAAATCAGTCACATAGGCAGAAATATATACGAGTACAACACTTCCCTGTAAGGTGTTGTCTGCCAAAAACAATAGTAGGGGTCACTCTTAAAACTAAGAAATACCCTCAGCTCAAGCCTTCACCCAGAACTTCTGGGATCATTAATTACCTTCCCTGGGCACTCTTACTAGGATATACTCTCCCCCCCCCATTTGGAAGCACTGAATCTGTTTATGAAACAAGGAAAGCTTTATTAAGGGGAAAGGGAAACCAACATCAAACTGGGCAAAACAGAGCAAAATATATTTATCTGATTGATCCATAAAACACTCCCCGCATGGTAACTTTGGCAGTAGTGCACCAGGTTCCCCACCCGTCACTGAGAACAACCAACAAGCAAGCCTTGGTGTCTGTGGCTCGTAGAGTACTGAGGTGCATTTGGTGCAGTTCTGTGGGAAGTGTGTGCGTTTCCCTGGTCCTGCCCAGAGGCCCCACCAACTAATGTCAGCTTTATTTTCTATCTGGGTAGAGGATCCTCACTGGAGTTCACTTAGCTCTGCTGCTCTCCTCTGGGGCCTACCAGAAAGTCATCCTTGCATCATCTCCCCTCACAAAGTTCTCTGCAACAGTTCTCCCAGTTAAGTCCTCAGTCTGGGTTGTCCCTCACCACAAAGCCCTCTCAACAGCACAGCATCCTTCGGGAAAGGGAACCAGGAACATACAAAGACTCTTGAAAAGACTCCTTGTCACTGGGGAGGCATGCTTTGCCACAAGGAAGGAATCTCTCCCTCAGTTATCCAACCAGTTCTGGCTTGTGTATAGTTCTAGTAACTCCTGAAGTGTCACTGGAGGAGTTCTGGATGGAAAGCTTATGCAAATATAGCTGTACTTCTCCATTTCTCTTACAGATGATGGCAGCGAGCTCTTTTCCCTCAGGGGCTTCTGTGTAAATACCTTATGCAGATGAGGCAGCTCTATGGCCATTCCTCCCCACCTCCACCCTGTTTGCAAAAGGATAAGAGCAGAGATCCTTACCCTTTAGAGTCCCAGGACATGGGACTTGCATAAGAAATAGTAAACAACGCTCAGTGGATAAGGATCAGGAGTTGTGCCATTTATAAATTTGTGTACCATGTTCCTAATAGTGTGTGCTGGAAGTAGGGCAATCTAGTGGGGAGGAGGGGAAGTAGAAATAAATACATAAATGTTTTAAAAAGATAAATGAACTGAATTACCCAGAAAACAAATAAATGACCAAGTTCTGGTCACCTTTTATAAATAGGGAAAGTGGTCCAAAACCATCATGAATGTGGTCTCACATCTGTGGCCAAAACGAAGCAGATACACAGCTCCTTCAAATTTGCATAAATACAAAGGCCACTGTTAAAGAAAGTACACTTATAAACATGCAGCTCTTGTTGCAACCCAGAGTAGCCACAGCTTTGGCTCCTGCTGTGGAAGCCATGTGGAGCAGCCCTTCTGCAATTTTCTAGGGAGGCCAGAAAGGGGTTAGATACAACTTACAGCCTGTCTACTACTGCTAGCCACAGGCTTTCCAGCAGGCAATTATGCAAAATACAGGCCAGAAATTACCCCAGGGCTTGTAAAAATGCAGTTAATTGATTAGAACAGGCAAGTCAATGGTGACGATAAAAATCAACCTGTACAACCAAACTCTAAATAAGCCAGTTCTGAGTTTCATAAAAGTTAGTGATTTTTTTTTTTAAGAGCTTCTTTTTCAATGTCATGCACCTCGGTAAGTCCTGCTCTCAGCCCAGACTAGAAGCAGGATATGCTGAATACCAAGAAAACCTGTCCTTGTAAGAGTTGCAGCTCAGTTTCACAAACTCAAAGGTCTGGATGGCTATTGGCTCAAACAAGAATCCAAATTTTTCTCTGCTTACACACAGACAACTTCGGAACCTTTTTGGGTTCACTCGAGCAGTATTAATTGGCTGAATCCCACTGCACTACGAGACACGCTGTTAGATATTGTCCTTCAGATTTATAAAGTGCAGGTCTACTTCGACCTCCCACAAAAACGTCATTGTAGGATATCACGTTTGTTTCGTCTCAGTGTCATCAGGTCAGATATGCTCAGTTTACATGATGTTTTTTTCCCTAATTGCCAGATCTAGTAACAAACTACTTGTGATTTGAGAGTTAAGATGTGTGAAAGAGAAAAGAATCTATCACCACCAACCATGAATATTCTGAAGGCCAAACGGGGCTTGTAGATATGATGCAACTGGGCCTTGTCTCAAGTGACTAGAATTTAGTGCACAATTCTATTCATGGTACACAAGGGGAAAAGATTCTATCGCACCTCATTTCCTCTAGCCTTGCTTGATTCTGCAAAGCTAATGGGGTAAGGAGCAATAAAAACTTATTTTTTCATTAAAGGGAGCAGATATGACATTAAATATACGCAGGGAGCAGTCGTAATGAATATTTAGCTGGTGCAATTATTAAATAGCCCCATTTCAGAGTAGACTTGGAGAGTCAGATTATTAGACTGATATTTGGATTCTAATCTGGGTGTTACACAGCATTAAACACTATCACAGAACCAGAAGCCACCACCATGACATCCCACTGTTACATCACTTGGAATGCAAAATACATTGCAAAGATGATTCCAACAACTTACAATACTGGAGACCCCGATACACTGAGTAGTTCTCTTTACAGAGAAGAGTTCATAACAACAGAGATACTGTGATTTCTGTTCTGAGCAATTGTTTTCTTTGCCACACAGCAATGAGTCTAAAAGACTCTTTCATAAGACCTCTCAGGGCTGCGGAACATCATCCTTTTGCATTAGGAACGGTCAGCCTGCTAAGTCCTTACTACATTTAAGTGAAGTCACAAATTATGCATGTAATAAAATTAATATTTTTTAGCAGATTTAGAGACCTTACCGCTCATTCTCAAAGGATGACACTAGCAGAAACCTTAGCTAATGCCTTTACAATAGGAAACCTCATTTTTCCAAGTATGTATGGCTGTGTGTGTATGGGTTAACTTCAATTCTCCCACCTTTCCCCTTTCATTTTCTTTTGGGGGCACATTTATGCTCCCAGATGTTGGCTGGGAATAAAAGTGCCAGATAAACATGATTAAGAACATCTTTCCAGTGACCTGTCCCAAATACTATCAAATACCCAACACCACACAATTTTTCAGACCTGGGGGGCTGGATAAGCATATGGAATCTCGAAATGTAGTGAAGTTCACCTATCTCTAGCATTGACACAGTGAATGGTAACACCCCCGGGTCAGCAGCAGGGATGTACTGCCAGTATTTTCAACAAAGGCTCACCCCCAAAACTTTCCCACTTAGCTTGTGAGAGCAGCACTTGCAGTGGGTAGCAGGAACCTATTCACACCATCACTCCCACTGTCCAGTGACACAAAACACTCTTTCAGTAACCATAAACTTCTATTAAGCTTCACTGGAAACATTTACTCTTTGTTCTTGGCAAAAAAAACAAACAAACCCCAATCTGAGTTTGACAGTAGAATATAACTTTCTATTTGGATTTTGAAAGGCAGGGGTGAGTAGAGTCTAGGCATATGCGTCCACAGAAAAATACCTGCATTTGGCACAATCTGGTCTATCCAAAAAGCAAAAACATTTGCTCCTTGGAAGTTATTTTGATGATCTCCCAAGGATAAGTCACATCTCTGGCATTGATGATTTGTAAATATCCAGATACACATACAAGTGTAGATGCAGCAGAGGCTGGGAAACCCTCCCAACCTTCACTTCCCTTTGAAGGCAGAATTTTTACATATGTAAACCTGGGAGTCTCCAAGAGACCTCTGCAGCATGTCTTATGATTAGCTATTGATTTCTTTTGTCCCATTCTTTGGGTGCCAGAAACACTGCATCTCCACTAGTCTTCCCTCCCAAGAATTCAGGGACTCTATACAGCAGCCAAAAGGCCGCTGACAAACTGCCTCTCACACAGACACAAAATAGAACTGCTTTGACTCAATATACTCTGTGTACGGCATCTGAACGACTCCACTGAAACACAGACTGGCATCACTGAAATACCGAGAAGTTGCTCTGTGCATAGATGATAAAAAAAAAAGAGGACAGAACTGGGAGGGTTTTAAATCAGAGGCTGCCTCACATATTAAAAAGTAACTTTTAAACAGCACATCAAATGTCTGTGCACTAAGCAGCCAGGGGGAGAGAACATCTACATGGTATATTCCTGTCTGTCTTTTTATCTCTCTTTTGCTCTCTCTCTCTCACCCTTCTGCTTCACTCTCTCTGTCTTTCTCCTCAAACTCCCCCTGCAGTAAGCTGCAGAATGGGACACTCTTGTTCCAAAGCCAGCCGGCAGCTGTCACACAGCAGAGGCAGCAAGCAGCCTGTGCAAAGAGTGAGCCTACTCTGTCATTTAGGATGACTCACAGGGATCTGGCATTAATTTCTCTTTTTCTGGTAGTGGACGGAGAACAACCAAACAGCTACACTGGATCTGATCAAGGTAAGAGATTAACAAGTCTTTTATGATATTACAGCGCTGAGTTTGAAAAGCTGCCAAGCTGTGTACAGGAGACTCGCACTGGAACTAATTCAGTGGGTGTTTTAACACCTGGCAGTACATGCCACCAGTGTGCCTTCCTGGTGTTAACCCTGAGTATGCCATGCTAAGTTGCATCCATTGCATAGAAACTGGTTAAGATACAGCAGGTAGGCTGCTTTTTCCTCCTTAATGCAACTTTTATGACAGCACTGCCACCTGCCCCAACGATTATGAGAAGCATCTCCATGATTCTAAATGATCAGGCATGCTTTTGTACTCTATTTCTGGGAATACAGTGTGTCAGGATTCTGTCATGGACTCCTCACAGAGTCATTCCCACAGCTTTTTGTTTCGTCACTTTAATGAGTTGAAATTTCATAGTACAAACACATCCCTGTCATGTTATCCCCAGCAAGTCTTCTGAATGCAAATAGATTATATTCATTTGTTAGTCATTTTAAAAACTCCAGTATGTACACTAAAACCACCAGAACAAGTCTGCTGACCACTGCACTGTGTGTGTGTGCATACATACAAATTCTATCAATACATTTTTCTGCTGTTGATCAAAAACAAAAGCAGCATGCAGGAAGGTTTTACTTATTTATTTTTGGCAAGGACAAAATCTCCTCCCCCTCCCTGTGCCCCCCAGATTCATAAATTGCTGGAGAAATTCCCTTCTTCCATTTTCTGAGGAGGCATATAATTTTAAGCAGAGTGATTTAAACAGGCTTCTACTGCTGCTCACACTTTTAATTTTTGCTCTCTAATTGAAGCTTTCATCTAGCCGGTGTAGTCTTGTCCCCAGCAAGCCAAATGCTCCAGCTACCAGTTGGGTTACTTCTAAAAGGTGGCACCATTAAATTAACCCTGCGTTATGTTTCTTTGAAGTCATAAACTGAATAGCAAACTAGCTGTTCCCACAACGCAGAATCCCTCAATCTCCCCCTTGGCTCTTTTATGGATTAACTGTACTGAAGACACTTCTTTTGGACTATTTCTCTTGCCTTTTCTGTGGAATGTTTCTTGCAACTGTGACTGGACGTACTCTGATTTATCTCACATTAAATGCAATATCTGAGTCAGTACTGTAATAAAACACCTTTTAGTCAGAGCTGCTACGATTTGACTTTTACCGGAGCGTTTTCTTAAGCCTTTAAACAAGACAATGTCCCTGAAATTGTTAACAAGGAAAGGAGTCTCTGTACAGAGATGACCACCCATCCCACATTGGTCATGTCTAAGCTGTTGACAAACAGCAGTTAATGCTGAATACCACATAGCATTTGGATGGCCAGTAAGACCAGTGGATTCTTGACAGAGAGTGTATATTTTTGGAATCAAGCCTTGCTTTCTCCACTAGGGAATAGATGTTAGTACTGAACCTACTGCCACGCCAGACAAACATTTACACTAGTTCAGAGCAATCTCAAAATGAATTCTGATTTCAATGCACTTTGGTACAGATCTTCAAGCACAGGCAAAACAAAAAACGTGTTTGATATTTCAGCATGGATTATACCGTATCTTCTACTGGAATCAAATTTTCTTGTAAAATGTTCACTACGTATCAAACCTATGCTTTGTGATAATTCTTTATCACATGGGGGCTTACAGGGAGTTATAAATACCATAGATTTTCACAGCCATTTTATCTTCCTTAAATCACTGGGGCCAGAGAAGGAACCAATCCAAGATACAGTTTGTTCGATAGATCACTGTGATGCTGCTTTTAAAGACTTAATAGTCATGCTGTTCCTTTATAAATTAATAGTTATTTATTAGCCACAAACTCAAGTCACTTGCTACAGTAGCATATGCCATGGTCTCTGGGGACTGAATAGCTATATTTGACTCTATCTGGCCAATGTCTAGAATAAAATTTATTTTACTCATGATTTTTTGGGGGGGGAGGGGAAGACATCAGTATATGATCAGTTTTTAATCAGTATGGCTCCTTTTGGCTGGAAATTTAGTCTATTTAAATGTAGTCAATCCAATGAGAACACTTTTTTTTGTAACTTGGCAACAAGAGGAAAAAAATCAAGTTACATCAATCAGGCATGCAAACCTTGTATTGTGCTGTCCCATCTCTAGCAAATTAAACCCTTGATAGAGCTGAAGTTCTAGACTTGTGAACCAGTAGGTTTAATAGAATTAACTAATCCAGCCAGTTGCTCTAATTACAGGAGTCAGAGATTGTAGAAAACCAATGCAGCCTCAGCACATGTGCAAGGAACTGCCTCTAGAGCAGAGCAGAGTGCTTTTGCGAAGCTGCCTTCTTGCAACATGCATTATTCAAAAAACATGCCATTGGTGTAACCCAAATTCTAAGAACATGAAAGGTTGTCTGCTTTCTTTCCCTGAGACTTCTCATCTGGCATTGTTCCATGTTAAGTGAAGAATGAGTGATCACTTTAAATGCCATTTAGCTCTATTCAGTTTATTGGTCATTCAGATATATTATTTTCTGGTGGGTGCTGGAAGTAAGTAAGTAAGTTACAGTAGCGCAATGTTAAAATAAGTTGCATTGCTCTGTAAAGAAATGCTATCATAGTAGCATCTTGTGCCTCTATGCTATTTCTGGAGTGTCCATCACTACTGTATATAAGCATTAAGGATGGCCCAAAGCTGCCATGTTTGGATTTCAGTAGAAATTTCTCTTAATTGAGAGTTTGTTCAGCTCTGGCGTTCTGGTTCAGTACATTGCAAAAAGAAAGATGATTGAAAAGTATGATTCTAGATCCAAAGATCGGGGTGCTTGGAGCCAGAGTTTGGCTATGGAGCGATTTCTGATATGAGCTTGGGAAGCCAGCCAAACTCACATTTTATGTTACTTTTGGCTGTGCCATCTGTGGAAGGAAGAGTTTCCAGAGTTAAACTGTTCTTACTGACCAAGTCAGACTATCAGCATTTTTGAAGCAGTTGTATCCCTTCGGAAGGCCGTGCTACCCAAGGGACAGTAACGTATGGGAAGATGGCATAAAAAATGACATTGCGAATAGGAGATAGGTAGCAAAATACTCCAACTGAAGAATGAAATTTTCACAATGAAACTCAAAACCAGATTAAAGCTCACTTAGTTTGAGATTTAATTGCCAATGTGAAATGCAGGCTTGGGTTTCTAGAAGTTTTGCCATGATTTATAACTTGGATGGATGTAGGTTTATGATAGAGATTTATTTCAGAAACTGTGGACGTTTCACAAAGTTGCAACCCGAACCGTAATAAACAACAGCTACTTTGGTCGAGTTCACACTTAGAGTTTTGGGTTCATGTGAATCCAAAACTTAAATTCAAATATTTGGCACTGCAACTAAACAAACCCCCAAGTTGTGCATATCTGTCTTCCAGTGTGATGGAGAGATCATACCTGGGTGACTTCTGTAAGGAAGATCTGTACTTCATCGCAGCTACTCAGTGAGATACACTCTTCTGTACATGAGCTTGCCTAGAACAAGGGCCAAATTCCATTCCCTCAGTTCAACATCACATATTTTATTCCTCCTTTCACCTTTTATTTCATCAAATTACAAATGCATCACACATTCAAGTGACTACATATGGAAATGAAACTCAAGCATCATTAGTAAGCCCTATTCAATATCATTGCCATCTTATTGTACGGTACGTCATAAAAGAACTGAATGGTACCAACAATTAGAATTCAGTACACTTGTAACTGGAAGAAAAGTTGTACAGATGCTACTTTTAGAAGAAGAAAAAGGACAATTCACATCTTGCCTATTTTATCTTATTGTGCAGTTCTTCCAGGACAGGACTTGGTTCCAGAATTAAACAATACCTAGTCTACACCAAAGATACATTGAACCTCAGTCTAGGCCGTTTAATAGGGAGGAAAGTCAGGTATCATGCAAAACATCTATACTATACTTATGATTAAATGTTAAACACAGCTTACTTTGATGAGAGCACTCCCCCTTTTCAGATGGGTTCAGTTTGACTAAAGCACTCTTTAGGTTCAAATATGTTTGAAATTAAGGAAGAATGATCCAGTGAGGATTAAGTAAGAGCTGACTTGCACCTTCACCCCAAACTGAAATGCTACATTTTATAAGGCTAACGGGTGTTTCAAAAAGTTGGCTTTTTAAGCCTAGGCGCTCAGCACTTTGAAAAATCATGCTGAAGAAATGTACACAATCTATCTTAAGAAAACCCGCTCTCTCAAGTTCTTCAGCCCAGTTCTTTAGAGTCAAGCACATTTGGATAAGCTTTAAGTAAGCATTCACAATTTCAGGACTTATCTCAACCTTTGAACATTTAATTTATTCTTCACTACTTCCGCCCATTTCTTCTGATAGCATTTCAATTCCACATCATGCAGCAGTATATAAAATGATGTTACATATAATAGGGATACATACAAGGGGATTCATTCCTTTCCAGCTTCCATTTGTATTTAACCCTTTGTTACTAGGAGGACCCTTGATGTATAAAAACATGACACGTGTATGACCATTCCTGATCCCCTGCCATGCATGGCTGTTAGCCAGAGGAGTGCCTAAATAATTTTGTATTTTAAATAAGAATACTTCAGTATATCCCTCCTGATTTTTTAACCCTGATACAACTTTGATAATGCTGCAGCTTGACAGACTGCTTTAAACATGCATATGCATAAACATAAAAAGATGGTTAAGGTTGCAAAGACAAGCACTCAAAAGTTAGGAAATGCCAGAATTAAGGTTGCTTGTACAATGGTAAATACATTAATTATGAAGAAATCGAGCTCTTCTTAAAATGATTAAAGCAGAAAATGTATGCACATCTCAGTCCCGCCCTCTTCTCTTGCCTTTAGAGCTATTTGAAAAATGCCATTTTTTTTTAATTTCCTGTGAAAAATGTTTTGCTCACTTTGATGAAATTTCCCTAGAAAACATCATATAAAAAACATGAAAATTCATTTTTTAAAGAACGAATTCAACCAAACCTCTTGGGGTTGGTTTGTTTTAACTGAAAACCAAAACATTTTTTTCTGAAAACTTCTGTTTTTCATTGAAAAACCATAGAATATTTTTTTAATTTAACATGTTTTTTTCTGCAAAATTGTTGATGAAAAGCATCTTTTGATTGAAATTACTTTGCCAAAGAAATGAAATAAAGAATAAAAGTGGACCAGCTCTAATTAACAGTTTATCATTTAAATACATTCTGCTTTTGGCTAGAGCTCTACAAACCTGGAATAATTCCATTTGTGTCATTTTCAGAGTGGAAACACACTTTACAGAACACGTGAAAAAGCCATCTAGAACAACATGCTTGCTCATTTGAATCCCTTTTATCCATTGGGAGCCCATGGATCACTTCTTAGGAGAAAGGCAGCTATACTAGCCCTCCCAATTCAGAGAAATATTCATTGTCAGGAGAAGCAGATTCCCACCTTATATAGGTCAGCTCATAGCCAGATACCAACCTTGGGCAGACACAGGAAAGGTAATGAGACTGCAGAATTTGGGCGAACAGAAAAAAAATATTCATTACCACAGCGACGATGTTACACACCCGAAGTTGTATAAATTTCCTTAGTGGCATCAGTTAAATGAACATGAGGGGACAACATGAACCCTTACACGTGGGATCCCAGGAAGGACAAGTAATTGTTCACAGGTCTACTCTGAGATTGATGGGAGACTAAGGAGCAAACTAAACAAATTCTGTCCATCTTTGCCACATCCTGTCCCCATTCTCGCCTGTGGGTCAGGCTCCCTGGGAGACATCTCCCGTGATGCACCAAAACAAAGGACTTCCTGAGGTACCACCTTCCCCCTTCAAAAGGGAGATGACTGTGCGGCATCCTGAAGATGTAATCCAACTAAGGAGCCAGGAAGACAGAGAAACACGGAAGCATGAGACACTTGAGCTATGAGGCCAAATACAATGGCAGCATTACCAAATCAAGTTTTTTTCCCCAAGCAGCTATAATTGAAAGCTGGTCTGAAAAAAATCAGCATGAACACTAATGCTTGCTCTTCACTAGAAAAGATTGTCAACCAACAATATCAGATCTGTCTCTTCCTTATCCAGGCCTCAAACAAGGATAGTGATCACTGCCACACACAGTACATCCCATATAGTTTCTAATCTCCATACTTTATGCATTTCTATTTTTCCTGTATTAATACTCCAGAGTACCATTTGCCTTCTAAACCTCAAATGAGTACTGGCTTGAGGGTTTATTTTATTTGTATTTTAAAAAAAATTAGAATCCCCAAATCCCTTTCATTATCTCTATGTATCATTTAGTACAAATTCCCTGGTTTAGTTCCTTGTTTTTAAGCTAATTATTTTATATTTGTTGACACTGAAAGGCATTTGCCATCCACAGTCCCAAATAACTAAATGAACCAAATCTGCTTATCTGATTGCAAGGTTCCTCATTATTTTCCTCCGCCTCCAATTTTAGTATCCTCAGAAAACTTGGAAACCCTATTTTCAGCAGCATCATTCAAATGGGATTTGACCCCTTTTCCTTCCATCCTAAAAGCAAAAGTGCTACCAGCTGTGCCATATTGCCGTTATATGAGAATGTGTTATGTATCCAAGGATACATGTATTAAAGAGGTAGTGTAAATAGCTGGCGAAAAGATGGGATGTTACCTTATGCCCCACTTCATGTGAGACTCTCCAACTCCATTAGACAGAATTTTGTTAAAAATAGGAACATCAAAGATGGTTAAAATTTGTCAATATTTTGTTCGACCCTTCCCTATGACCATCAACCTTGTATTTTAGTCAACAATATCTAATATTTGCCCTCAGCTCAGTGAAAGGTGGTCAAATTTCTAAGTTATCCCATTTGCTCCTTCCTTCTTAGTGCTGGGGGGAATTACTGAGTTCAGTGGAACATAACTTATCCCCCTGCTTACCAAGTTTGTCATAGAATTTTCAGCTGAGAAACTTGGCATACCGGAACAATTCAAGAACCCAAAAAAATGCATCCACTTTCTCTTCCCTCCCCCCCAGCCTCCTTTTCATCAGCAGCTGAAAAGTATTTTCATTCCATAGCATTTTACTTGTTTGTTTTGCCAGAATTATAGTTCGAATTTACAAAAAGACAAAGAAACTAAGCAAGCTGTCTTTTGCCCCCTTCATTCCATTAAAAACATTGTTGTAGAGACAATTTACAGAGAGCAGCTAGAGAAGGAAGAAAGAAACTTAATAGATCACAAAGATCAGACCATATAGCAGTCCCCTGACAGATGATGTGTCTGATATTAAAATCTTTAAAATTGATAGTAGATTTAACATCTGCTTTTGCTATGTTCTACACACAAGTAGTACAGAGCATTTTCCCCTTGCACTCTCCCCTCCTCCCCCAACCCATAACTACACAGTTATCTTTTGGGTAGCAAATTCATTGAAGCAAGAAGTTATTAAATCACACAAGTCAATTTTATCACTCAGAAAGAGGCTCCAACCAGAGGAGAAACCATCCAGAACTAACTTCTTACTAATAAGGAGGAAATGAGTGAGAATGTGAGAGTAATATGGAAGCTTGGTATCTATAGCAACAAGCTATTTGAAATCTTTAAGGGGTGCGTTCACATCTAATGCAGAGTAAATACAAGAGTATTAAGGGATACCACCAACTTGAACTCTAGTCAGTGTCAGAGATGTGTAAGTGGTTTCAGCTAATGCATCAATATAAGTCTTTTGACCAAATTCTGTGGCTTCACAAACAATAGTTTCTATTACTTTAAAATGTTTCTCCCTCCCTGATGTTTCTGAAAAACCCATACCAAAAACAAAGGAAAATGACTGCCCAGACAGGGGATGAATGAAATCATCCATTCACACAGTAACCTTCAGCAGCATATACTCCATTCACAGAAAAACTGGATGGAATTTGGAGAAGAACAGCAAATGTTCTTATGACTAGGGAGGAAACATAAAAGGGATAAATATTGGTGGCTTGCTTGAGCGATGACTGAGGGATGGAAGTAAACACCAAGAACCAAAAGGAATTATTTGAAGTGTCACAATGGCACACGGATAGTCACTAGGTGGACTGTGGGCCAAACTAGACCACCAGATGCTCTTGAATGGACCTTGAAATCTCTTTATTTACTTATTGTTATCATTATTGGGGTGTGAAAAGTGTTTCTTTGGAGTCTGGACATTAACTATGCTTTGACAAAAATAAAAAAGACCACCCATGCAAGGGAGCGTAGGTATAAGAAATAAAATGTACCACTTTAGTGGCGCCTTCAATGGTGCCAATCTCAATGCAATAGTTAATTTCACATCAGAACATGCTTGGGAATTAGGTAAATATTATTTCCATTGCACAGGTTGGAAAACTGAAGCACGGGGACTTACCAAGATCACACAGGGAGTATGTAGCAGAGGCATCAATAGAATCCAGATATCTTGAGTATCAGTCTTATTCTTCTTCCCCCCATCTTCCAAGATGAAAGATCCTCCTTCATACCAGCCATCCACCTGCTGGAATAAAATAATCCAACTTTTTAAGGAGGGGGAAAATCAGTTCCAGCAGCACAAGTGTTAAAAAAACAAAGTATATCACACTGAAAAGGGAACAGTTTCAATAATTCAGGTGCCTCAGATAATGCGCTGGTCAGAGCAGGGAGAACGTGAGCATTTCTTTCTCTGCATTTGGAAAGCCATAAGCCACAGACCTGGGGCAGGGAAGGAGAAGCACCTAGGCCATGAACTGGCCACTTTTTGGAAGGGTCAACCTGAGTGGTGCTGTGACCCCACATGCCAGGTCACAATGCCCCTCACTCAAACTTGGCAGAGATGGGTGCAGGGTCTCAAGGGCCGGGGTATCAGACTGCAGGTGGCAGGGGGCACCTGTGAGAGGCAGAGGAGGATCAGAGTTGGGAATCAATGCCCCACTCCATCTTTAAATGGTGCTGCACAGTGCCTACGTGCAGCAGCTGCTAAGTGGAGCCCTGAATCTGATTGCATCTTCAGCAGGGCACAGGACTGGAGGGCTCACAGGAGTTGATTAGGTTTAAAGAAACCACCTGGGCTTGGGGTTTGTTTCGTGGATTCTGGTTGAGCAGAAATGATACAACCCTGGCACAAGTTCCGCAACTGCATTTCTTCCCTGCAGCCTGACAGCGCTGCTCTCCAAAACACCAACCGTTATACACAGCAAATAGCTCAAGCTTCCCATCCTGACTTCTGGACAATCGAAACCACTCTCTCTCTCTCCTCTGTCAGCTACTCTTTATAGTGCTAAAGCTAAGTAAACTCAGCTGTACTAACTGGCTCCCAGCTGGGAATGCCTCCTTGAGCGGAATAAAATTAACTCATCAAACTCTCACTAGAGGGCATCCAAAATCCTGGATACCCCATCACAGGCTTCTGAGCACAATTGCAAAACAAAAACACTAGCGATAACAGCCATAACCAGTTGGTCAAAAAGCCAAAACAAAAAACACATAGTGTAAGAAACTAAAAAGAATACCCACTGTATGTGACCGTATATATTTTCAAACAAAAATCAAAAAGCTTCTATTGGCAGAAAACAAAGCAAACCTAAAGCCAGGGATTTGACAAGAGAAACCAAAAGAGGGAAAGTAATTGACTTACACTGAAAGAGTTAATTATGCAATTAGCTCCCGTTTGAAATATTTTGCCGAACAACCATTTACCTTTTGTGCAACAGCTTTAATAACATCTACTTATGCCTGTGTTTTTTCCTTGTTTTGCTTACCATCCTCTACTGCAACTACTAGTTTTACAATTGTAGTATCAGTAATAAAACAATTACCCAGCCTCACTGATGCTTAATGGGTGTGAAACACAGAGTTGAAAATAGTTAAATTGGACATTCAGGTTCATGATGAAGTTTACTATTAGATGAAGGAAAAATAAATACATAGAAATATTAATAAATTTTAAGCCCCGCCAGAAGCATTGTAACTTCTAGTCTGATCTCCTGTCTATGACAGGTCACAGAATTTCATCCTGTTACTCCTATATTGAGTCCAATAACTTGAACAGAGAAAGGATAGTGTCTATTAAGTTTTGTTTTACTAACTATCTGGTCTGATTGCTATACGGAGGAGATAATTTCCCTCTGCTCCATGCACATAAAAATGTCTCAGAACTAGTTTTGCTCAAACTTTCCAATAAATTTACTCTCACCAAGCCTGGAAACCTCCATCCCAAAATATATTAGTTTGTGAAAGTTAAGAGCAACTGAAAGAAGTGGGAGGTGGGTTGTAACGGAAGTTGAAATCCTACCTTATAACAAGCATTACCCCATAATGGCTGTAAAAAAAAAAAATAAGCCAAAAGTCTAATATGACAATGATATAAGGATTCTTGTAATTATTTTACAATATGTATCATTTATATTTCTTTCAACATATTGTCCATAAAGACCTTAATTGGAGGAAGAAGACCCACAACTTTAAGGTGTAATATTAATGAAAAGTTAACCAGTGTTGCACCTCAAAATATAAATGCAAAAATCTGCTCTGTGTACCTTCTGACAAAGAGTGTTTAAAGTTCCCTGAAGCCAAATACCTATATACTGCAAAGGAATCCAAAAAAGAAAAAAGGCCTTTTATGAAGTAGGAGAGAGAGACCAGGGGAGAATAATATCCCTGTGCAACTCTATAGGAGGATTAGCAGTGCAGAGGGAAAAAAAACCAGGCTCTACTTCTAGGTTTATCTGCGCTCCTTATGCAGCTTGCAAGATCAGTCCGCAGCATGTCTTCTGCCAGTGATTAAAATGAGCACCAGTGGGGGTAAGAAAGGGGAAAGGGAAGCAGGGAAAAGAAAACAGAACTAAGAGGGACAGGCAGAGCAACTGGAAGGTATCAATAAGGAAATAAGGAGAAAAGAATAAAGGGACACAAAAGAGAACAAAGAGAAGGGGAATTAAAGATAAAAGATAAAGATAGAACAGAGGATGTCAGGAAAGGAACTGGAGCAACTTGAGTGATGAGGAGAGCGATACAGGAGCTGTCCCCTGTAGGCTGCCTTCCGTGGTATGTTGTGGAACTCAACAGTAGAAATGCTGGGGAATTGGCTCCAAGGTGCCACACCGATGCGTGAAGGCAGCTAGAGGGTAGACGCCCCACCATTAGCTTCTCTCTGGACTAAACATGTGCACAAAGCTCAACGCAAGCAGGGGTCATGGCTGGCCAGAGAACAAAATGAGTTGGGGATGGGCACTGCACACAGCAAGGTCTCGCCTCAGCGTGGCATAGCTTATAATACAGTAGGAATTCGAATCATCATTGCTCTTGGTAACAGTAACTCCTTCTCTGCCCAATTTTTGAGACACTGCAGAAGAAGAGGCCATACGTTGTCAGTGGGATACAGAACATAGCTGTGCTGTGGGTCTTCTGATGGTGACACGGACAGTTCTAGATCCACAATAGATGTCCCAAGCAGTGTGGTGCAGCCAGGGGATATTGGTCCCATAATGAAGAAAATAGCCTTTACGTCAGCAAAACAATGGGAACCTTTTGAATATGAGAGTGGGCATGGGAAGATAGGCGAGCCACCCCCAGGAGAATTCCCCTGGGGAGTGGGCTTAGGCAGTAACAACAGGCAGAGATTTCTAGCTCTACCACAGATGAAAGACAGAGGAATGGGATGGTTGTTCCTGTCATCCCAGAAGACAGATCAAGCTGGAAGGAGCCAGGGATATGACAAAAGTAATCAGAAGTTAAATGGTGCCACCATCACTCTGAAAGACAGCAAAAAGGGGGAGGAAGCAGAGATCTGTTGTTGGGAACAAACTGTATGGGAGAGGAACAGAGGTATTGTTTGATGTTAAGCTCATGATCAATGGAAAACATCGGGACTTCAATTTTATCTTACAATTCTAAGATGATTTATGGCCCTGTTAACCCATGGTGATCTCTCTTCCCAGAACACCGTGGGTGCTCCAGAACCAAGCCTCCCACATTTTACAGGGGAATAAGAGCACAAAGAGCTGTGACAGCAATTAAGCAAACCTAAGCACTGCATGTGGGGGAAATGAAAATGAAAGTTATTTAAAAATCCACCCATTGAATCTATCACCCATCTACAGCTCTGACATCAAGGCATTGTTTTTTTCCCAAATATTACGGCATTAACTCATGATAACTAGTTGCTCATTAATACACCAGCTCAGGATGTGCTTTGACATCCAGAAAATTGTCCCTCTGCCTGAATTTAGGAAACAATCTATTTTCCAACACTTAAGTGTAAACACAGACAGACAGAGTGGAGATGCTTCAGCATGTCCCTGGCAAACAAGAAATTAAAGGTAAATTAGGCCCCATCCTGAAGAGTCTTATGAACATGCCTAAATTTATGCATGTGAATAGTCCCACTGACTGCATAAAGCTAAGCATGAGAAAAGGGTTTGAAGGCTATCAACTAATTGTGGGCTCGCATACTAATTCTCAAATATCACAACATCTTTCTTCCCTAATCAACACGTCATGTTTTTCATTCTTGTGTAATGTTCTTCAGCTGTTTGCATTGTTGTATTGGTCAATTTGATGTAAGTTCTCTGCCAGCAATCCTGATTACAATTAGAACTCTTCATTAAGTATAAAGGTTTACCCTAGAATCCTTGGCCAAAATGTTCTCTTTCCCCATCGTTAGGAAGAATACTGTATGGCAGCTCATTGTCTGCTGCTATCCTACCTCATGAATCCACCATTTCAGAAATGGTGAATGTATAAAAGTATGTTTTCCCAAGTCCAGTTAGCTACATACACAAAGAAGAAACAAAGGATTGATTAGTTCTGGACCAACTGTATGGGATTCCCCTAGAACCGCTGTACATAATCATGAGTAAATAGGATGTTCCCATGAATGGTACTTCAGCCTTGCATAAATCGTACTCTCTAATAATCTTTGATGCATCTGTACTAGGATGACCAGACACCAAGTGTGAAAAATCAGGATGGGGGTGTAGGGGTGGTAAGAGATGCCTATATAAGAAAAAGCCCTGAATATCAAACTGTCCCGGTAAGATTGAGTCATCTGTAGTACTTTCCATCCTGCAGGATGCCAAAGCATTTTATAAGCCACTGAGATGTAGCCACCTCTGAGGTGGGCAGGTGACTGTCAGGTAGTTGACACACAACAGGATGGGGAAAGAACATTTCAGCAAAGGATGCAAGGGAATACCCCCTGTTACAAAAAGTACTTTAATGTCTACATGGAAAACACAGGACCTCAGTTTCAAAAGCAACAAGACACAAATGTTACCCTCAACTCAAATGATCCGCCTTGCAAGGGTGAAGGAAGAGTTGAGTCAACCCTGCCAAAACTAGACTATGTGGTTCCAAGGAGTTTAGACAGCCTAAATCTAGCACGCAGGCCACTCTGCTTTATCTTCTACCTCGCTGACACTAAGCTTCCCCTCCCTGCCTCAGGGCTTGACTCTGAAGAAGCTCATAGGCTTTGCTGAATGTGCACAACTCAAAGCTGAATCAATAGGATAAGCAGCTTTCAGGATTGGATGCTGCATGACGACCCACTTTCATAAGTCTGAGGGAGGCCCTTCTAATGACCAATAAGAGTCCTTTTTCACACCTAAGCAACCGGAAGCACCAAACTCAACACCCACTGCTCCTCACACCCTTTTGCAAGGGATCATCATTAAGCATCCTGAGAGTCTTCAGCTTGCAGTGGACTTCAGTGAACCTATGAATACTTAAATGTGCCTGCAATAAATCACCTGGCTGATCCTGAGATTTTAGAAGATAGAAGAGTTCAGTTTTAATATACATGTATTCAGAGCCAGCCTGACTATAGTAAAAGCTTTCCAGCTAAAAGCATATGAAAAGGGACAATCAAAGGGGGCCTTTGTGAAATGTTGGTGAATTGCATCAACTCTAATGCAACCAATTGTCAGAAAGCTTTTTGAGAGAATGTGGGGTGCCGGGAGGGTGGATTCTGATGATTAATTCTAATGCTTTTTCAAGAAGTGTTTAGCTCTCCATTTTGGAAAATCGTTCGGTACATGGTACTGTACAGTTGTGGCTGCTAAATTAGAAGAATTCTGAAAAAGAATGGAATTGGTTGAGAGCAGAAAGAAACAGACATTGCAGCCAACCTTGTGTTTGTGCAAACTGTTTGCAGGATAAAGATCTGGACTAATGAAATCCCCTACCATCTGAGACCATGGTGATACATTAAGCAGAGTCCTACATTTCTCTTAGGTTTGTTTGGAAAAATTCTTAAGACTTCACATGGAATCCAGCTCACAGATGTCTTCAATTTACTATATTTAGAACTTCCCCATCACAATGGGATATGTTCACACTGGTTTGGATACCAGCATTCAAAATAAACATCATCTAAAACCCTATTTTAGAGTCTAAAGAGTTCAGTTCTCTCTAATATTTCCTCATTCGTTTTTTTCATTTTTGCACCTAGTGTCCTGCTGAGATCAGAGGCAGAAATAAAAAAGCATGAGAACTGCTCTTAGGGGAGTAGATACAGAACCTTACAGGAAGGATTGGGATGTTTTCATGTGCAAGCAAGAAGTAGCTAATTGAAAATTGCTGCAGGTAGACTTGGTGTGGCAAAAACCCTCCTGGCTCTTAACTCTAATTTTCAGACCCAGGGACACATCTCAGGTACTATGTTTTTTAAGACTGCGCAGAGTAGCTTACAGCAAATACACTGTGGGTGGAGAATACAGGCCCTCAGGGGCTATAGCTTCCCAAAATTAGGTCAATGCTGATGCAAAACTAGATGCAATGTTCTGCTGACCAAGCCAAAAAAAAAAGTCTTTTAATCCAGAATTCTGCACTGTATCATTGTATCCTGATTGAAGGTATCAAATGTGGGTCAGGTAACTTTCCACGACAGCCAGCTGTTTTCAATTGCCCACATTTGCTGCAGTTTGATTGAAAAGTGTCCAAGCCCGAGCATAAATGAGAATTTGCAAGGTCACAAACAGGAGCAAAATATTTAAAAACAAGATATATTTTGCATGATTTATAATACGAATAATGCTTTGCAGGGTTTTTCAGACCAACAATTACAGACTTCACCCTTGGGCAGTCAGAGTGGTGTGGAGTCATTTATTATTTTGCTTAAGTATTCCCTAATTTAATTGCTTTCTATGAACTTGTGAACAGAAAGCTAAGACCCACAGTCTTCCACTTCTGTTCATTCAGAATGAGCATGTGAAGTGAAGATACCAAAGAGCAGATAATGTGCATGGAGAAAAAGTGGTACTGTCACACAGAACAGGGCAAGAGGGTCTTGGGCCATACAGATTAATTGTTTTGAACAATACCTTCCTAAAAATCAGTCTTCACCATTTAACTACAGCACTGAAAAGACAGAATATCCCTGATGCTTGAAAATTCAAAGACTGAAAGGGAAATGTTATTTTCTAGGAATAAATGAACTGACCCTTACTTAAGAAGGGCCAGCCGAACAATAAAGCTGGCTTGTCATGATCAAGCAGAAGCGTGCATGACAAACAATACCAATTTCTAGCTTCTTAGTACTTTAGGATGGTTATTCATAATGTTCTATTACAGGCTTTGTTTAAACAATGTCAAGAACTGGTTTGATTCAGGATGCATCATACAGACTTCACCCAGCTGCCCAATGCCAGTTAGGCTATATCTACCCTTGTAGATCAACCTATTTTTCAGATTCAGATATGTGAATGCTACATCTGCTTTTTAAATCAAGACAAGTGACATCATCTCACAAGAAAGACTTTATTCAAAATAGTCCTCTAATGTCAGCAGGGTTAAATTAGACACCTGAAGCAAAACCAACAAACCAAAACGTTTCCAATAACATTTTCATGAGTGTATCCAGTATGAATTAACACAACAGCAACTCAGTGCAGAGAACATTTGTCTCTTTCAGTACAGGACTACTACTTATACATGATGGAATGAGATGATTTTTAATTTCTCATCAAAGTACCTGCCCTTTCTCCCTGCTGAGTTCAGAGTATAACCACATATTCAGGAACGTGTATGTTTATTACCAGAGTTCCAATAAAGGGAATATTTCTTTGCCTTCTCAGACACCCATCTATTTGTAACTGTGACAATAGGCTACACTCTACTGCCCCTCTGAAATCAGTTAGGGGAATCCAGGTTGTTTTTACTCTCTTTCCCCTAAGATACACATTTCAAGCAATATCCTCTTTAAAGTACCTCTTCCACTATTGCATACGTAACCACCATTGTTGTTTAACTTAATGATTCTCATTCAATCTGACTAAATCTGATTTATGATTTTGTACGAGTCTTCTGTGTGTATAACTTAAACTAATAACTTTTGAGGCTAAGATCCACCTAGCAGATCCTGATTTGAGGTGTATCAACCAAAGAAATGATGGCTGTTAAAGGGAGCATTAAGGCAGCTGCTCACCCCTGGAGAAACCTCTTATATCAAGGCTGGTGTTTTGTCCTGCATGGTCTCTGGCAGCCTGGTGTGGGACTCTGGTCACATCACTTTCTTAGGTTCCCCTAATGGGTTTTCAGTGAGTTCAACTAGGCTTTCATGCAGCAAACGGTGTTCCTTCAGTATTGAACCAGAGGCCATGCAGATATGCAAGAAAGCCTTCAAACTCAGTCCCCTAGTTGGACATAGGGGGAAGGGAGTTCATCTTAATCCATGTGCCCCACCTGAGTCCATATGGGATTCTCATCAGGAAAGTTCTTGGAACCCAGGATCCCCCTCAGGAGTCTGGCTGTGGAAGAGTTTCCTCTTTGACTCAGGGTGCCCCATAGAGGACAAACCACTGGAATTTTTGTCCAGAACAGTATGTATTTCCTCTGTCGTCTGGACTGCCTGCTGCTGTCTGGTGAAAGTTCCTTTGCTGGGACGAGGTCTCTCTAGGGGCTTGGCATTCATGTGCCTTCTCCTTTCACTACTTATTCTCTCTCCTTTCCTAGGTTCCCTTTCATGGTGAGCTCCTTAACCAGTTTTCCCCGAGAAATCTCTCCCCACAGGAACCTCCTCTGTATTAGGTTTTCTTGATACAGCCCTTCATTAGGCACAGGTGTTTCTTAGATAATTAACTACACACTAGTGAATCTGGGTTGGCTTATTCTCCTTAGCATGGCCTGTCACAGATGCACTGGACATCTGACCATCTCAGAGGGCCAGCTACTCTGACAGGGACCAATGGTCAGATAGAAAAGGCAAGCAGAGGATCATGAATACTAATGGCCATGCATGCAAAACTGGAAGGGGGCAGTTTAACGGGACACTACATACTGTTAAAGCCTGTCAGGGCTGGGAAGGTGAAGGAAGACTCCGAACAGGTTATGAAAATGACAATATATGATTGAATTACATGGGTATTAAGGGTTGGGAGATTTTTTAGGAGAAACCCCCCCAAAATATTCACCTGGAACACAGAGAATTCCTGGATCCCGAAATACACACGCATGCACACACTTGCTTTCCCCCTTTCTGAGACACAAATAAGTCAGGCAGAAAATAGCTGGATAATGTAAAGAGCTTCCTGATATCTAAAGTTTTCCTTTTGACATAACTACTATCCACTATAACTCAGCTTTACTAGTTACGGGACTTTCAGTCAGTTGTCTAGCCGTGTTTACATTCTGCCTAATGTTTCTTTGGATGGCAAGTTCTCTTCATTTTTCTCTAAATACTCTGCTTTGATTTAAGACAACCTGAACAGGAAGTAGTGAAGGCTAGTGAGCTGTGGTAGTGAAGGCTGGGACAATGGAAAGCAGGAAACTGATTTCTGACCTTAAGGGGGACAGAAGGAATGTGGTAATACTTGGGCAGGTCAAAGGCCAGAAAGCTGCCATAAGCCTCTCCAAATGATGCTAAACAATACAGCGATGCTAGGTAGGGTTCCAGTGTCTGAATCAAAGTCTTTGGCCAGTATGAGCTGAAAGGTCACTTGGCGGTAAAAGCTCTTTTCTGAAGAGATGTTATCAAACATCGTTTAAGATCAATTGACTCATGGCAACCACACCTGGGTGGGGATTTTACCTTTTTACTTGATTGTGGCAGAGTGCCATCCCCAGATCTTGGCCCCTCCTGACACAGCATGGATCCAGGGGCACACCACCTTCCGTTTCCTCTTTTTTCTCCCAATGACTTGGCAGCCTGAAGTGCTTGGAGTAACATTCCCCTTCCTGGACTCCAATTTAAATCTATAAATATGCAGTTTTCTTCGGCCCATACCTTCCCCCAGGTTAGAGAATTCTATAGCCTCCCTTCCTTCCTTCCTGGGCTGTGCAATAGGTCAAGACAGCTAACCTGCCTCATAGAATCTCTCTTCTCTCCTCCCAAAGTCAGCTGACTGCTGGGTTTCTATCCTTCTCAGGAGGCAGCTCCCTGATTAACACCTGGCTCTCATACCCAGCTCATCTGCTCCTCCCTTGAACACCTGTTTCCTCAAAAGAACAGGTCATGAAACAGGACTGGTTGGCCATGAGTCCTCATACTCCTTAATGGGCCCAGACTACCCTGTTACACTGATATACAGTATACTCTCAATTATCCAGATAACATGGGGGACATGGGTTTTTTTAGATAATCGAGTGTTTAGCTATTAAAGAAGATAGGAGCAATTCAGCAGCGGGGAGTCCTCCCTTGCAGCCAGGGGCTCACAGTGTAAGACACATGGGAGATAAAGGAAGGGATTTGGCTAATGTGAATGTTCGGATAATAGAGTTTCAGATGAACAGGAGTATATGGTATTGGGATCACAACATTTGTGACATGCCTGCAGCGTGGAGTGGGTGCACTTATCAAAATCAAGGTAAAATAAAATAAATTAACGTCACAGTTAATGTCTCCAGATACAGCTGTGCCACAATGGGTGTTGCCAATTTCCTTCCCCCGGCTCTCCAGTAAAGCACCCAAAATAATTTTGGTCAGCCAAGATCAACTATTTCAGAGGTGACTAAACTACCTTATATAATCATGCAGTAGAGTTTGAAATCTTTGGGTAATGTAATCTTGTGCGCTTTCTAATTCTGCTTGGGCCACAAATACCATAAGAGCAGCCACTCTTGTGGGCCCTTTGAACTTCTGATTTCAGACCACCACTTCTGCTCCTTTAAGAATGTTTGGTTCCAGATCAGTTTCTGAAACAGACCCATGTTTGGTGGGGACAGATTGGTTCCTATTTTCTGGACTTGTTTTCCTATTCCTAGTGAAAGATATGGAACGAATTGCCTGGTAATTTCTCTTCCAAATTAATGGTGTTCTTACTGTCTGATGCTAACCCAGGCTTTGCTAGTGGCTGCTTTTCACCAATGACCCTCAACATGAGAATTTTTTTGGTCTATTTACTCCCTTATGCATAAGCTAATTAAAGGGCAAGAAGAATTGTATCTAAATTTTACATGTGTCAGGATCCTGAACAGTTGCTTTTAAGAAAGACATTAAAGGCAAGCTCTCCTAAGAGTTGATCTTTTCAGAGGCCCATCTGAAATCACCCAGGGAGCCACACTGTCAGCACAGCAACCAGTAAGCAACATGCTGATGATCAGAATAAGCCGTACAATGGGTGAAGTCAATGGTCATATTGCATCATTTTTAAGAGATGCTGTGGATTTTGTCTCGTCTCACGCTAGGACTCCAGCAAAGAACATCGTACTCAGAGGGCTTTACTAAAGCCCTTTTATACCAGGGCCACACTAGCTTGCCTCTGTTTGCTTTGGGTGCACAGCAAGTGAGATCAAGTCACCAGGCTAATGTGTATTTGCTGGCTTTATCTCAGTTCTGTAACACATGCATGGGCTGCAATAAGCCAATTAGATTCTTTGAAGACCAGATACCATCTGGCTGAGAAATTGCTGGCAGTCCAGTAGGCAGCACTTCTGCAGTCCCTAAGGGGGTTTCACGTTTTCCCACTCCATCCTCACAATTATCCCATCCCAGGACCAGAATTCAAACAAAACAAAATTACAACCCTTTAGAGTTTCTTTAATTTTTCGGTATTGTAAGAAGTAGGAGAGCACTGTGTGTTTGGAGGAAGACGCTGGCACTTGCATATCCACCCTCATCACACATTTGACTGTACCTTGAAGAGAGCTAGGGTTAGAGTTGTCATAGCAACCCTATTAACAAATAGCAGCATAGGCTTAACACGGGAGATGTGACTGCTGGGGTTTGCTGGGATATTTTAACAGGCTTTTATTAGCAATTTCTGCTAAGATGCATGGTTTCTGTAAGCCTCCCATCTAACACGCCTCATATTATTTTGGTTTTTTCCTCTACATTGCCTCTCTCACTTTATGGCACTCAAGATTTTGTTTGTTTCTTTAAAGTGAACATCCCTATAAAAAGAGCCCACCATTTGCTATGTTCTCTATCTCATGCCAGAGGAAGACATCATATGAATGTACTATTCTTCAAAAGAAATAAACTGATTTGCATTAATGCTCTCTGTGAGCTAACTGTGGGACTATAATATAGTTTCAGTTTTCAGGGTTACTAAACAATTCCCCTCCTCCTGCTCCAAATAAAAGGATGAGCTAGTGAGAGAGATTAAGTGGGATGAGGTCATAAAAATCTATCTATCTGCTGGGGTCTTTTAAGATGAAGATTTATAAAGTCTGCATTACAGATTATCAAAGTAATCCACTTATTTAAGGGAATTTAGGGAAACAGTTTCCAACTCAGCTCAAGTCCTAAACAGTATGTTAGGTGCTTCTAGTATTGGTTTAACTAAAAAGACATCCCCTTTCTGAGAAGGAAACAGAACACCATTTTCCTCATCAGAAATTCAGCCTCTCTTCTATAATGGCTATTCTTTCCCTTGTCCTCCTTTCATATGTCAGCTTGGTGTGATAAGCTAATGAGACACAGCAACACCTGTCTTCCAGCTACTTAATCCACCACTCCTCTTCTTTACAAATACTACAAATGAGGCTCCCTATTTTCAGGTAAATTTGTGACATGCAATATTTCAGGCAGTTTGTGCTGTCCACCCAACTCCCCTCGCTAATTTAGACAGAGAATTCACTACCCATCTTCACTAATATAACCTAATTAAACCGCAAATGTTTACAGAGCACCTTCCATCCCAAAGTGATTTATAAACTTGGTATATTACAGAGAGGATTTAATTCACCCATTTCAGGGGGAATAATAGGGCAACTGTTTGATAGCTCACAGTACCACCGCACAATAGATTAGGACAGGGAATGAAGGTGAAAAATGTTTTTAGTTCTCACTTTACGGAAAATTTAGGGAGGTGGATTGTAATTGCACAGCATTGAGGCTTGGACACCGATTAACTACCCCGCTGTAGTAAAATCTTTCACGGGATGTTGAATTACTAATAGCATCTAGAGTGTTGTTTTAAAATCTCATTTAAAAGACAGTACCTTCCATGCCCTAGCCCCATACTGGGACACCATTCTAAAATGCTGCCTGATCAATACCACTACCTACAACTCCCTCTCAGGGTTCTCTTAGGAGTTCTTCCACCAAATAGAATCATTGGACTGGAAGGGACCATGTGAGGTCATCTAGTCCAGCCCCCTACACTTACGGCAGGACCAAACATTATCCATACCATCCCTGACAGGTGTTTATCCAACCTGCTCTTAAAAGTTAGATTCTACAACCTCCCAAGGCAATTTATTCCAGTGCTTAACTACCCCGATAGTTAGACAGTTTTCTCTAATGTCCAACCTAATCGGCCCTTGTTGCAATTTAAGTCGGCTTCTTCTTGTCCTATCCTGAGAGGTTAAGGAGGACAATTTTTCTCCCTCCTCCTTGTAACAACCTTTTATGTATTTGAAAACTGTTATGTCCCCTGATCATGTTTTCTAGACTTTTAGTCATTTTTGTTGCTCTTCTCTGGACTTTAGCCAACTGTCCACATCTTTCCTGAAAGTTGGCATCCAGACCTGGACACAAATTACTTCTTGTGTTGTGTTTTCATCACTCCTGCTAATACATGCCAGAGTGATGTTTGGTTTTTTTGCAACAGTTTTACACTGTTTACTCATATTTAGCTTGTGATCCACTATAACCTCCAGGTCCCTTTCTGCAGAGCTCTTTTCTAGCGAGTCATTTCCCATTTTGTATGTGCGCGACTTATTGTCCTTTTCTAAGTGGAGTACTTTCATTTGTCCTTATTGAATTTGATCCTATTTACTTCAGACCATTTCTCTAGTTTGTCTAGATCATTTTGAATTTTAATCCACTCCCCCAAATCACTTGCAACCTCTCTGTCATTATCTAAATCATTGAAGATATTGAACAGAACTGGACCCAGAACTGATCCCTGCTGGACTCCATTCGATACGCCTTTCCAACTTGACTGTGAATTACTGATAACTACTCTCTGGGAATGGTTTTCCAACCAGTTATGCACCCACCTTATAATAGCTACATCTAGGTTATATTTCCTTACCTTGTTTATGAGTAGGTCATGCAAAAACCTTACTGAAGTCAAGATATACCACATCTACTGCTTCCCCCATCCACAAGGCTTATTACCCTGTTAAAGAAAACTATCAGGTTGGTTTGACATGATTTGTTCTTGACAAATCCAGGCTGACTTTTACTTATCACCTTATCTTCTAGGTGTTTGCAAAGTGATTGCTTAATTATTTGCGCCATTATCTTTCCGGGTACTGAAGTTAAGATGACTGGTCTGCAATTCCCTAGGTTGTTCTTATTTCCCTTTTTATAAATGGGCACTATATTTTCTCTTTTCCAGTCTTCTGGAATCCCTCCTGTCTTCCATTACTTTTTTGAAGATAATCGCTAACGGCTTAGCTATCTCCTCAGTCAGCTCCTTGAGTATTCTAGGAGGTATTTCATCAGGCCCTGGTGACTTGAAGCCATCTAACTTATCTAAATAATTTTTAACTTGTTCTTTTCCTATTTTAGCCTCATATCCTACCTTATTTTCCCTGACATTCACTATGTTAGTTCTAACCAGACAGACTCTGCTCAAGCTAGGACATATGATGAGATAATTCCTGCGGGTGGTCATGGCTGCACACAGCCCCTGCCACTCAGATCATATATATTCACATTGTCATTATTATGTTTAACGTCTAAGACAATAGACAAACCTATTGTGAGAAGGTGAATAAACTTTAATCTGCATCACACAATCAAAGAACGCTATATAGCCAGACATCCCTGCAAACATGGCTGGCCTTGTGGATACTGTGGCTGCAAGCAATCCCAATAGAGAGGCCTAAGTGATCAACAGTTGCTTAAAATGAGAGTACCAATAAGCTTAACATGCAGCTGGAGTCCTGTGGCAATATAAAGCATCAAGTGGCAGGCTTTCAGGGGTTCTGAAGTCCTGGAAACAGCAGGATCTTCTCCATACCAAGCTTCTCACTTAGGGCTGTAAGGAACTCTAAAGTTTTTCATGCTCGGGATCTCATAAGGCCTTTTTCTTTTGGTGACCTGTTACTAGACCACTTACAGGGTGAAAATGGAACCCTTCAGCCCAGGTTCCTCTTCTCCTGCTGCCCCTGGTTGAGCAGTATTGGTGCACGGAGACTGCACTGTATGTGAAAATGTACAAATATAACCAATGTCTTTTTACCACTAGAAAATGCTGTTTTGGTTATTAAATTAATGGGCCCACGTGGCATAGTTAGGGGACTTTTTATTGTGCCTGAGGAAGATGCCAGATTGACACAGCCATGAAGACTGTCCCACCCCATTAACCCAGAGCCAAGTGCAGCATAGGTAGCATCCATCAAGCGGCCTCCACTTTACTGCCATGGCCTTGAGTGACCAAGTCTAACAGTGAAGGTAGTTCAGTCTCCACACCCATTCAATCCTTGACCTCGCTGACTGCCTGCCAACATGAACGCCAGCTGTGGACAGCTGCCCAACAGTAACTAGCCAAAACTGTCAAATCGCTGCATGCTACATGTCAAACAGCTGTCAGGTGGTAACAGATTTTGGTTGCTACTAACCAGAGATAAAAGGTTCCCTATCCCATTACCAACCCATGAACCATCCATCCCTTGCCATTATTTTAATAGATGCCCTTAGCATACTAAGGCATATCTTGGCCTCAGGTTTTATGGCTTCTGGATTTCAGGTCTGATCTGTGTGGTGAAAGCAGCATGTATCTGAAGCATGCCCAACATTCGCTTTTATACTGATTGCTTCTGGGGGCTCTCAGGTATGCTTCCCGGAATTTGAATACTGGGGTACGGCTTTATTTTTGCTGGTTCTTCATTAGTTTCCACATGTCTTAAAAATGAACATAATCAGCTGTGTCATGTGACCTGCAACTAGCATGAAATATACAGAATACAATACGTAGGATAGCATTTTGAATAAAACAGCAGTAACGTGGATATAGACAATAGGACTAGATAGTCCTTTTTCATATTAGCGCTTTCTTTTCATGCAGCAGGTATTATTCTGACAGGACCCTTCTGACATTTTTAAACAGTTCTGACAATACCCCTACTGGAAACTGTGAAAGATGACAGTAATTTGGGAATATTCTGAAGGGAAGACTGAAAAAAGGAGAGAGAGTCAGTATGTCTGAGACATCTATGTCATTTGTCATCCCAGTGTTTTCTTGCACACACAGTAAGACTCTGATGAGGGCCACACAGAAGATTACATTCACAAGCACCTTGATGAAAAGATCTTAGGATGTGGGGAAGAAATATAGAGAGACAACACTGTCTACTGTGGCCAGGTCTGCACTGTAGACTTCTGCCAGCATAGCTATGTGGTTAGCATGGTGAAGAGATGTGGTCCCTGACTGTGCTGTGCTGGCATAAGCCCTTAATGTAGACACAGTTATCCTGGCAAAACTGTGCTTTTACCAACACAGCTTGTTTTGTTCATGGGGGAGTGATCAGTAACAAGTGCTCAGCCGCTAGGTGACTCTGGACAAGGCACTTCACCTCTCTGTACCTCTGTTTCCCCTCCCCTCCTTTGGCTTATTAACATGACAGATAAACTCTTCAGAGCACAGACTGTCTCTCACTAAATGTATCGACAGTGCTTAGCACAGTGGAGTCTTGGTCTCACCTGGGGCATTTAGGCAGTACCAGAATATAAAATAAACAGTTTTAATACAGAGAGATGAGCTAGTAACAAAGTAGAAACATAGGAACCGTCCATTTACAAAATATCAGATACCCATTCTTGCACAGAAAAGAGATCCAGTTCAATAGATGCTGCTTCCTGTTATGGTAAATCTAAAAATAGAACCATTTGCAGTGAAGGAGCCAGCTTGGAGCCACATCTGGGGCTCAATCCGCATAAAGGCAAATGGCAGCATTGCCAGCCACTGGCCTAGTGTGAGACCATTCTTTGTATGGTTCCTCTAAACCAAGGAGATGCCTTCCAGGATAGAACCTATGGAGGCTGGACAGTAATAGCCTCACACCTTGACTAAGCAGTTATTGGTATATTTTATAGCACCCAAAAAAAGTACGAAGAACTTCACAGAAGACACAAAGATTGGCTCATGCTCCAAAGAACTTCCAGTCTACTTATGAGACATGACAAAATGATAAGAGTGTCAATCAATCGGAAAAGGGGTAGTGCAAAAAATAGGGTAGTGGTGGTAACAGCAGTAAGATCATGTGGTTACTTAGTTGTAACCATGGGTACATTTGGGGTTTTTTTGCTAAATTTGCTGGTGATTAACATTTTTTTTAAAAAGCTAAGGACGATACAGATATAAAATGGTGGACATTGACTCATTTAATGTGGGCACTGCAAAAGAACTGAGTTTTTAGGATATGGTAGTAAGGTTTGGCAGACCAGAGAAGAGGGTGTCCCATGCATAGGAAGGAACACTGAACAAGTGACAAAGATAGTTGAAGGAGAAATAGATAAATGGGACATAAGGCTAGCCAGAGGAACCAATGGGGTTGATATAATGAGACACTATGGTCTGATAACAAGGGGTAAGAAGAACAGCATAATGTCCTGAAGGTGAGAACGAAGAGGTGGCACCAGCTGAGACATCTTCACATCCTTTAATAGGAATAGGTTGTTCAAGGAGGGCTTTGCATGGTGCCAAAGGGACTCCTGCAGCCATAATATGGCAATATGTTGTATCTCCTTTTGCACTGTATATGAGCTCCTATCTGGAGGAAAGCTACACCTGTTCCCATGTGCCTGCACAAATACAACCCTGAAGGGAGATCCTGCTGCAACAACCAACTCACTAGAAGATGGCATGTACAGCATGCATTTATTACTGGGACCATTTTAACACTTCTGCTTTGTGAGAACAATGTTTTTAGGGAGACATTTATTTTTCATGAATCAAAGTCTCTTACTAAGCTAGGAAATTGGCAATAAGAAAAATTTAAAACCCTCCTGCAGCAAGGGGCAAAGCTAGGAAATGTACTGGTTTATTCACTCCTCAAAAGTTCAAGAGCTATATTCTGCTCCTGAAATATTCACCCAATGCTTTGTCTTCACTTTCTCTCATTCCCTCAGTCTCTCCCAGCCATGAGCAAAAAGTAAGTTGTACATGGCTGTCCTGTGACTCATCATTAATGTAAAAATAACTCTGTGTGGCATTTTATATTAATCACCGTTTCTCTCTTGCTTGATATCAGAGTTGGAAATTGTTGTCGCCTTCTCTGGGTGGCCAAGGTGTGCATCATTTCTGATTTTCTTCATTGTACCAACGAGTGGGTGGCAACTGCACCTAACTAATCTCTCTTTTCAAGTGCACTGACACATGTGGTTACCGTCTGACTTTCAGACAGCATCAGAGTTTAAACAGTCCTTAGAGAGACCTAAAATGATACAGAGGGTATTTATATATTTTTCTTATATTGCCGTGTCTCCCACAGTTATTTATTTATAGGAGGGAGGAGGGGGAAGCTAAGAACATTTCTCCCTCTCCGGTTCCCTGGCTCAAGCTGTTCAATACATTCCAAACAGTAGCTGGGAAGTTATTTGTCCTGAACTGTTTGGCAGTGCTGTGTTCTGTTAAATAAATGCTATGTTTCATTCTCCATCAGTAGCTACATATCAGCGGTGGATGTAAAGATCCTCGTATGCTAGTTTGTAAAGGATTTTATGCTCTCATGGGATAAGAGGCATAATATAAATGTCATTTTTTTCCTCTGCAATTTGCCCTGTTGGCCAAATATATTACGAAACACCCTTTAGATCAATGCACAGCATCAGCACTTGTATGTGTCTTCTGTGCTAGGCCCTTTCACAAACAAATCTCTGGTGTCTCCTTGGGGGCTGAGTTACAATATTTGCTGAAAAGTAAATGCTAATGGGAGCTGTCCGATTTGTGAACAAATAGCAGGAATGGATGGAGGAAATTCTCATGTCATACAGGAGTGATCTACGGCTGCTGCATTTCTTGGCCAAGTGCCAGCTCATTTCTTGGCCAGTTGGCTATGGGATGGATAGTTGAAGAAACAAACAGTAAGTTAAGACATCTCTCCCCCAGCCCCAGTTACATAGCTAATAAATATCAAACCGAATGAGAAACTCCAGAAAGCTTTCATCAGTCCAATGTGGATATTTCCCCATAAACATTTCCTACAAGTAAAAAGCATTTGACTATGGGCGAATTTTCACAGGGACAGCAAAAGTCACATTCCTGTCACAAGAGCAACCCAGCTACCCAATATTAAGTCCCTCTCCAAAGTTTGTTGGTGCTAGTGTTTCTCCTTGAAATAGCTGTAAGATTAGTTGTTTTGACATGGGGAAAATATGTTTTCCCCTAATTTCCACTCTTGGAAATATCTGAACCAATTTAGCTGAAACTTTAAAAAAAAAAAAAAATCAATTCAGCCTGAGACACATATCCAGCATGGAAAATTTTAACCCAATGGTTACAATTTTGCACACTACATACAGGGGGTGGACCTTTTGACCAATAATACTAGGTCATATCTCTACGGTGATGCTGTTCCTTCATTTATCTCCTCTTTTCACACCCTTCTTCTCAAAGGCCCCTTTATTATGGCTACGCTTTCCCTCCTCAGAGAGGGCTACCACCACAGGATACAGCATCATTTGGAAACTCTTAAGGACAATCCTTTGGTGGCTCAAGGGTGCTGCTGAAGAATGGTACAGGAATTTTGTCCCCCCCAGAGCCATGATAAAGCTGTCTCCATGGCATTCCTGACCCCAAAGCGAGGAACTGAGCTTGGATCCTCAAGTCATGGATTTGGATCCTTTGGGGGAGTACACAGCAAACGCACTCAAGCAGCAGGCTGACCTTCATATGTTGTTCTGTGCGCGGCAATTTTTCTCTTTAAAAAAAAAAAACGCTGCTTCATAGCTGTTTGCCTACTGTGCACAATCAATTCCCAGGACTATCAAGTTCTTCATACCACTGTTAATACTCAACAGGATGCCCACAATACCTTGCTGTACTTTTATAGTCAAAAACACTGCTCTGGCTAAGTCTCTCAACCTTAGAGCTGGGCAAAAAAAAGGGAAAACATGTCTACTGAAACTCCTAACTATTGCCAATTATTGGTGTGACTTTGTAACCTGGCTATATGCCCACTATGAACCACCAGTTCATTTCACATAAGCTACTAAATAGCTACGGGTGCGCCAGTACTACCACAATGTGTATAAAGTAAATACCAAAATAGGATAATATGACTCAGTCACTAGTGACCTGGTCTAAATTCCAACTGGTGATATGGAGAGGTTGAGGGTCTACAAATTCTATTATCAATTCACTGAACCATCCAGTCTTCAGTCAACATGGTTTTATGTGGGAAGGGCTTGCTTATTAAGATGGATGTTTAGATCCAGCACCACTAAAACACAGAGAAAGTGAAGAATGTAAGACATTGGAAACTGTTGTGAAAGAAGAAGCCTTTTTGTGAAATAATGATAGACAACACAGAAAACAAGAATTTTTCAGGCCACAGTTGATGTTGGCACCAAAGCGGCACCACATTAGCAGACAACAACAGACTCCACATAAGCACCTTTGACTAATGTTGGGGATAAAGATAACACAATAAAAGGAATATTGGAGATATTGTTTTAAAGATTGAAGCAATTTCAGAGCTTGAATAATATAATAAATGTGAGAGATAGCAGAGTCCTTGGACAAGAGAAGAAGATGGAGGAGACTGAAGAGACACCATTAGAATGTAAGCAACAGAAAAGAATGAAGAGCAAAAACTAAAGCACTGATAAAAGGTAATACAGCAACAGGAAGAACAACAAAACCACTGTGGAATAAATCAGAATTATGATGAGACTCCAACATAACAATTCTTGGGATGGTAGCAGAAAAAGAAATCTATCTCACTGAAATATGTGGAACAATTTATGATGAAATTATTCAATTTAAATGCTATAGAAGACCCTATGGAGAGAAAGAAATGCTTCAGAATTCCTTCCAGCACTGTATACGGCATGATTTCCAATAGTAGGACCAAAAGTGCCATACTTCATGATCTTAGAGACAAAAAGAACAAAAATGAAAGAAAGGTCTTTGGAAAAATATAGACTTCTCCCCTTTCAAACCAAATTTATACTCCATGAGTCAAGTCACAGGACGGCGATTTGCAGAGAAAGAAATAACTCAGGTCAGAAGGTTTATTTATTATACCCAGCTAAACTCCACGTCATATAAAATAGGAAAATGTTCTGAGTTCTGGGAACATAAATCCACATGATGGGTCTCAAATAAAATTCATGACAGGAACTTAAAATACCTGTCAGGAATCTGAGTAATTAGTGGCAAACCAAACTCACTTTCGCAAACAAGTAGTCCATCACTTTGGGGTTGGATAATGTACATTTAACATCATCAAATAATTACACGCAATGCTTTGTTTTGAAATTTAAAACAAACAAACAAACAAACAAACAAACGTAATAAAAACCACCTCATCCCAATTCCTAAAATCCTCCTGTATGGGATTCCACATGAAAAAAAAGAAAAGAAAAAGAAAAAAGCAAAGCACCGAACACCAGTGCTCTGTTTGATGCTATTTTTGGCAGACAGGCTTAAATGAGCATATAGATTCAATTACACTCACTCCCCTGCATGTGGCCCTCCTACAGTGAGACACGGTTGTCCTACATGTGGGGACACTTACACTGTTGCTACCCATGATGTACCTGCTCCATATACAAACACTGTATTTGGATTCCACTGTTGTTGCTCCAACACCAGTTCTATCAACATTAAATTAGACAGAAATCAAATCCCAAACACCCACTATTTGCACTAAATTCTCTTTAATTAGGAATAAATTTCAATCTGAATTATGCAAATCGGAGTACTCGGCTGAAATTCTGAAAAATGTAAGTATCAGAAAATTAACCTTGAATTCCAAACTTTCTGAAGCAGAGCAGCACAGCAGCTGTACCATTGGTCCACAAGAACTCCCTCTCAGCACATACCAATCTAGGGCCACTTCGTGATAGTAGGGACAGCTTCCCCAGGAGTCACACCTGGCATGCGATTCCCCCCTCAATACCATTCCCATTTGGTACCAGCACCTATAATATCCCTGCAGCCGGTTGTGGGAAAATTGTCATGGCACAGACTCTGTAGACGTATCCACTATAAGCACCCTATGTTATCCCCACCCCTTGGAAAAGCCCTGGCGCTGCAACAGGAATATTGAGGGATTCTTTATGGTGCTCTCCCTTATGGGAATTCGGTGCTGATGAAGGGAACTGAAGAGAGCAGGGCTTGATGTAAATTAGAGCCACCCCTGGTGGCTCTAATTTATAGTGAAATCCACACTGGCTCTTGGAGCAGCCCAGAATCAGACACGTATAAAAGCTGGCTTTTGTCCTTCTTGGCTGAGTGATCTGTGCTATGACTTCTGAAATCATAGCACAGGGTCCCATCTCTGATATGGTGAACAGATTCACAGGTTTGGTCTGGTAGGTAGGGAACAGGCTATTGATATGGGAGCAAATCTTCCCAGGATATGTGAGATGGGGGGTTAGACCCCCTTCTAAACACACTGTTGAGCTCAGAGTCTGAGATCACGCCTAATATATGTGTGCATATTAGGGAAAGGCACATGATGAAAACCAACTGTCTTGGTTGAAACTGACTTTCAAAGAAGGGGAGACCTGAAGTTTTTAAATATAGGGCTAACTTTCTTCCCAAGTGTCAGAAATGAGGGTGGCTTGGAAAGATAAAGCTGCTCCAGGAAGATTTCTAGCCTGAAAAATTAGGAAACTAGCTACTTTGGTGTTGAACCGACATGTGTACTTGGAAAATTATAAAAGTCTAGTCTAGAGGCACTAGTCTCTCTACCGTTACACTGCAATTAACTTCCTATTATAAACCCAATATTTTATTCCCACTCCCTCTTCCAAAAAACCAAAAGAACCAAAAAAACCCAAACATGAATTATATATAATGTTTCCAAATGTCTATGTAGTTCTGTTACTCTTTAATACTTCTTTAATATATTGATTTTAGGAATATATGTATATTTCTGTAAGTAATGCACAGAGATTTTAAAAATATGACTTCTAGAGTATGGGCTGTATAAGTTGATAATATGAATATTTTCTTTGAATGACTAACTAAGTGTGATGGTACAAAACAGATACCTTTCTGACATAAGGGGCGTAGCTTTATGGTCTCCCACAAGATTTAGGATTAGGATATGTTCATACAAAAGCTTTGTGTCTAGTGACACTTCTATGAGGAGTGACACATTGAATTATATTGCTGCTTTTAAAAAGACAGCTGTTATCTATAATATTCATTTAGTCTTTGTGTTATATAATGTTGTTTAGAAGGCCAGATTTAGTACAATATTTGTCTGAATAAAATGAAAGTATTCAAGTCTTAGGCACAACTGTAAGGCAGAAGCATAAGGAGTGTTTAAACTCAGTGGTTTCAAGTATTTTATCACGTGGGAAGTAAGGTTGTTTGAGTGGTGACCAGTTAGACTGCTCCAGTTGAGTTTGTGTGTGCGTGGATCAGATGTTGAAACTGATGTCAGAAGTGTTTATGAAAATTAGTTTATGACTTCTTATTTTTATTGATTAGGGATATGATGTCCAATGGCAGGTCTTGTTTTGTACCGCAGTTAGTAACTTTAACTTAAGTTTTATTTTATATGAATTATAGGCCGATCTAGTAACACTGCCGATAGTTAAGGTTGCCTGATACTTCACACACTGAAGAACCTGTTTTCAGTTGTTTATAACTCTTCCAAACATTAACCATTTTATATTTTGAAACTCAAGATTCCTAACTCCCTCCATTACATTGTTGTCTAGCAAACAGTT
This sequence comes from Mesoclemmys tuberculata, assembly GCA_007922155.1. Lineage (NCBI taxonomy): Eukaryota > Metazoa > Chordata > Testudines > Chelidae > Mesoclemmys > Mesoclemmys tuberculata. The sequence continues at coordinate 13,338,685 of ML675609.1, read as the reverse complement.
GTGTAAGACAATGGCAAAATATTTGTTTGCTTATTTATTGTACAGCACCCCTGCCTCATTCAGTTCACAATAAGGACTGTGAATAAAGCAGACATTTATAACAAGAGTAAAGATATTATCTTGTGATTAAGACACTGGACTGGAGCCAAGGAGAGTTAGGTTCTGTTCATGTCTCTGCCACAGAGTTCCTAAATGATGTTGGACTAGACTCTAGCAATGTATCAGTACAAGGGTTTTAATTTAAGCTTGCATGGGCACCCTCAGTTTTGGCATGTCCTAACTTAAGTGCTTGACTATGCAACCTTCATGTACTTTTAATAATTTTTGTTTGTTTGTAATTGGTATTCATATTCTGTATATAATACATTTCACTGCATCTTTTTTAAAAAAAACTTACATTGCTTGATCTGGTTTCTGTGGCTACTTCTGGTCTACCTGAATCTGTACCTAGAGTACCTCACATATAGCAACATTAAACCAAAAATTCAAGGAAATCATTCTAGTCCAGCAATGACAGAAGCTATTATCAGGCTTTGTCACATTCCATTACTTCACCCGAGCCCACCATAGGCAAATGCCCACGGCTTTGATAGGATAGGGTTCTTATCCCTAACTTTAACCCAAAAAAGGATCCTGAGTTTTGGGAAGAAGGGCAGGTTTATTTTATCCCACAAGGTTTGCTCATCCCTACTCATTAAGCTTGATTTCCAGTGTAGTGATGAAGAGTTGCAGAGTAAAACTAAAATAAAAAACTATCCATGGAGTGTAAAGGGGGAAGGAGTCATATCATCCATAAAGATGCCTAACCAATTCAGTTTTAGACAGTACTACACCAAACCCCATTTCAGGCATTTGTGCAAGAGATTGTTTTTTTTAATCAATATCTAAATAAAATATTTGAAGAGGAAAATATTTTAAAACAAAACTTTCCTACCATAACAGCAAAAATGTTAAAGTGACTCTATGGTAGGCAGAACTCCCATACAATGAATTACCATTGATCTTGGTTTAAAACACAACTGATCATATATTAATAGACTAGATCTAAACTCTTCCATCCTGTGTCATCCTTTAATGCATAGATGTCAAACTCAGGCCCATGGGCCAAATCTGGCCCGCAGTGTAATTATATTTGGCCCGCGAGAAAATACCAAATGTCTACTAGAGCTGGCCCGCCGGTAGACAGCACATGCATCGATTTCACATGTGTTTATAGTATTAAGCTTTGCTTGTTCCAGATTCAATGTTTAAGCAAAACTTAAGTTTGTTTCCATATGAAAAGGTTCATCGTTATATTTGATGAGAAGGAAATACTTCCTCAATTGTAGACATTTTTTCAATAAATATCAAGGTTGGCCCGCGACTTTGTCCAAGTTTTTAATTTTGGCCCACTGTGTATTTGAGTTTGACATCCCTGCTTTAATGAGATCTTACATCTCTCTGGATGCAGCCAGCACACTCTCGCAAAAACATAGTGTAAGTGACTGGCGTGCTTATTTTTCAGTGTTTAAAATAAAGTAATAGTTTCACTTGGAAAACTTTCACATAGTTTTAAAGTTTAACACATTTCTGTGGTCACTTTGTGTGGCTCTCAAAACCTATAATGTAGATTCAGAAAAGCAGCCGATCTCTGTCATTTAAATAGCAATCGATCATTAAAAGCACTTATTGATATTTCACAAGGTCAGCTACTTAACAGATAATAGCTGCAGATGGTAGCTTATTACAAAGTTTGTAAATGTTAATAATTGGAAGCTAATAAGCTTTTGGAACTGGGTGTATTTCCTTTGATTTAGTTAAATATATTTGATTTTAGCACTAACTCACAATTAGAGGCGATACTATGCACAAATCTAAGGTGTTATCACAGCTATTGAATATCAATAAAATTGATGATCAGTTTATACAATTAATATACAGCTACTGCAACTAGCTGCTTGTTTGCTGTTCCTCCCAAGCACACATGCCATTTCTAACACTAGGAGACACTGGGAAACACCTCTGCTCTAAATTGGCAAATCTCCACTGGACCTGTGGTGATTTACAGCAGCTGAGTGTGGGGCCCACCATTCCAAGGGGGTTAGTAAGGAATATTTTGTCTGCTCAATATCTACTAATTATTAAAACATATTGCTGTTTAACAGTTATGCATCCAATCCCTCACATAGGTATTGATAAACCTCAGCAAAAATATTCATACTAAGAACCCGGGTGAAACCCCAGACTCACTAAGGGCAATGGCAAAACTTTCACTGACTTCAACAAGGTCAGTATTTCACTCCTTATCTTGATACCATACAAGAGAGAGAATTCAAGGGAGTTTGAGAGCTGTGTGCAAATATCCATAGCAGGATATGGGTTCATATCATTAACGTGAATGAAATGGATTATTTATAGGTGATGTGTTTCAGGGGCATTTTATTTTTATTTTCATTTCTGCTTGTGTTTTTAACATTAGAAATTCAGGTTTTTTCTATCCTAGTAGGCTCTCCGAGGGATTGGTGAACTATGGTATTATGACACCAACAGAGAAAAGAGTGCAATGAGAGGAAACGGGCTGATTAGTCAGTTTAACACACTTTGTTGTGTGTTGGATTTGGTTCACATCTTTTTAACTTCAGGGCCCAGTGAACAGTTGGAGGAAAAGCTACTTGGCAAAAGATGCAAAAACCCATCATTGCAATTAAGGTTAGAGAATTCACATTATACATCTCTGAGACCTTGCAGCCCCAAAGAGATCCCTCCAGTAATAACAGGAAAGCCCAAACTCAACATGCTGAACTTTCAGAGGTAGAAAAACCCAAGCAGGATTAAAAAAGGGAGGAAAAAAACAAACAAACAAACAAAAAAAAAACCCTTCAGGCTGTGTGTGTTTTTTTAAAACACCTCATAAGACAGGAACCCAAGCAACGACATCCCAATCATTCCTCTTTTAAAGGTCACATTTAAAGCCAGAAGTATCTAATCCACCAAATATTAAAAAGCTACAACATTTAAAGTTATGCAAAACTTCCATTGAGTATTCAGCCATCAGGTACATCTCTTTCCTAGGACAATAATGGGGTTACTATTCTGAATGTGAATTCCAATGCTCATCAGATAGGTTTGAGTGAATAATTTAGGATACTTCATTATCTAATAGCAGACATTTACCCAGGACTACATATTTACAAAGCCCTAGGATAAAAATATTAATTAATTAACATTCAAAGCACCCCTTAAATGTTAGCTTTATTGTCAAGAAGCAACCTCTGAGACGGAGGTTTAATCTAGTTGGGATAAGAAATCAGTTGCTGGTACCCAGCATTTTGCTTAGACCATTATGCTACAGTCCTCTGGTATAAAGTGTTACTTTATTTTTTTAAGATGCTATAACCTGGGTAGCTAAGTGTCAATTATTTCAGATTACTGTTAGGAAATCTCACTCATAAATATGGTTCTCTGCTCTGAGAAGCTTTCAGACAACTACTGTTGCACTGTTATGCACAATATCACTCTCAATAGTTGGTTTTTCACTGGGCATTTAGTGACAGCTAAATACCATGCTTTTGTTTCCTGAAAACTAAAAAATTAGTATGTGAAATGCACATAATTTGTTACTATTTTCATTTTGACTGTGCAATGTACATTCCAAAAGGAAGCCCCATCCTGAGTTAATAATTAGATTTAAGTCTAATGGAAAAGGTGCGAATGGAAACATACAAGAAAGTACTGCTAGAAAGTAGGAGCTGTACTTTGCAAACAACTTTTCATTCACTACCCTTCTGTAGGAAAGCTTGGCACAGCCACAAACACATCACTAATAATTCCCATCTGCGATCTAATCTGCAATAACAAGATGACTGATATCATTATGCAATGTAATTTTCTATCAAATGCTTTGAATGGGTTTGATTTCAAAGTCTAAGCAAGGCATATGGTTTCTCACAGCACTGGCCCGCAAAAAAAAATGAATCTGTCATATCTCGCTGTGGGAAAAATATTCTTGTGAAGCAAAACCAGGTTAAAAAAACCTAGCTGCCATATCCCCCATGGTTTGCCAGTGGAGTCTGTTGAATTAAGCATTGTGAATAATTTATCAGATGAACTTTTCTTAATAGTAATCTATCTCCAAATAGTTTCATTATTCAACCAACGTTGATTGAGTAGTATTTGGCAACTAAATTATACAACCGCCTCCCACCTCCCCACCCCCAATCAACTGTTAAGTACAATAGAACTTCAGAATTACGAACATCAGAATTACAAGCTGACCAGTCAACTACACATCTCATGTGGAACCAGAAGTACACAATCAGGCAGCAGCAGAATTTTTTTTTAAAAAAGCAAATACAATACTGTGTTAAATGTAAACTACCAAAAAACAAAGGAAAATTTTTAAGAAAAGATTGAACCACGTGAGGAAAATGTTTCCTTGCTTGTTTCATTTACATTAAGATGGTTAAAAGCAGCATTTTTCTTCTGTGCAGTAAAGTTTCAAAGCTGCATTAAGTCAACGTTCATCTGCCAACTGTCAAAAGAACAACCAGAACATTTTGTTCCGAGTTATGAACATTTCCGAGTTATGAACAACTTCCATTCCTGAGACGTTCATAACGCTGAGGTTCTACTGTAATTTGTTTGAAACAAAATATTTCATTATTCAATGGCTTCTATTTGCAAGTGACTGCTTTTGTTCAGCATCTTCTTGCTAATGCAAAAATACAAGTAATGCATTGCACAGACGTATGTGTATGAGGGGAATGCCACATGGTAAAAGGTCCAGTTTAGCTTGGTTTGGCACTTAGATCCCATCTGAATCAGTGTGCATGATCAGTAGCACTTGCTTGGATATGCAATAAGAGACAGCTGCAGTATCATCTCACAAACCTTAGCCAAAGACATTTAAAGGAAATATTCTGCATACAGCAGATGACACAATGGCCCATCATCAGGGATCTTGGATGCAAGAGGTGTCATAGATATCCTTAAAATGAATGGGCGTGATAAAGTTGTATTCAACTGTAGGAGCAACTGAGATTTTTGGAGTGCAAAAGAGCTGGACCCAAAGGACAGGTCTAGGGTGCCTAAATAGCAAAGGTGAAAAATCAGAATGGGAGGGGGAGAAAGAGCAAAGGACAAAATTATCTTCCCAGGTTTATATGGAAGAACTCAAGTACAACAGTGCGCTCATCTGATTTTGTATGGTTCTTTCCTGTCATCAGGAAGAGAGAACAGGGGTCTATTAGAGCGAAGTCCTCCCATGTGGATTTGAACAAAATAATTGGTTTGCTGTGTAAGAGTGAGATCTGTGTTCTGCTTTGTGTGTCGAAAAAAATGGGTGGGGGGTATATTTGCAAGTGAAGGCATGAAATGGGTGGGGGGGTATACTTACAAGCAAAGGCATGAAAATAGGGAAGAGGAGAGAGGGTGAAATGAGGTGAAAAAATAGGGTAAAGAAAAACACAAATTCATCACTGACCAAGGCCATCAACTCAGTGTAACAGTTTGAAAAGTAGCATGAGATAGAGTGATCCTTCTCATTCACCAGAAATAAGTGTAAATACTGTCCAGGCTGTTAAGCTTATCATTCAATTAAGATATTTAAAATGAACTTCCAATAAAGCAATGGTTCTCCCATGGGCCACTTCTGGCCCAATTAGCACACATCTGTGGCCCATGTGACCTCAGAGCCATACGGGAAGTATATATATAGTATGGATGCAGCTCACATAACACACAGAAAGCTGATATGTAGCCCACAATGGTACATAGGTTGAGAACCACTTTAGTAGGGGCAAACTATTTCATGTATTTGCTTGCCACACATCACGGATCTGAATAAACAAATTGACTGTGTTTGATATCGTGTGAGGTTCCCATTTCCTAGATTAACATCAAATTCATCTCTGCTAAGCGGCAATTCAAAACTCAGCCAATAACAAACCCTTCTATTATCTCTACTAGCCTCCGTCTTACACCATTCCTGATTTTTTTTTCCTCTTGAAGAGTCTTTGACTGGATAAACAACTACCAGGAGCTGCAGAGGCCAAAAGAGTCATTATATCCCTCAGGGTTTCACAGCCTCTCCCAAAACCCTATTCAATGACTAGTTAGCACCTTTAAACAATACATGATCTGTTCCCATCTCTGCTGAGGCAATGGCCTTTTTGCCAAGAAGAAAAGACCTATCAAACAAAAATACAGAAGATATGAGAGAGTAGAGGGGCTACTTAGTGATCTCTGTGAGACACAAGAAACATAGCAATGTCTAACCAAAGCATGAAATATTGTCACAAGACAGACGAGCAACCTTTCGTAAGCCTTTCTGATCTCAGGCAAGGGCATTTTATTTTGTATACATAAAGACCAGTTCAGCAGTCCAATAAATTAATAAATCTGTAAAGCAATAATGTCAGAAACACAGCCCATAGGACAGATCTGGCCCACTTACTGTATTCATGTGACCCACAGAATCTCAGCTTTCTTTTAGGGCTTGTCTACACATGGAAATTTACCAATATAATTACACCACTATAGTTATACTGATATAACTCCCCAAGCGGATACTCTTATTCCAGAATAAAATGAAGTTTTCAGCCCTCATTGTGAAGATTAACTTGGAGTAGGGTGACCAGATAGCAAGTGTGAAAAATTGGGGCCGGGGGTAATAGGCACTATATAAGACAATGCCCTGAATATGAGGAGTGTCGCTATAAAATTAGATTAGAAAAACATCCAATCTTGATTTAAAAATTGCCACTTTTGGAGACTCCACCACAACTCTTGGTAAGTTTCTAGTGATTAATCAACTGTACTGTTAAAAACTTGCACCCTACTTCAAATCAAATTTTATAGTTTCAACTTCCAACAAATGGATCTAGTTATGTCTTCGTCTGCTGAAGTAGCAGCTTTCTGAAGAGCCTTCTGTTATCAAATTTCTGTTCTTATAGATTGATCAAGTCACCTCTCAGCCATCTTTTTGTTAAGCTAAATAGGTAATGACAAGGCATGTTTTCCATTCCTTTAAACATTTTTGTGGCTCTTTTCTGAACCTCCAAACCTTCTTCAATTTATGAACATCCTTCTTGACTTGTAGACACCAGAAATGGACAGAGCAGTCACCCCTGTGAGTAATACAGTGGTAATGCAATCTTATTACTCCTACTTGAGAGTCCCCTGTTTATATACCTAAGGATTGCATTAGCCTTTTTGGCCGTAGTATCTCATTGCAAGCTCAAGTTCAGCTGACTATTATCCATCATGACCGCCAAGCCTTTTTCAGTCACTGCTTCCTAGGATAGTATCTACCATCCTGCAGGTAACGGCTACATAACTTGTTTCTGGAGGTATGACTTTACATTTGGCCATATTGAAGAGACACTGAAATTCACCTTACCAGTTGAAAATGGAAAAAAGCATGCTCTTGGCTGTGGCTGCTCCCATTACCACACTGCAACTTTGGACCCAAGCAGAGCTGCAAGCTGATGACTTGTGTTACCATAGCTGCCACGCCCTCTTAAAAAGGGGGAGCCTGAAAATTCTTTCAATTGCTTCCTTCAGCCTTCCAATATTACTTTCATCTTATCAACCTTGTGCTTTAGCCAGCCAGCCAATCCATTCCACCATGCTGGCAGAGGTAGACAAAACAGACAGCTGGGTGGCTTCAGCACAACCTGAAGACAACACAACCCTCTTTCTTCTCATTAATCCTCCCAGCATCTACCTACACATGCACAACAGGAAATTAGACAAGAGTGGAAGCTTATGGTATCCCACATGAAAGTGAACCTTGGACATAAAAGATATAACTCATGGATCTTTCTACCTAAAAGTGGAGTAATGTTGATCCATCCACTAGAAATATCTGTATTTGTTGCAATTTGTGATGGGATTGTGCAACAAAGTTGGACTCCTGTAACAAAATTTGGAAAATTTCTAGTGTGTTTGAATCCAGGCTAGATGAATTCAGTCCCACCTCTAACAGTAATACGGCATAATCACACAGATGTTGAGATGCCAATCTTAAGAGCAGAATCAACAGTAGCAAATACTTCTTTGTGGACAGTAGATCTAGGTGTTCCCTAGTGTTTGACAATAGACCATGAAAGAGTAATTTATTACCAGAGAACTAGCAACTACTTAACTTTGCTAGTATTTTTTCATGAAAGCAGTAGTATATTTTCTTTTTTAAAATGTCAGTTCTAGGGTTAAACAAGTAAATAAAAGTCCAGCGCAGCCATTTTTAAATCAGCTCAGAGGGTAAATGTTAGCAAGATAAACTTGACAAAGAAATATTTCTTTTTCGTCTTCAGGCTTTTGATTCACTTAACACTTCATTAGGTACATTTGCATACTGGCAACTATACATGGAGCCAAGATATGCGGAAAGATTTAAGATGTTAAATGGTGGGCAGAAGGTTTTGTTTTTCAAATGGGAGCGCAAAGGGCCCAGTCTCTATGTGCCTAGGGCTTGACACCTGCAAGTTTACGGTTCAAAAATGTTTCAGCAGATGTTATTTGAGAAGCCAGAACAGGGTTGTATATGTAGGTCTGAGCCTTAAAATCTTGTATTGTTGCATGAATAGTCACACAATTCAAATCAGTAAAACGAAAGCATGCACAAAGTTTCTAGGAACATGTGCACCCTCTTAAAGCTTTACTGCTGACCTATACAAAAGATTTATGATTCAACTCAATTCTTTAATTTGTTTGCCTCATTGCCTGCCGTCATACCCACTTGTACTTTTATCCCAGCACATCTCTCATGTTAAGTAGAGTAGGACTGGCTCAGCACTTGGACAGAAATCTCAACTCAACTCCCAAGCATTTTAGTAAAAATGGTGTTCCTTTTATGGTGGCATTCTTCTCTTTGAGACAATGGTGAATTAGTGCCCTAGCATGCACAGTGCTGCTGAAAGTGCTTTTTCAGGTAAGATGTAAAATTAAGGCCTTGACCTCTTGTGGTTATCAAGGTTCCCGTGACACACTTATAACAATAGGGAAGAAGAGAAATAGCACATACTGATGTCCTTGTCACATTGCACATGATTTAATTGCATTCTGCCTACCTAGTTCCCATGGGGAGTATATTTCCCACAAGTAGCTCCAATTTATCTAGTTTTTTTCAATTCCAGTTGATCGTTCTTATCTAACCAATCACTTTCCAAGCCATGACAACTCTTGTCATTTCTCACCGTTGCTAACGTAATGTGTATCTCCACTAGTGGCAACAATATTGGGAGTGCTAGCATAGAAAGGACTCCAGGGAGCTGCAAGAGTTCCTAAGAACCACGTTGACTAAACTGTCTAACTGAAGGTCAAGATGATAGGGTGGTTAAAAGCAGGCCACCATCCTGAGTTCTGCATACACTACCATTCCCAACATTCCACTACCGGTGGAGCTGCTCCAGTGCCATCAACAGTGACATTAAAATAATAATAAAAAAATTCGGAGGACAGTGATTATCTAGGCATGGCCACAGACAGTTATACATTGTGATATGTGACTGAGATACTATGAGTTTGCAGATAACGACATCTCTGGAACAAAACCAAAGACACTTTTCCACCATAATGGATCCAGTTAATATTTTAATATTCTGTAATTAAGTTTAGTGCAGCTTGGTGATCTTTGCCATAAAATTCACTCAGGTGCATTTATTTCTACTCATCTTTTATTCATAAGATTTCTTCTTTAATTCTGTAACATTGCCAGTAAAAACTGCCTTTTTTCCCCCCATTCTTTTTTATGCAACACAAACACGGACATTTGGGCTAGCAAAACTAGATTGCACAAACATTTGCGCTAGGCAAACACTAAAGGGGCATGAACTATGCCAAAGTAAATTCATTTAAACATTGAAATGAATATTCAAAGGAAATATTTCTCTGGTATTCATCCCCTTGCTCTGCTTGATACATACAAGATTCACTTTTCAGGACTGTCAATCAAACCCTTTCAAGTCCATCAAATTAACTTGAAACTGTTTGGGGGAAAGAAAAAAATTAGAGGCAGCAACACAAAAGACCTGGCACAAACGTAAAACGCCAGCCAAAGCATTTCTTATGACAGCTAGTGCATTTCTTCCTCCTCTTTCCCTTTCCCTACCCCTGGAATACTGAAGAGAATGTCGGCCCAATTGGCTGTCAGTACTTACTTCTTGAAATTAAAATGGAAGAGTCTATTAAAAATTACCAAATGTAATTTTTTTCATCAGTCTTCACAACAGTCAATGACTATTTTTATCAACAGCAATCTATAAACACCCCAAAAATGTTCTGTCATTAAAACACAAAGTATAATTAGAAAAAGAAATCATGTTCTCTTTCTCAAGGCACAAGCCATGGAGCCACTCTATAGATACAGACATAATTACATTTAATGCATAATTATTGTAGCTGCTTAACTAGCTGTGTGCGCCCTTCACATTGCATGGCTGATATATGTGAATTTACAATGTCCTTTCTAGCTTGCATGCTTGGACACAGCTAAGGGAAAAGGAAATGAGTGCAGAAAGCCACTTGTTATTACGGCTTGATGCACTTGCGTACCTTTTAGAATTACGATAAGGTGTTATGTGGAAGACACAAGAGAAATCTGCAGATAATAGAGTGATGGACAAAACACAGAAGTTCAATTTGGATAAGCAACCAAGGCCTTGTCTGTACTGGAACAATGTCCCTGATGCCAAACAGGTGTCTGCCTCCCTTGCAGCACCTGTCTCAGGCTGACCCTTAATCAGAGTCTATCCATCTGAGTTCACAGACAGCCTGATACCCATTTCAAAATTCCTTTGTTCTAGGAATCCTGAACCTGCATTATGCATCTTACCCAGAAGGTGAAGGAAGGTGCAGAGATAAACTGCCCGCAGTGGAGGAAAGATGGTCCAGTGGCTAGGGCACTAATGTGGGATTCAGGAAACAGGGTTCAATTCCTTGATCGCCACAAACTTCTTGTCTGATCATAAGCAAATCACTCAGCCTCTCTGTGCCTCAGTTCTCCCTCTGGAAAATGGGGATAAGAATACTTCCCTTGCTCATAGGAGTGGTGTGAGGATAGATACATTAAAGGCTGTCAGGTGCTCAGTTAGCATGGTAATGGGACCCATCTTAATATCTAAGATAGGTTAAAATAAAAATTGGCCTGAATGTATCTAACTGGCTCATTCCTCTTATCTTAAATAAATACAAAAAGAATTGAAGGGATTTATTTCTTTAATTCTCCTCTGCACTGTAGGGTACATTTCACCAATTATGAAAAGACAGTAGTCAGAATAAAAAGAACAAAACAATGGGAGCATCCACTCTCCAAAATATCAGTATTGACAGTATCCCACCTGCTACTCATAGTACAAATCCATCTAAAACAATATTAAAAATTCAGTATACAGTTATAGAGTCTTGTGTAGCACCATCCACATAGGCAGGTGACCTCACCCTCAATCTGTGCACATGAGATCATACCAATCTGATGCAAAGGCATGAGAGTAACCAAGACTGCTGGACAAATATGTATTGTAAATGTGTCTTTATTAGGGGTAAAGTACTTGGTGTCCATACTACTTTTTCCTCTATACTAGGCCCCTTTCAATATCACAGTCCTCATCGGAATATGTGCATCTGCTTCATTATGTATATAAATAGAAGCAGCTGGTTTATGCCAAAGGATTCCAGTCAGGGGAAAAAAGAGGAAAGGATACACAATAGTTTACATATTAGCTCTCCTATTTAAATCACATAAAAGAATACTTGGCATTTATATAACACTTTTCAACCATAAATTTCAAATGAGACAATTCCCTTGTCAGAACTCACTGGCAAATCCCCAATGAGAAATCTTCTAGAGTAAAAATATTTCACACCTACTCACTAGCTTAGGGATGAAACTTTTTCAGTATGATGAAATATACTCTTCTTCTTCTGTTCCAGTTCAGCAAAGCACTTAAGCATGTGCCTGAGTCCCATTGGCTTCAATAGATTTACACACATACTTAAGTACTTCACTGAATCAGGGCCCTAGCCTGCAATTGAGGCTGTCCACCAGCTTTCAGGTCAGAATGAACTGCTTCAGATAAAAACCAGACCTGAATTTTCATCCAGAAACTTCGATATAATCCAAACATATTTTTTGAACTCTGAAAGAAGTTTCATTACATTTCCACACATCTCTGCAGTTATTGTTTTCAGCCAGTGTTCTGAATACTTTCCTGTACCGAACCTTATGAGTTATATCCACTACTTGCAGGTGCATTGCTATTCTAGCATCTTCGACAGGTTCAACACAACTTCATTCTTTACATCTGCTTGTTCTTCACCATAAATACCACAGATCACGAGTCTATTTCCAGCTAGTGCCTTCTTTTTTTAAGCATCATAATGCTTCAGTCAGCTGGGAGTCAGTTCTGGTCTTCAGTAACCTAAGTTATCAGGGACTGTCTGAAGGAAATCAAGGAGAACCTTTCCACTGACTTCAATGTGCTTTCGCTCAGGCTAGATTTCCTCACCGGGGAGTACCTATTTCTTTACATGAAAGGTCATATTCATAAAACATCTCTCTGTTTATCCTGGCTATCCTTCCTTCTTATAACTTGACTACCATTTTAGGAAAAAAAAAAATCAGGGCTGTATCAAAATAATTCTAATAAGCTTGAATTCTGAAGAAATAACTATTCCTTTTATCTTTTGAGTAGCACCCATACTTGAGTCATACACAGACATTTTGATGAAGTCTGTACTTCATGTGAAAGGTTACGTGCATCTCCCATCTATAATACCTCATAAGTATGTGTGCTAAATAAAACAGAACTGTTCATGTTAAAATCTTGGGAAATAGGATTAAACGATAGTGCTCCTAGAGCAAGTGGGCATTTTAATTTGTAACTCATTACCTCACCATCAGTCAGTCATCCCTCTGGTTTCTCTAGCCTATTCAATGAGTCTCATAACGCTAAGGATGTTGACCAAAATTGGCAAACTTACATTTTTAAAATATATTTTAAACCACTTTTTTTCTTTAGAGAGATACACTCTGAATGAACAGTTGTTTATTATTATAGAATCTGAAGGATATTCTCAGAAAACACGCTTGCAGGGTTTTTAATGTGATTTTGTGTTTTATAATAGGAGTTAACTGTATTATCTAATCAATCTAGAAATGTCTACAGCTCCCAATACTGTAACATCTGAGCATCTCACAGTCATTACTGAATTTATCCTCACCACTCCCAGACGCTCACACGTGAGGTAGGGAAGTGCTGCAATCCCTGTTTTACAAATGGACAGTGAAGTCACAGAGGGATTGAGTGACTTGATGAAGGTCACAGACAGCCTGTAGTGGAATCAGGAAATGAACCCTGATTTCCTGAGTCCTGGCTCAATTCCTTAACCACAAAACAATCCTCCCTTTCTCCTTTTATGTCTAAGTATGGAACTTTGAGAACAGAGTCCTTTATTTTTATTTCACTGTGTATTAACAAGTTTGAGTTAAATATTTCATACCTTTTTAATAGCCAGATCACCACCACTAACCCACTTGGTATGAATACTGTCCAAATTCATTAGTAGTCTTTACTATACACTACCATAAGGCTAAATGGTTCTCTCAATATTGTCTGATACTATAAAGTATATTTTTATATTTATATATCCTTTGACTCCAAAGCGTTGAGCACATTATATATACAGTGTGGTAAGGAACTGCAGCAGCTTGTGATGGAAGGCAACAGCCAGCCAATAGCCAGGATGCTGCACAAGAGTAAATCTTTACTACATTAAACAGAACTTCACTTCATAACATATAGTTGGAATCCAGACAAAGTAATACATGGAACTTTGTTCGTCTGCTTAAGGATAAAGGTCTAAGCCAACCGTGCCTAGATTCGACACAGTGGATTCACGCAGCCTACACATTTCACGCCTGAGTTTTACCCCCAGTCATTCCCTACAGCACATCCTGCACAACTCTATTGCTACACTGAGTACATTCTCTTTTCAAGACTGCTTGTCTCTCTACAGTAAGTTTTCGTGCCAAAAGCACTTCCCCTTTCCCAGTGCCTTCTGCTCCTTCTCTCCCACTGTCCACTCCTCCCCTCCCCCCCCCAAAAAGTTCTGGGGAGTACAGTAAGCTTTGGACAGAGGGAGAGGTGTATGTTCTCCCTTGTGCACTGCTCTGTCCCTCCAGCTGAGGGATGGGGAGAAGAGGAAATACTTACTTAGGACACTTTTTTCAAGGAGCCATAAGCACTTTTCTAATTGATCCTCACAATCTCCACTGTGAGGCAGATAAATGGGTATTAACTGAGTCAATGGATATTTTGCAGACAGGCAAGCAGGAGGTTAAGTGACTGTTTCCAGGTGTAAAAGTCATTTTCACAGAAATATAGGTATTAATAGCTCCTTCCCTTCGTAACTGGGTGACCAGATAGAAAGTGTGAAAAATCAGGACGGGGCTGGGGGATAATAGATGTCTTTATAAGACAAAGCCCCAAATATCGGGACTGTCCCTATAAATCGGGACATCTGGTCACCATCCCTGAGAAGCTTATATACATTTTTATATCTTCAGTGTAGGATGAATGAGCCAATTCCCGCACAGCTTGTGAGCCAGCACGCTGGACACTTCAGAAGTCGGATTGCTTTCAGAACCTTTAAGTCTGTTGCTACTCTACTTGCCTTATCTTCCAGGCAACACAAAGAAGTCAAATACATTGAAAACTATGATAATGCAGTTCAAACAGATAGACACCTGTGCAGTGGTACTGGTGGGTAAGGGTTGAGATACCGTCATATGAGAGCAGCAGATGGCAGTGAAAATAACTACGTTTAACAAATATCCTTAATGTATAATCACATTTGTACAACATAGCTAAAAAGTCCTCAAAAGCTCACAAATTGCTTGATGCACTAAATCACAGGGCCCACCAACAAGTGCCCACAATCCCTGTCTTGTACACCTCCTTCCCCATCTATTAACCCTTCAGCATTAATATATCACTGAAGTCCAGTCAAAAGCAGACAGAAATCAAAGGGTTGCAACTCTGTTACCACATTGTAATGCCTTTGTTTTTGTGGAATCAGCTCTCTTTGGCCTGCTGTGCTCCTTTCCTTGCACTACAACTTTTCATCGCCTAGCAACACGCCTCTCCTTCAAGGTTCACAATTGGCACAAGATTCCAGCCAGCCAGTTTCAGCTATTAAACATGTGCTTGCTGATCCTAAGGATCCCCTGCTCATTTAGCTCCCTCCTCTCTTCACCCGTCTTTCACTCTGTTTAAATTCATCTCACTAATTCTCCACACAACCAAGGCCCATTGGTTGCCAAAGCCCTGGTTTGACTAAACAGCTTTGAATTCCAGTGTAAGCTGGGAATCTAACAGACAATGTATTTAAGGGGTGTAAAATTTTTCTTCTACTCTTGAGAAACTTCTCTGTTCAAAAATTAGGGAAGAAAAGAATCCCTAACAGACCCCTTAAGATATTCAGCTGACAACCTTAATTCCAAAAGAATTCTTAGAACCATTAGCTTTAACTTCTCTTAGCACTCTTAAACGCCCAGCAGCTAGCACTGGAGAGGGCACCTTGGCAACCCAATAAGCCTCTGCCAACCGTAGCCATCAGGCAACACATTAACAAATGCCCCTCTTCAAACCTGAACCTCTGTTTGTGAGACTTCAACTACAATATGAGAGCGCTGCCTCTTCTTCACTATTAATCGCATTTCCCAGAAAGGCATGGAAGAGAGCAAGAGTGTGAACTGCTGCAAGATATAAATAAAAATTGTGGAGGCGTATATTGCCATGGTAATAATTGTGAATGCCTAGATTTCTGAGTCACACTGGCCCAGGGAGTTTCCAAGCACTCGGAATATGACTCAAGTGTTTGTCTTTCATTTGCAAATTATATCCCAATTATGCCTGAATTTTAAGGTATCTTCCTGCAATGTCTTAGTCTCATTCATGGTGAGTCACCGTCATGTTATTTAATTAAACAAAGCATCACCAGAAACACAAAATACATTCTCATTCGTATCCCAGCTTTAAATCTCTGGTGTCAGACACCAAACCAGAAGGCACTGCTCATTGACCTGGGCTTCATAATCACCTTTTGAATATTTACAGCCCATAATTCATCAGAGACAAGTCTTTGAATCTGGAGAAAATTCCTCACCCAAAGTCAAATGCTTGCTCATGGGAGTTCAAGAAAGTGAATTTCACAGCTTTTCAGTCGTGGCGTGTACAGACAACACCAGTCAGTCAGTCAGCAGCTGTAAGCAAGACAGCCCCAAATTTTACTAGCTGACCTGTGTTTCTTGTGATGCAGACAAGCATGTCTCATTTCTCAGTTATTTTAGCTGTTGTTACTTTACCAAAGGGGAGGAAAGAAAACAGATAAAACTTCTTTTTCTACCCATTTCTGGACAGTTTATTCCTCTGAGAGTTTCGGAACATAATCTTTTTCTCACCTGTACCATTTGCTCTGTCTCCCGCATTTATCCTGTCCTATCAGAAGCATATTTAGAGCTAAAAAAAAAAAAAAAAAAAAAGCTAATTTGGTAGTACTGGAGATAGAAGTCCTAGCCACTCTACATGCTTTCCAATGCTGTCAAGTTAACATTCCAGACCTCATCTGTGACTTAGATTATGTCTGGGGGATCAAAGGACACTCCATTCTCCATGGCCCATTTAGTCTCCGCCAAATCTGAGGTTGTCAACCAGAAAGATGAATTAGGGCTTGGTCCAAAGAATACTGAATTCAGTGGGTATCTTTTCATCAAATGCAATGGGCTTTGGATCAGGCCCTTAATTATCAGTTGGAATGGCGCTTCTCTGATGAGAACTTCTGCCCAATTCCCATTAGAAACAACTATGAAACCAAAAAACTTTTTTCACATAGTACAAGTCACCAAACAGTTATGAAATATTCACCTATAAGAGCTGAATTCAGATCAACATAATAATGGTATAAAATTATGCACCACTTTTTACCAAACTCTTAAATTTTTCAAGTTTTCTAACAGCCTTCTCATAATAAATATTGAGGTTTCAAGCAGTTAATGTCATTTTCTCCTCAATACAGAGAGAAGGCAATGTGGGATTCTGCTTAAATCATTAAACAGATTTTAAATACTTAAGTCCCTTTAGCCTCCCAAGCCCTCAGGCTTTTCAACCCTTGCTTAACACCACCTCATGTCCTTTGATCTGTGAATTCCTAATCATGCCAAGGAAGAGTAATATAATTTAAACATCTTATTTAAAAAAAGACAGGCTTTAGCAGAATGTGCTTCTTAAAAAGGTAAGACAGACAAAGGCAGTTAAGAGGAAGAAAAAAAAAGCATTACCCAGTAGCTGTGTCGCAGTCAATTTTATTATGCGCAATATTCCACTGTTAGCTTTTGTGTAGCCAAGGTTCAGAAAAGCAGTTGTATTGGTCCCAGAAAAGCCATTATAACAAGCCAAGCATAGCACATCAAAGGTACTGAGCAGCTATCATATCATTTCATTTCTCCTCTGTGATATGAATGGCTTTGAATACAGTTTTTTTTTTCTTCCCCTTAGCCAAAAGTTTTCCCTCAAAAGTCAGCGGAGTAAATCTTTTACTGTTTTCTTACCCTGGGGTTGAGCGTGTGTGGCCTTACTTTCTGGAACTATGTCTCTATTCTCTATTTTGTTTTTTAAAAACATTGAAATAAAATAGATCTGGGCATAACCTGTGGCTTTCTGTTTAAAGAAGGCTTTGGAGGCCACTTCTGATTTTTATTTTATTTTTTTAAAGTCCTTTGATGTGGGTTTGATGTGGGTCTAAAGAGCTTCTGTAAAATTCTCTCATGAATCAACATCTTTTGGAACCTTTATAGGGACAAAAATAGCTCCAAAGCTTTAGCAAGTATAAACAGGTGTTTATGCAACCTGCTGCAAATCACAGTCCATGCGTTGGGCCACATTGTTTCAAAGGAATTGAAGGCCAGATTTTCAAGCACTCAGCCCTGAAAATCAGGACCATGTTTTGAAGTAAACCTCAGCTCCCATTTAGGCACCTAAATAAGGACCAGATTTCAGAAACGCTCAGTACCCAGCAGCCCCATGACAACACAAAGTTGGACTTTCAGAAGAGCTGAGTACTCTAGATGGAGATCGCTTTCAAAAGATCTCTCCCCCCTTGCGAGTGCTTCGCTTTTTTGAAAATCGGGTCTACCATGTCCAGTCAAAACTCAGCCCCTCACTGAGGTTTGGTGTCATTAACATATCTGTCAACTATCAGGCAACAGAGGTCAGCATGAGTCTGCTTTCTAGGCATGACTGCTCATATGTTCCTACCTCGAGACTGCTCAGCCCGCACACTAGGCTCTTCCCTCTCTTGGACCTAGATATCTATCTGTCAGGACAGCAGCTCTTTGAAGCTGCTTCCACCTTTTTAATCCACTCCTCTCTCACTTAAAAAAAACCCAACCAAAATACTGGACATGAAGAGTCTTGGTCAGTGGTTAAGACTCCATGTGTATTTTTCTCCTTTCTCTCACCTCCTTTTCCCATTTCTTTCTGTGAGTGGAAGATGGAAGGAGATGTTCTTGTTCTGTTTTCTTTCCCACAGTTAATTTTTCAGGTCTAATCATCTCTTCCTTCAGTCTTACAAGACAGTAAGAAACAAGCAGCTAGTTTAAAACCAGTTAGGAAGTTCCACGTAGAATCCTAGTGTTCCTATGGCCTCTCATGTCTCATGTTGGAAAGGGTAGATTTAAAGTGATGAATAGAATGCAGGGATAGGACAGTGCAATATAGATTAAGACGTCAAGTTCTATCCCATCTCCTTGGACATCTTTCATCTATTAAGGAAACTTAGCAAATTAGAGAACAGATTCCTTAAACACAGGTCTGAGCTCAGCTGGGTATCCCAAGCTTCCAGTAGAGCAGCAATGTCCACACTGCTATTTTCAGCACACTAGGGCAAACCCCACAAGGGTGAATCTATCTGGGTTGTGTGGCTCGCTCTCTTTTGTTGGATACACATACTTTTAAAGTGGCAACTGCACTAATAACTGCATTTCAATGGGTTTGTAGTCTAGCAAAAACAATTAGTCTCTCTCATCACCTGCTGTATTCTGTCCTCCCCCAACCTCATTTTTATCTTCCTCCTTCATCTGCTGAAACAACACAGAGCTGGTGCTCTGAACCTTTGAACACAGAACCTAAATTGGTTGAACACACTGTCCTTCTTTCTTCCCTTTTCCACACTTTGAAAAAGTTACTCCACAGTCTTTAGGAAGACATTTCTAAAAATTGTGTGTAAATTATTGAGACATATTTAAAAACATTTCAAATGTCAGTTCTCTTTGGTGAACATTACATTCCAGTGACCATGTATTTACCTTCCCTTCAATTACATTTACCGATGGGCTGCAAATTAAAAAAAATCTTTAAAAATATATCTTTTTTTTTTTTTTTAATGAAAGAAGGTGGCCTGAAAATTTGGTTTGTGCTGACTAAGTTGTGGTGAGTTTCTTTTGGGTGGGTGAGCGGAATTCAGAAACTCCTCTTGTCTCTTTACATTCGAAGTATTAGATTTTAACAATCCTGGATGACTGGAGAGCTCATGGAGTTTACACAAGAGAATGAAAATACAGTAATTGGGGGAGGAAGGGAATGGGGAGGTGATTTTTTAGTCAGATGATTCAAAAGTCTTTGTTCGTGCTTGTTAACACCACCTGTTTAATTTAAACGCCTAAAACCCGAGAGAAAAGTTCTCTCTCTGTTAAAGGTCCAAACACCGATGCCATTTCAACTGAGAGCTCAGAAAGCAGTTTTCTAGTGAGTCAATGAGTTACCCAGTAAAAAACAGGTAAAATTAGCTATGGCATTCACTTTGGAACATCTGGAAGTGTTATGGTATACCAGCAAAAATAATTAGTATTGTCAAGGCTTTCCATCAAAGTGCAGCTTGCACATTGGAAATAAACACCAACTTCAACAAATGGTTTAACAGACACTGGTATCAAACAAGGGCACATTCTCTCACTTCTCCTATTTGGCATTGACTTCATTATGAGAAACAGTGCAAACAGATACAACACAGGCAGTGCATGGCTCAACAGCAGCACATTAGAAGATTTAGATAGAGCTATGTTGTCAGCACCATCTCAACCAGCAAGCAGCAAAAGATGAAAAGACTGTCCAGAATTGCAAGGGATAGGGTTAATAATTAGTTATGAAAAAGTGAAAACCACAGCAACTCTGAATTCAAGCATTACTTTAGAAGGCAAGAGAATACAAGAAGTGAGTCAATCTACATACCTTGACAGTGGCATGCAAGGTATAGCCATGTCCAGAAGGAAATAATGTCAAAAATTGGAAAGGGTGCAGCTGTATTCACCAGCTCAAACAAGATTTGGTGAACCAAAATCTACAACTTAAAGACCAAACGACCAATCTTCAGCTCAATTATTATTTTCATCTTAACATACGGATGCAAAATCTGGAACTCCACCAAAGGTACAGACATCTGAATGCTTTTGAAAGTAAGTGCCCAAGGAAGATACTGGGTATTAAAAAAAATGAATTTATAACAAATTCTGAAACTGGTCAGAGAGTTGAACAACCCCATATCTTCAAAGTCATCCAGAAAAAAGATAATAAATTTCACAATTATTTTCAAAGAATGAAGCTAGAGTATCGGCCATGGCAGGCATCCCATTGGGCATCTGGAGCAACATTCAAAAGGGCCTATTAAAAGAATTTGTCCATCAAACATTACTCAGAGAGAGAAAATGTATGCACACCACAGGAAGACATACAAAGTCATACAAAGCATGGCCAAAGACAGACAGCCATGGTGGAGTCTTGTTTGTGCCCCAAGCAATAGGAAGGATTCAGTGATATTTGTAATGTACAGAACAAGTAGGAAAAAAAAGATTGTTTCAAGCGTACTTTTACAGCATAAAAAAATGGCAAAACCAATTTTCCCCCTTGCTGGAGACCTTTATGCTGATCATGCATGAAAAACACTGCTTCATTCTTTAAAATTATACAGTGGAAGCAATACTTATAAAAATGAAAATAATGAAGCTTATGTTGCTTCCCAGACAAGATTTACAAAACAGAATGAGCTTTCTAAGCCTCCCTAAACATTTCACAAAACTAAGAGAGAGACAGTAAAATTCTCCTCTTAGATATACAGAGTCCCTTATCTCTGATATCTTGCTTTCCCAACACTCGGTGAAAGCATAATATCAAAGCTTAGATCGGCCTCTCCAAGGGGACATTTCCCTCAGTTTGTAGCCTGTGAAATCCTCACATTCCAACAGCTGTTAATAGGCTGAAAATATAACATTACAATATACCAAATAATTTGAAATTTGAAATAATCCAACCCAGTACAAACGTTCTGATCAGTAAAAAGAATGACGCTTCATACCATATTAATACCATGTGCTCTTTGCAAATACTTTATACTTTGCAACATTTCCCTGCACATCATTTTCTTAGGGAATGCGTAGATCTTCACTTTGCAACAGTGGCAACTGACAAATGACCTCTGAAATGGAATGATAAAGGCTAATTCTTCAAAGGCAAAAATATGTGGAGGTAGAAAGGTTAAGGTTACCTTGGTAACTGAAGAGGTCATCAAAAGCAGAAGTCATTGTGTTCCAACTGCAATATGTAATTATCCCTATGCTGAATCTATTCAATTTGTCCACTTGATAAATGCTAACAACAAAGGATACAACCACTGAATAACCTCCTGCAAGTAGAGCAAGTTACAAATAAGGAGGCAACTCATGTTATGTTGATCACTTGTCCAGGACCTCTGATGAAAACCTGACTTTCAGAATTTCTCCATACTCCTTAATTTAGATTCCCAGGATACTAGCAAAGCTATTATAATTGGAAGCACAAATAATTACCATTAGCAAAGGCAGACTTCTGGCATGCTATTGATCTATCCATATCTTCACCCCATCCCTTCATTGCTCAAATGTCCTCTTATGTTGGAATTACTTTCACTCATGATGAATTTCAAGTATCCAAACTTGCAAGAAAAGGACACACGAGAGATTAATTAGGTATTGAGCAGTCTGTGTCAGATTCAATTCATGGTTAACCCCAAAATGGTCCTATTCAATTATTTCAGATAGTACATCTCAGATGGAGAGAGTTGCCCACAAACAAATCCAACGTGTTAAGCATCAATTACATATAGGTGATCCCTCTACACTAATATGTGTAGAAGATCCAATAGCTTTCAGTGAAACTGAAAAATTGCAACTGACTAAACCATGACCTTCATGATTCCTATTATATGGATGGGTTGCTGGGGAGGTAATGGGAACATCTTCAAGCAACTTGAATTTCTACCTCCGGAAAAATAGTAGGTGTAGGGAAGGGATTGAGAAGATTTAAATCATATGGGATGTCAAAACAGCAGTTGATGCACAACCGCTTGCAGATTCAGCAGCACCGTGCCCTAGGAAAAAAATATGTAAAATACCAGAGCCAAAGATACACTGCATGCAGAACAATAAAAAAAGTTAGCACTAAATGATAGTTCTCATAAAGCAAAAGTCTGGAGTTTGCAGTTTGTCTGCAGAAGCAAAATTCTCCCCACTGGAATTTTTTCCAACATGAGTGGCTCTATTTTTCAAATGTCATTTCATTCTGAAGTAAGTACATAATCAAAAAGGTAACTAAAGATTCTAGTAAAGACAGGAGGACTGAAGTTACAGCATGAGATCTAGATGAGAAAAGTAATTTTATGTACAGTATGTTTATACACAGACTGTATATAGGGCACTGTTTGGGAGACAGCATGGTCTAATGAATGGGACACTAAACTGAGTGTTAAGAGGCATCTAAGCTTGCTGTTTGATGTTGGGAACCCACTTTGCTTCTCTGTGCCTCTTTCTCCTTCCTACTGTCTATTTGGATTGTTAGCTCTTCAAGGGTAGAGACTGTCTCTTAGTACACATTTCTACGGTGCCTGGCATCATGGAGCTCCTTTCTTGGTTGGGGCTAGTGGGTGCCACTGTATTACAAATAATAAACAGCAATATTCATAATAGATATTTTGGGCCAATAATTGAATATGAAATTGGTTATAAATTAAGTATCAGCTGCTTGATGGACTCCCCAGTTCTTCACATCTTGGCCAATAAGCTATGCCAAATCCAGGGCAAGCCCAAAAAACCTGGCAGTCTCAGAGCACCAAATATTTTCTTTTTAAACCTTATTTCCTTCCATCTTACTCCTCCCAGATTCATCTGGAGTTCAGAGATTCTCTTCAAATCCTTTGCTGTCCCTGAGATAATATATATAAATACATAAATCTTCCACCCCAAATCCTCAGGGGTCACTTCACCACCTTACTGCTGCTTCCCTCATGTCCATTCTGTCCTGCACTGTGCATCATAGGATGGGGCAGCTATAATCCCCAGACATCTAGAATGCCAGCTAACTTTGGACATTTGCTGCAACAAACCGGTGTGAGGCTGTAGCATACGCAAGCCGAGTCTGAAGTAGAAAGTAGAAATATTATGCTATGTAGCTTTTGGATGCAAACAAGTTAGGAACCCGGAAGAGTAGCATGAAGTTCCCTCATGGATATTTTGTTTGTTAACAATTTTGGATCTAAAGATGTGTCTAGAAGGGACCTAAAGATGACAGATCAATTAAAACAGGGGCTAAGAGGCCTGTTATTTTTATTATACATTTTGTATCACAGGAGTGCCTAGAAGCCCTATTCATGGACTATGACCCCATCGTGCTAGATGCTGTACAAAACCAGAACAATAAGATGCTCCTCCTTGCCCCAAAGAGATTGACAATCTAATTAAAATCATGATTTGCAATATTTTAAATTGAATATGCATATCCATCCCAAATCACTCAATCTAACAGCTACCTCTCAGGAGTGTGGTTCTCACACCCAGATCTCAAACTCATGCTGCCCATTGCTAGACTAGCGCTCAGCAATCCATTCATCTTCCACATCCTTGTAGCCAGAGACCCCATACAGAATGCATTATTGAAACATGTTTAGATTCTACCACAGAGCCTGCACTTGCCCTGCAAGATTTGCTGTGTTGACTGACACAGTGGTGAAGTCCCCTCACCTGAAGGCCTGTTTTCTAAAAATATTCTCCAATATTTGCTCAAAGTTCAGTATTTCCAAAAGCATTCTTGCTGAAACTCACTTCACTAGAATATTCATGGAAAGGGAACATAAAAGGGGCACAAAGAGAGTTGAAGGGATTTTGCTTAAAAATTGACAGAAATATTCATATAATTTAAACCTCCCATTTAATGAGCTGCCAGCATGTCTGCCTGTCTATTAGCTCCCTTGTGATAGGCCAAGCTGTTCAGATAATCAGGATCCTGCAACATTTGGCTTTGACTGAACATAAGTTGAGCCAGCTGACTTGAAAATTTCAGTGAGATGTATGAGTGAGATATCTGAGGGAATTTGGAGGGTGGGGGTTATCTGCATTCAATCATTACCTATTTAAATTCAGGATCCTGGCTTAAATTTACCCCCATTAAAAATAAGAGTGTGATGAGCCCTGCTGCCAAGTACACATTCTGCCCCCTGAGTATTCTTTGGCCGCATGGTTTTCAGTAGCAACTTTTAGAAGCTGAATCTGTAGTTCCATTCCATATATACAATTAGTAACTCAGACGACTCTCATTCTGTTTTCCCTGTGTCAGTGAAGAAGGGTCTAGACATTGTCCTCTCAGATGCACTAGGCCACACTACAGACTAAATCGATTACTGCACCCACTTTTGATTTTTAACAAGAAGATCATGTAAAATAAGCTGCAATAGCATATATGTTAACAACAGCTTGAAAAATGGCCCCAGCATCTTCTCATTGGAAATTATTGCTACTGGTTTTAGCAGCCATCCTTTCCATCCTCAAAAATAGCTAGTGGTGCCTGGGATTCTTAATAGCACATGAGAGAACCATCTTATTTTGATTTCCAGTCAGGTGCTTCTCTCAGTCATTAAACTGAATGAAAAGAACAAAAGAACAGTTTGCACCGGTAATAAAGCCTCCTTAGGTGGGAGGGCTGGAGTCCTGAAGGGTCACATGTTTGTGCCTGATCCCTCAAGCAGAGTTACTAAGGAGTGTACAACCTCCTGACCTTCCCTAATGGGTTGTTAGTAGGAGCAGCTGCCAAAGAAAGGGAGGAGAAGGTGATCTTAACATCCAAGTTCTAAAATTCCAGGCCAATTTCATGGCCCATATTCTTTTCAGTTTTTTACATCCACTGGTTTCCCTAACATCACCACCATAGAGGCTTCTCCCATCGTCCTTTACTGTTTGTACTTGACATGGCCAAAGAAGATCCTTCAAAGGAATCAGCATTCAAGTAACCTGGAGACAATGTTTTTAATCTGTGTATAATAGTGTTTCCCAAATTTCAGGTGTTCTGGTCTGATTAGAATGCAGGCCTTAACAACCATTTTTTCCTAACATGTTACAAGTTGAAAATTAAAATTGACAGGTACAGTCACAGAATGTTTAATGATCATTTCAAAGGCTGATGAATTAGGTGAAATCAAAACCTAATTTTTGATTCAGTGGGTGACATCCTTTCGCAGCTCCTATCCAATGTCTTAGCATGCTGTTAGGAGGCCTCTGGTGTTTCATACAACTTATGTCCCCAACCATCTGTGGCCATTAAAGAGCCCATGGGTCTTGCAGTAGGAAGAGGAACATTAGCCCCCCACTTCTAGTCCAAGTTCTCATTTTGGTAAGTATTTTGCATTTTGGCTGCCTACATTCCCCCTCAAGTTTTCCAGAGATATGGTATTCTGCTTCACTTCCTGTTCTCAAGTGTATCATTCGTGTTTATAAAGCATTTTGTGATCCTCGGAAGTTTTATCGCTAAAATGAAATATTTTAGGGTAACACTTGAGAAACAAACATGAAACCTTCCAAGCTCTGTATGGTTTGCCCATAAAGTCTGCTTTTCATCCTAAGTCATACACACTTTTTCCAACTAGTGTAAAAGTTAACCAGTTTTTCCAAAGACTTAGATTGGGTCCATTCTGAGTAACAATAAAGACCCATTGACTGAACTCAAACAAATAATTTACAAACAAAATACGAAGGGGAAATTAAAATTTTCCTTAATAGAACACAGTGATGATTTCTTCCATCTATCTTAGGCCTGATCTTCACTACAAAAATAAGCCAACATAGCTGTGCTGGCCACAGGAGTGGGGTCGGGGTGTGGGTGTGGGTGTGTGTGGAATCACGTGCCCCTAAGACAGTGGTGTAGATCCAACCATGCTGAAAGAAAAGAGCTAGTGTCTTCATAGTTATCATCATCCAGGGAGGTTGTATTGCTATGCTAGCCAACCTCCTCTGTCAGCATACCTTTTTGTCTTTACTACGGAGCCATGCCATACCTGCATAGACTACAGTGCGGACGTGGCCTTAGGTATTTATATAGCCCCCATTACCACAATATCTGTCTCACAATCAATCATGTTTTTATCTTCAAAAACAGCCCTGTGAGGTAGCAAATGACCAATCTCCATTTTACAGATGGTGAACTGAGGCACAGAGACTAAGGTATGTCTATCCTGAAAACGCTACAGCAGCACACTGCACCACTGTTGCTCTTCAGTGTCGATGCTGCTTACACTGCTGGGAGGGCTTCTCCCACCGGCATAGGTAATCCATCTCTATGAGAGGTGATAGCTAGGCTGATGGAAGATTTCTATCTACACCGCGGGTTAGATTGGCACAGCCGTGTTTCTCAGGGGTGTGAATTTTTCACACCCCGAGAGATGTAGCTATGCCAATGCAAGTTCCCAGTGGAAACCAGCTGTAAGTTATTTGCCGAAGATCTCACACAAGCCTGCACTGAGGTCTTCCAAGACGTAGGCTAATGCCTTTGCCACTTACGGCCTGGTGTCCACTTGAAAATTAGGTCAGTTTAACCATGTCCATCAGGGATATGAAAAATCCACACCTTTGAGCAGCATCATTCAGATGACCCGAGTACCCACGTAGACAGTACTAGGTTGACAGACACATTCTTCCATCAACCTCACCACTGCCTCGCCGTCAGGCGGATTACCTATGCCAAGGGAAGAATCCCTGGTTTGCACAGGTAGTGTCCACACTGAGTCACTACAATGGCGAAGCTGCAGAGCCACTGCTGTGCTGCTGTAGCATTTTAAATGTAGACAAACCCTTCTCTTCACCTGGGTGTAGTAATGCTGCCTGTTGCACTAGCTTCCATGCATGAAAGAAACTTTACCAACTATGGTCTCCAACCTTCAATCAGTTCTTTGTGAATGGACCTTTGCACCTGTGCAGAGTCCCAGTCAATCAGAGGTCTGCTTGAGTAGATCATATCGCAGGAGTGGTGCATAATGTACTGAACTCACTTCACATACCACTGTCAAAGCAGCCACCCCCGTTTCACAATGTGGCAAGAACTCAACAGAACACAGCAACACCACACAATAGCTGAGTACAAGAAGAATACTACATCCAAATGAGAACAGGCAATATTTATGCAGGGTGTTGTAGTCATGTGGTCATCAAGGGATTAACTGGGTTACTCAGAGTATTGTGGGTTGTATCCATTATCCACTCCTTTCTTACCTCCTCTTTTAGTTACTGTGTGTTTACCCTCCATTCTGTTTGTATATAGTTGAATCAAGCAGCATGTTCCCAGACTGCAGTAGTGGGAAAATGTTTCTTGTGCACAGAATGGTCCCTTTACGAAAAGGCTAATTAGAAAAATGGAATTTGGCCAGAACAGACTAGTCATTAAGGGTATTTTTCCCAACACAAGTGGTCAAGAACTTGGTTTTATGTCTCATCATTTAATCAATGTTTTCGGTATAAAGTCAGAAATAAAGGTCTTCAGATTTCTCTGAAAAACAAATCCAAGTCTAAATGCCAATTATTCTACTGTGTGTAATATTTCTACTACATGGGACACCTCTGTGCCTTGAGTAACAGGATGGATATGGGGAGAGTGCACCATAACATTATGAAAGAGAGATTAGATTAATGGCTATTCACCGAATATACATTTAAAGGGATAGTTGTGAGTCTGTCCTATTGCTGATTTAATCAACCACCAATTAAAATACATCAGGAAGAGAGAATAGCGGCGAGACGGAGCACTTCATAAATTTCAACAACAGTATTACTGCAGACACTTCAGGACTGTATTGTGTGCTGCTCCACCAGCACCTTCTACTCAAAGTTATTTTCTGTTAGGTGAAAATGCACCAACTCTATTTATAGCACCTACTGGCTAACAGCCCACATTATTTGTAGCGTACAACAAAGAAGCCACTTGCTTGTATTAACAGAGTGTCTCACTCTTTTGGGACAGGAAACGTTGTTCCTTTAGACTTTTGTTACGTTAGAGGAGAAAATACAAATCAAATCTCTTCACTGGGACGTTAAACTAGCTTCACAATGTTGGGAATCCAGTAACTGGATTCCCATTCCCACAGGTTCCTCTTTTTGGAGGTGATATTCCTACCAGCCTAAATTAAATAGATCAAAGCTGTTGATCTTTAGCCAGAAAAATCTTACTCTTCACTTCAGAAGATATTTATTTATTTATTTTTAATTTAAATAAGCTATGCAAGATTAGTTCCTAGGAAGCAATTTGATTCCAGTCCCAGAGTTCTGTCAAACAAAAGGTTACGGCACATATCATCTGTTTAGATATTTCTCTCAAATATGAGTTGACGTAGATAGTATGTGTGTGTGGGACTACGATCTACATTCCTCAACATTATCTCCAAACCACTTGTAATAGGATTAATGTATGGTTCAGAACCACTAAATGGTAGAATACTAAAAAAACCTCTGTATAGGTATACATATACAAACACCCCTCTCTCTCTCTCTGTGTGAGAGAGAGAGAAACAAACACTTGGCAAAAGAATTGGATACAATTAACTTCAGTGTGAGAGACTCATGTATATTGGCTATAATTAAAACTAAATAAAAAAAACATTTAGAAGAAACAATTCTTTGTCATTTTTTAGTTAAAGAAGTTTTCACAGTTAAATGAAAGAAAACAAGACATTCGAGTGCCCCTGAGCAAAGCAAGATATTGTTAATAAAGACAGATAGACACTGCATAGACAATGAAGATTGTCCCCTTCCCTCCCTTTATCCTAAGCCTCTTTATTTACTTTATGTATTATGATGAATCTGGTATTTTGGTATATTTGTTGTATTTGGAAAAATTAATAAAAAAATTACAAATAAAAAAGGACAGAGTTACTAAATAAGTAAATGAAGCAAATGGTAAGCTTGTATTCAAGAATGCTTTCTATAAATGAATTATTTCAGAATAGATTTAAGTTGCATCATATGTAATCAGGCAATTCTTATGTAGATGAAACACAGATTATCAAATGCTCAGCGTAAGCCTATCCACACAAGTAACTATTGAATAATCAAAAAATCATTCTTTTTCCACCTCCCTAGACGCAAAACAGAATGTACAGCTAACTGAAAATAACTTCAATTCAATGAAGTACAGAGATGTGTGAGAGAGAGAATCCATGTGTGTGAGTTAAAGAAGATATTTCACATAGAGAGTTACTTAATCAAAACCAGGCAAAACATTATTCCCATCAGTACATGAACTGAAGTGTGACAGTGGAATGAAGCAGATAAAATGTACAACCCTAAGAACGCTCGTGTCCCTTAGTACTAGGAGTACTTTAAGTTAACCTTCCATGGAAGTAATACCCTCTGAAGATGGCTGTCCTGGTTTTCTAAGATAATACATACTGGATGAGCTCAAACTCACTCTTCCCTAGATTACCTTTATTATTAATTTAAAAAAGAACAAAGCAAACCTTAACCTTAGATTTCTTTTCAGCTTAGCTCTTCATAGAGGTTTTCCTGAAAGGACCCATTTTGGGGCTCATGATTGAGACTAATAAGACCCCACCTGGTTTGGCTTCCAGGGTGAGCCAGCACAAGAATTTTGCAAGTCTGTTCACTGTCCTCTTACACACAGTAAAATTCATTTCTTGATCGTTCAAAGGTATCTTTAAAACCATCATATGTCTTAGCCTAGTGGGAAATCACTGATCATTTGGAACCCATTAAATCCATTGCAGATTTGATGGTCAGTAAGAACATTAGGAAAACAGAGCTAATGACTTTTCACTAAACAGGCACGTGTATTATTTGTTACAGAGCATTTAGGGGAAATGCCTTAAAAAGATTATCCAAATCGGTGCTAGTAACAGCCAGAAGAATTTTATTTTAAAACTCCAACACTGTAGATTCTACTCACGCTAAATTTGGGCAGTAAATCAAAACCTGGACCTGGGATCCAAATGAATTCTGCGTCATATAGCTGGAGCTACAGGGAATAGTTTGCCAAAGGTTCAAAGTCTGGTGAATAAGCCCCTAAAGACTCTCTTGGAAAAGCTTGAAAACTCACTGGCATTTTCCCATCAGGCCTGGGATGAAAAGCAAACCTGAGAGCTGCCAATATTTATCTCCCTACATTTGGAGACTCTGTGGTTTTTATCTGTGGAGGCGACCGGCAAAGGAAGGGGGGCAAAAGACATTGTGAGACCAGAACAAACATTTAGCAGCTCAGTTTTTTTCCACTGAGACGTCTCTGCTGACGTGAATTAAGATTTCTCAAAGGTTATGCACTTGAAGAGGTTTGTTTGCTTTTAGTTCTTAAAGAGCCTGCTCTCTAGAAGACAAATCCTGCTCCGTTCAGCATGGTGCATTAGGAAGTGTGGGATGGGAAGAAGAGGGTGTAGCAAGCCTCAGACCCCAATTATCTCAACTTCACACTCAAGACAGCTCTAGGAGGGGGGCTGAGCTCTTTTGTCCAGGTTTTTAGGCTCAATGGCCCAAAAGCAGCACAGCCAGTCAATTGGGCTTTTGTCCAACTTGGAACTTATGCAGCACATCAGCATGAGCTGTGAAGATTACCCTCTGCAAAGCACCTCTTGCCTGCCCTGAACCGCCATCCCCACAGTCTACACAGCCTGATGCAGTCAGCATTGGATGATGGCCCTCAACCCATAGCTCCAGTAAGTAAAAGCAGGATTTAGCACTCTGGTACAATCATGAAAGCCATATCAATACCTAGCTAGGGCTTATTTATCAAATCTATCTTAGTTTCCTACCCTCTGTCCAGGAGAGTAACTAAGGGGCTGTAAAAAAGATAAAAAGACTGTAAAACACCTCTGAGTATGAACTGAATCCTGTTGCCCTCAATTAGATACCAAGAAAAAGAATCCATTTCATCAATCAAATGAACAATTTTATTGAGATACTGATGATTCACTTCACAAGAGGAAGCCAAGTAGGGCATTTTATGGCCTGATTTTCAGAGGTGCTGAGCAGTTGCAACACCCACCTTGGTCCTTGGGAGCTACATCTCGGAGGATAAGGTCTGTTATCGTTCAGAGGCCAACACGCAACAGGAGGTAGTAGCTCAGCCACCTTCTTTCTCCCAAGTCCAAACACGTCTTTGACTGGCCTCAGTTTCCTACACAGGATAGGAGAACTGCTTGATAAAGCTATGGAAAACTCTTGTTTCAGCTTGCCACAGCTCAGAGAAACATTTGGTTTTTTGACTCCCATGGTTCTAGTCTCCCGTGATGTCACTGTACTTTAGCTCAAACAAACCAGAAAATGAAGTTTAACCAGAAATTGCCACAAGATATGGGAAATCACAAAGGAAAGACACCCATTGAGTTCAACAGACATTGAGATCAGGCAATCAGAAAAGTAAGTACTAGTTTACGCTTCACATATGCTTTCAAAACCAGTTGTCTCCAGTTCATCACTCCTTCCCCTTCCCAAACAGGAAGCAATATTCCTAAATATCTATTTCCAATATCACATGCATTACCAGTCTTTTAATCAGACTCCCAATCCATACATTCAGAGATTTGTTTTGACAAGATAGCTAAGCAATCCCAAGGCACTGGCTGCCAAGACAATCAATACAACTTATTAATAAAGAAATTACAAAAACAGGCTGAAAAGTTAAATACCAAACTCAGATGCAGATATAGTTATTCATCAACATCCCCAGTATTGTTTTCAAAAAGGCCATATTTAAAACATCACTAACTGCTTTCAGAACCACACACACACACACCCGTAACTTACACTATCTTAATTGACTTTGTCCCTTGCACACCTTGATTCTGCAAGTTGTTCTACACCCACACAGAGTGACCAGAAACAAACTGGGGCCCTATAATGAATGCTTCATGCACTTATAATTACTGCTAATAAATAAAGTGAATTCAACTGTCAGCTATTCCATTTATCATTATTAAAAGTAAGTAACTAAAATTCACTTTTCTGTTGTGCCGCTATGGACTTTCTGAAGAGGAAAATACAATAGAATTCTAGCAGGATCACATTTTTACAAGTATGTGTCATCTTTACCTCTGTCTCTCTCTAACAGATTATCATACTAGATTTTCTTGAAAAGTGGAGAAAATTAGACTGTCAACTTTGCTTCTTTCTCCCTCAGACTCATAACTTCTTGTTATTTTAAATACTTGCTCCCCCCCCACATCTTTCTGATGAAGTGTTCTTTGTATTCCACAGCATCATAGTACTCTAGAGTGATGAGCCATTTACAGGTGTCTCAGTCAGACAGCCAAAGCTGTGCAATCAGTATCTCTCAGTTATATTTTGAGGATGTTATATCTTTGTATTTGTGCTTGTATTTGACACTACACAAAAACTGGCTTTTGCTAGAAAAGCTGAACTTTCTCTTCTCCTCCTCCAATCCTCCCCCATTCCTATTTAACTAGCAGGACATCTCCCTAGAATAGAAAGAAGATTGTACACATGTGTAGAAGCACAAACCACCAGAAATTAAGACTAGTGATCAGAGAACCTCAAAAGGGTCAGAAGTTTGGGTTTGGTTGGAATACGTATTAAAAAAATGCAGATGTTTCTCTGAACCTCTCTCGTCTGCAAAAATTTGGCAGAAAATCTCATGAGAACAGTTTCTCTCTAATGTTGCCAGTACTTTCTGCTTCCCATTAGGCTGAGATAATAGGCCACATAGTATTACAGCATGTCCAGCCCCATTGAGAACTGGGAAATACAGAGATTGTGTGAAAGTTCATGGAATATCACAATGGTTCAGGAAGGAAGTATTTTATTTTTTCAGAACAGGTTTGCCTATTCTGGTCTTAAAGCCTAAAGACAGACCTAAAATATGGCAAGAGTGGAGTGTGTGGTATCCAAAGCATGGGAACTGGATCTTCAGAAAGAAACTGTCATAGTGTGGCATATTCTCCACTACTCCTGAACTGTACACAGGGCAGGAATACAGTTGGGGGACTTAAAAGGCACATTTGTGCTCCCCATATTCTTGGCATATCTCAGACCAAAATTAGTTCAGTCTCTCCATGCTGCTCAAATAACCCCCCTGCCGCCAGATGGCGGAAATATTTCCCAGGGGCTGGTTTTACCAGTTATACACCATAACGGGGCTGGACCAGAACACAGAAACTAGATTAGTGTGTTGACTTGGGAAAGACTAGACTGGTGGCTTTGTAAGAGTCTTTTGAGTGACTCATGCTTATTATTGAAGCTTTTTCTTCTTCTGAAGTTTACAGATGACGATTTAGAACACACTTTTCAGCCTGTCCTTATCATCCGTCCCTTGTTGAAAGAAGAGAGATTGTTAGGGGAATGTAATTAGGATTAATAGGCTGAAAATTTAGCTAAAATAGAAGATTTAGGCTGGCTATTAGTTCTCGCCTCAGGAAATATTTCCTATCACCTTATGGAATATCCTACAGATGGGAGCAGCAGAAGGTCCATCACAAGTAATTTAAAACTGGACAGGGTCCAGTCTTGCATGATGCTAAGTGCATCTTATTCAATTTATGTTATTCCAAGAAACTCTCTGAACCTTGTGGGATCAGGTCCTTCTTATTTCAGTTTTAAGTGACTAGGGAATATTCCCCAATACAGCACCTTTTTTCTAATAAGTGTAGTCCTCAAGGACTAAATTTGTTTGCGCCAGCTTCAATAGATGAGAACAGATTGCTTAAGAGCCAGACAAGGAAGTTAAACCTGTAACCTAGATGCTCCTCATTATTCTGCTCATTTCTTAGCACTTCACATCCCTCCAGGGTTGCCATTACTTCCAGAAATGCTTCTCCCGTAGCCATCTTCATGCCTTCTTCCACCCCACTCCAATACATGGTATAACTGATCCAACCCAATGCACGACTCCAACACCTCTTCAGATTATTTCTCAAGCCTCACTTCTACCACCACACATATACTAAAGCTACCTAATGATAACGGGTTAGCAGGTAACATGTTAAACATTTAATTTTCACTTATTAAAAAAATATGCATGTCTAATCTATGTAACCATGTGTTCTTACAACTGTGAACCTACTCACCCATCTCTCCACCCTCTATTATATACTACGTCCACCAGTTAAGTCTTCCTTGTTTTATAAAAACTCATGTACTTGGAATAGAGACCATCTTTTATGTACGTATACAGCATCCAGAAGAATGGGGCCTTGATCCTGACTGAGGCCTTTTTTTTTTTAAAGTTTATCATCATGCTTAAATAGCAGCAGCAATCAAAACACTCAGTAACAAGGCAAACGTCTAAAGACTTATCTGTCAGTCTGATTTAATCCTCATTAACTGAGGACCTCACCACATTCCCAATTCCTCCACAAATAGTACTGAACACAACTAGGTTAATGTGTCATCATACACAATATCACCTCCACCATAATCATGAACAAGCAGTGGAGTGAAAACCTTGTTTTGCTTTCTAAAATTTACTGTGAACAATCTACTACAGATGAAAAAGGAGTGTTGCTTCACCCTAGTTTACAACACAGTGACTGGAAAAACAATGTGCTGGTGACTGTAAAACACATCTAAACAAAACCTTCAGAAATTGGATTGAGGAACAAGGGCTCTTATGGAAGAGATGTTTCTGATGTTGTGTTCCTCAGACCTGAGCTTACTAAGGGTAAACATGAATTACATTTAAAGTTTATTTAAATACACTTTTACTTCAAATATAATGATTAAATTTACCCATACAATCCTGGGAAAATACCCATATGATCATGGCATTTAGTAGCAATTGCTTGCCTAAATGGATCTGGCTCTTCAGTTGTGTACAGTTCTTATGTTTGGCCCTTAAATTCTCATGCAAAGTTATAATGGCTGTCACATCCATACCCCACATTGCCCAGAGATGGCTGTTTTAGTAGTTGATGGAGTAAACAATGGATATTTTCAATTAAATGACGGCTAATCAGCATTTAAAGCTGAGTGCAAGTAATCAGAACTCTAAGCAAATTGCCTAGGTTCTGTTCTAGGATCTATTATTGAGTCACTGGGTGACCCTGGGCAAATCACAATTGCTCTGTGTCTTTGGTTACCCATCCTTTGCACTGGGATAACGTTCACTGATACCTGCCTCTCAGGGATGTTGTGATGTTTAGTTAGCTAACGTTTTTCTAAACCACCATGAGGGCTCCAGATGAAAGTTGGCATATAATAATAATAAAATTCAAATAATTATTATTTAATTTGTCATTTTGGAAAGCCCAAGGAGATATGCAAAAGGCATCATTATAAATCAGGAAATCATTTTTGGAAAATATAGCCACTTTACAAGGAAGAATCTCTCCCCCATTTTTTGCAAGAGAAAATCTCAGCAGTATTTTAAATGTTATCCTGTGCATCAAGTATTAGCACAGATTCTCTCTCCCCCTGCCCCATGATAAGTGTCATGTGATCACTCAGTAGTGTCCAGAAACTGATCAGCCCACAGCAGGCACTCATCTTATCACATTCACGTTCCACAGTCAAGGTATGAAACGGTCATAACAACAATATTACCTGTTTATAATCAATTTTCTTGCTTGTGCCATTTCTGCAAACATCTCAAAAGCTAAAGGATACATATATATCATTATCCCCTCATTGGCCATCCAACGCCCATTAGCTGTCATGGAAGGAGAGTTAAGTACTTACGTTAAAGGCGAAGAGAATGAGATTTTAAAGTATCCTTCTGTTCAGTGGAAGGAGATGGATATCAAATATACTACTCTATCATATTTTGCCATTCATTAGGCAAATGCTGACTTAACGGGCTGCCCAAGGAGAAATCCTATTTTTCTAGCTGCTGGATATCTAGTGATTTTCATTAAAAGTTCTTGGAACACTTCATAACAATGAGAGTACAAGTTTCTCTCTTTTGAACTCTAATTTTACATGTAGAGATTTCATTCCACATGATTTTCCACCAGTGTACCCGAAGGCTAACTGGCCAGTAGTTATAGCTTACCCCTCCCCATTTTTTTTTTTTTGGAGGATTATCATCAATATTAGAGCTTTCAAACATGGCAAACAGATACCAGTGTTAAGAATGTAAGCATAGTGTGGGCAGGAATAGGGAAATAGAGTCATGGCACCCTGATATGTAACTTTCCTTCTCTTCAATACTAGAGCGTTAGCGGTACTCAGCTTATGAAGGGCTAGATTCTACCTTCCAAAACACATAACACGGCTTCTACTGGCTTCTTTTCTCTTTCACCCCTTCACTTTTTTTGCTTCACCTGCCTCTTTTTACCATTTATGTACTCATTAGGACACCCACCCCCCATCCAGTGAATATAATAGTCATAGGGATTTTTGTGCAAGTTTAAATGAAGAGATGCCACCTAGCTGGAGATTGGTGTCTTGCTGAGACACCAAAAAAGCCCACTCACCCAAAGACAATGAGGCTTTGGACAACCAGTGTTCCCATTCACACTCTAATATATCTTATTTTATCTGAGTTACTGAATTCTCCACTACCACCAACTAACTGTCCTATACACAAGGCTAAGCCCAAGACAGGCAATGCCAACAATTGTTCCATCGGGAACAGATCCCTGATATTTCACTGAAATTCTTCTTGCTGGGCTCCACTACTTTTATATCCAGAAGTCACATCTCAAAAATGAAATGCTGCTACAAAATGCTTGCAATCATTCCTAAACTTAAGCAAGCTCTCTCTCAATCTTAGTTACAAAAGCTTTAATCTAGTACTTGCCAGCCCAAATTGCAAAAGTGGCTGGTGATGAGTAAATTTCATAGCAATCTTCACTTAGCCTTATCAAAACAACTTGACAGCATCAATGCGCCGGCAGTTTGGAGGAAGTCATCACTGAGCATTAGCCACTTCAGCTGCAAACCCAAAGAAATAAGGTGAAATGATAATGCAGCTGTTTCCAGCAAGTCATTAGTCCACTAATTTATAGCAAATTGCGTATTGATAATTTGCCTCCATTCTGTGGCTACAACATGCAGAGCGTTAAAAAACAGATTGTACAAATGGGAGCAGAGCTGGAGACAGCATGACAAAATCTGTATTGTAAAGGTTGATGTTGCTAACTTGCATGTGTTTAATGCGGAAGCATGCTTCAGTAGTCTGAAGAACCTAGAGGAAAACAAGCAAGTGTGGATATTAACCTACAAAGCTAAAAGAAAGAAAGGAACTAAAAGCAAGTCTAGTTTTAAAAAACCCCAACAATGCAAAACATTTTGCAGTATTTCTAGATGAAGAGTGAGAAAAAATATTCAATATTTCAGTGATTTCTGAATAGAGTTTTGCTTAGACCAACTGATTTAGAGTTAGTGATTTAAAACCTGTTTGGACAGATGATCGTGAAAAGTGACTTTCAGGCGCCTGTCAAGATTCACTTAATAGAACAAAATTCATCTTGAGTGGAAGTAATGCATAAAGGTTGTATGAGCCAGTGAGGAAATAGAAAAGATGGTTAATCACATAGCTTGAGCACTGAATGATGAGTATAGAATACACAAAGGAATGCTCACTGTAAACAGTTTAGTGAGGGATGCACAGGCTGAAATTTGTTTGCACAAAACATTCCCAATAAAGTCAGCTGGAGTTTGGTACACTCAGCAACCCAAAGGGTTTGGCCCAGAATGAAGTACATGAAAAATAGCTTCTCCAACATTACATTAGCTGAACAAACAGCACTCCAATCAATAGTGTGGCAACAGCCAAGAGGACACGAGGAGTTTAAGAATGAGGAAAAATATCAACAAATTGTATTTACATGTCATTTTCCTCCAACAATCAGAGACTATTTGTTTCACATATGTCACAGACAAATATGATTCCAGACACCAGGTCCTTACATCCAGGACAGAGCTGTGTAACCACCTAAAAAACACCTGTGTTAAATATGCACTCTCACATTACTGCACCAAGTTTTTTGTTTTTTTGTAAAGATTATCTCCAGAGCAGAGTATACCATTCTGAATTTGCAGCAGTAAACAATTCTCTGGTAACATGAGCACATTAGTCATCAGGTGATGTTCAGTGCTTTCCTTAGACATATATTACACATTGTCTACATCATTATAAGTGAAAAATCTATAATATGATAGTCTAACAAAATTGCAACCAACCTCCCAAGCTTCAATCGAAATCTCTGATAGATCAGTTCAGTCAGCTGCTGTATCTAGGGTAATGAAGTAACTCTCCAACCCTTATTTCTTATAAGAAATAGTCACTCCTTCCACCTTGTTGGATTAAGTTTAAAGCATGGATTACATCAGTCTTTCTGTTTGATCTTCCTGTGCTCGGGTCATCAAGCACACGGCCCAGGTAAATCAGATTTCACAAACCTTTAGTTTTAAACAAAGCAATATATTTATCCCTAGGTCTGATTTGTAATAATAAGTTTCCCCCCCTCTCCCCGAGAGCAAG
Organism: Mesoclemmys tuberculata; assembly: GCA_007922155.1. Classification (NCBI taxonomy): domain Eukaryota; kingdom Metazoa; phylum Chordata; order Testudines; family Chelidae; genus Mesoclemmys; species Mesoclemmys tuberculata. Next base: position 13,299,926 of record ML675609.1, on the reverse strand, counting down.
GTTGAAATATGAGACAAATTTCCAGTTCGTGCAATGACTTCATAGGGGCACAGTATGGTTGAGGGCTTGCTTCCATAGAGCTGATTCCACCGATTGGAGTCTGATTTGGGAGGAATTCAGGCAGGAATGAACAAACAGAGTTACTTCTGCTCACCCCAGTGCTTGGCACAAGGCAGTCTAAATAAAATTATTAGAGAAAGTGAAAGAGGAGGAAAAACTCAGCACACTTTTTACAACTAGCAGAGATACCTGCTACTCTGATTTTTTTTTTAAGCACCTTGGAAATAGAAAGACCAATCTGTCATTAATAAGATAGAAAGTGATAATCCAGTAACCCCTTGAACCTCTTGGTTCAAAACACTAATCAAAAAAAAAAAAAAATTTCATTGAGGGGGCACTACAATCCAGCTCTCCCTCTCTTACAAGCAGCATGCCTACCACTAATCCTCTTCCAGTTTCTCCAGATGCAAACTATTCAATAAGCTGATGTTGCTTAATACTACAAGAAGATTGCCTTTAGACCTCACCCAAGAGGATCTGTGCTGTAGTGATTTCGGAGATGCTACTGCATTTTATCGCTTTACTACTCAAATCCTGACACCCTCTCCACCCCCCCCCCACTGAACAGTCTTACTAAATCACTGCCAGTATAGGTGCAGTGTGGGGTCTAGGAAGAGAAGCAATCTGCATTTAAACTTAGTGAAATGGGCCGTGTAACAGGGTCTCACCTGACTGGCTGCTGTCTCACTTGTGTCTTCTTGGGCATCCCAGTAACTGCACTCAATCACTTGTATAGGTCAAATATTATCCCTTTTGGGGATCTGGTTTATTAAAACAGTGCCAGAGTTCAAATATTGGCTGACTTAATACATAAGTCTTTCCTCAGCTTCACAGTCTCTTTAGCACCTTAATGAACTCAACAGTTCTCTCCTAAACCATAGTCTTACTGCCTGACATTTCCTCAAGCCTCTCTGAGTTTTTTCTCCTTCCCCTCACTCTAGGTAGCTCCAGCCAAACCTTTCAACCTGGCTACTGTGGAGAACCCCTTCCCTAGTCCTCTCTGACCCTGAGTCTGCCTCAGTGCACCCCAATGCACGTCCTTCACAGAAGCATCACAAAGCCAATAATTCTAGCCGATGGACGAGGCAGAAACACCACAAGACAATAGAAACATGGTATTTCAGTTTCCTGTCCTGCACAACACCAGGCATTCTACAGTCATGAGGAAAATTAGCAGCAGCTAAAAAGTTTAATAAACTTGATTTTAAAGCGCTAAGATCTTTGGATGAGATGCACCATTCAAAAGATTCCAAAACAGAAACTCTGTCTGAAGTTACAATTCAGGTTGCGCTGAGGAATTCAAGAGAAAATATACCAATAAACACCACTTTTAAAAATCAACATTAAAACACTATGTAAATCACAAGTTGAGGTTACTTAAACATTGCTGACATGGGTCTGAACATAGACCATTAAATAAAAACATTCTCAAAGACCAGTACCCATCTTAACTCTGCCCCTGAAATTATGTTACTATTTTAGGGCCCAATCCAACTTCCAATGAAGTCAGTGGCAGTCTTTCCTTTTACTTTAATGGGAGTTAGATCAGAGAAGGCACTATTGCCTAGTGGACTGGGCACTGGAGTGAAACTCAGGGGACCCTGTTTAAATTCCTGACTCTGTCACTGCTTTGCTAAGTGACCTTGGGAATGTCACTTCCCTCACTTTCCCCATCTGTATAATGCACAGTGATAGTGATCGGCACTTGGAGATCTATGATTGAAAACTTAAGAAACTGTGAACAATGCTACCTATTATAAATACAGTCAATTGAATGTATGTATTACAGATGTATCAATCAAATATGATGGTGCATTACAATATTTATATTTTCTGTTTTAATGCAGTGGACATAATTTTACAATCTGACCAAAGAGTCATGTTTAGTCTGCATTCTGTATGGACGAGTACTGCAAAGAAACTTGATAGAGAATGTGTGTAATTCAGGTAAATGTTTCACTTTAGAAGAACCGGCATTTTCTGATGGAAAAACATTGCATTATCAAATTTCCATCAAGCTCGGGACCCATACATCAAATCTTGGAGCCTCTCCTTCTCCCTGGTTCCCTTTAATTCTCACTCACAAGTCAGTGATCTCCATTTTCCACTCAGCTCTGCTGCCTCAACTCCTGGCATAGCACTTAAAACCATGAATGCTCATTTTGGACCAAATACTATAAGAAACTTTATCTTCTAGCTTCCAGATTACCAGGAAAAAAGTATTCTCTTAAATTATCATAACCACATACATTTTCAGGGAAACTATTCAACCAACCAGAAATTACAGGGGGAAATTCTGGGCTCAGCCTTAAGTAGGCAGGTGCAACTGTGCCTCCATAACAAGAACAGTTTGCCTATTGCAGCATATAACTATTTTAAAACCTTATGTTTAGGCAACATATCATTTAGATATTCATTAATTCTTTCTCTGAAAACAGGTTGGGGTTGGAGGGTTGTGTGTAGCACTGGGCCCGGTGTCTGAAAGATCTACTAGAACTTAGCACACAGAAGAATTCAACAAGAGTATATAAAGATGAGAGCCAAAGTGATAGGAAGAGGATCTACAGATGTAGCTGATTTCTGATGAGTTCCACTTCTGTCTGGCAATAACTTAGAAGTGCATTTATCGTGTGACTTGTTAACAGAGATTGTATATTAAAGCAACTTCAGAATTTACAGGTGTTTTACTTAAAGCTTTACTGCTTTGTTATATGTGCTCATTTCAGTAACCAATATCAGAAAGCAGAAGACATAAAATCATAATGGAGATCAAAATTACAGTCAGTTACAAGCCAGTCCTGAATGTTTTTCTCTGAATTTTTCTAGAAAACTGGGTACATAGTATGTGCTAAAAAAATAAAGTCAGGCAATGTGAGTTATTCATCGATATTTCATGTCTATGGGTAATCATTTCATGAGCCCTCTTTAGTGGAAACAAGCTGTACTACTGCTGGTATGAACTATCAGGTTGGCTTTGGAAATGCTTTTATTTACAAGTTATTGTAAAATGAATTTGGTTTCTCTTTACATTCCCCAGGCACATTTGAAAGCTAATTATAAGAAAAAAAGTAAAGCTAGTGAAACAATAATTCACTGTTGTTGTACAAGGGTAGACCATTTGAGAAATGCCAGTTTTTCTGCAAACTGTCATATATTAGCATAACAAGCACTGCGAAGCCAAGGCAGCATCTGCCATTGCTGATAAATCATGTTGATATTGGGAGCTAATGCAGGATTGATGAGGAAAAACCACCTTAAGTTCTTCAACTAAATTTAGAAAAAGTGTTATGAGATATGCACAGTCCTCCTTTAAGGTTTTAATATAAATCGCACACATTCCAGACTATTGTTCCCTCCATTACTCGATCCACATAATCAGCCCCTTTTTGTCCCCGAATTATAGGTGATGCAACAGGTGCTGCTTCAGGTTTAACGCATACATGAAAAAGCACTTTAAAAATATACAGCTCTTTCGTAAGGATGGTCTTATGGTTAGCACTAGATTGGGATTTCAGAAGATCTGGGTTCAATTCCAGGCTCTACCACAGTCTTCCTGTACAACCTAGGGTAATCCACTTGTGTCTTAGCTCTGATCTACACTGCCAATTTATGTCAGTATAAGTATGTCATTCAGGGGTGTGGAAATAACCCCTGCTGTAGACAGTGCTAGGTCAATAGATGGCTTCTCCTTTCAATATAGCTACCACCTCTCTACACAAACCAGAGAAGCTATCCTGTGAGCACAGGTAGCCTTTTCACTAAGCACCACAATGGCACAGCTGCACTGGGGCGTCCTTAGTTTCCCACCTTTTAGGGAGAGAAGGTGGTTGAGATAATATTTTTTTACTAGATCAACTTCTGTTTGTGAGAGAGAAGATTTAGAGCCACACAGAGCTCCTCAAAAGTTCTCTCTCTTACCAACAAAAGTTGGTCCATCCAACTTGTCTCTCTCATAACTCAGAAGCAATCCAGCTATAACTACACTTCCCCACCCTTTGTCTGTCTCATCTACTTCAACTGTAAGCTTTTCAGGGAAGGAGTGTCTCTTCGTAATGGCCATTGCCTAACTGGTTTTGCTTGAGGTCTCTATGTGCTACCATGATAGTAAGTCTTCTGTGTACAGAAGACAAATATGGTAGGCAAGGCAGAATTAGTTATGTGATATGTACTAAGCAGAGTGTATCAGTCACTCAGCACTGAACTTGTCTAATTGGACTAGAAGTATTCATATAAAAGATTCAACAGTGAATTAGCTCAGGATCGGAAAAACTCATTGAGCTGGCCTAGCTAGTTCAAGGACATAGATTGGTTATTTTATCTGTACAATGTCGCATAACACAGTTAGTTTTCACACAACTCTTTCTTTGCTTTTGGAGCCCAAAATTCCAACATTCCTAGTGGTTTCCTCATTGTACTCTTTCCCAGCAAAGCTCAGAGTTGAGGGGTTTTACCTCCGTTTTGTTTTACCCTTTTTTTTGAGCATAGTGCCCCTGAATAGTGCCAACTGAAAGACAGAGACTAACACTCTATCCCCAGAACAGGTACATCATGGGCAGTGGCAACTCAACTTTTCCCTATCTGCCTTGCCAACCATGATCTGGAGAAGCAAACTCTAGTGCTGTGAGGGTAGTTCAAATCTCCATGCTTATTTCTTGGGCACCACCAAAAAAGCCTCCAATTAATCACTAATTGTGATTAGTTTTTGTTTTGGGTTCGTTTGTTTGTTTGGGCATGCTTTGGACACTTGTCCACTGGAAACTGAGCAAGACAACCAAAGCTCATGTGTCTGAGACCACCAGAACAGCTCCATCTGCCTTTTGCTCTAACTGGAAGACACTAAGTATCTCCTTTGAGAGGTACTGCTTACGTGGACTTTGGTGAATTTGTGCCTGGGATTTGAAAGCTGGTATATTTTAAAAAATTAAACTAAAAAGCCAAGAAATGAGCCTAGGCCCTAAAGCTTTTATCTTGGCTCAGGTTTCAAAGCATGCAGAGACTTAGAAACAGAGGTCCAGTTTAGGCATTTCTTTTCTAACAAGCTGTGATGTGTAATGCCAAAGCGAACCCCTAGCAGCTGATTCTTTTGTAAGAAGTTTGAGATCTCTCCTTGATCAGAAACAGGCGGGAGAGAGCAGAAGAGGAGTAATCAATTAATTTACTAGCTTCTTAAAAGCAAGTCTGCAGCTTAAGAGAGAGAGCAGCTCAGATTTATCCCCATATGTGCTTGCTTTTTATCAAATGCTTGGTAGGTTTGAGGTTGTTCAGGGATTAATAGGCTGTAACTGTGGTAATTGTTTGACATGATTTCTTTAGCTTATCCTTTAGATACCTTTCTATCAGCCCTATACACAGGTAGATTCTTCAAAGTTGGAGGAAGTATCGCTCATGATGCAATGCAGGGGTTTACGTGCGTCATATGACTTGTGGTTTTGTATATACCATAGACAATGAGACACACTAAATGAAACAATATAAGACTGATATCTTCTCTTTCACAGCTACCCCAAGCACTCAGGAGAAAAAGAGAGGAAGTTTAAAAAACAAAACAAAAAAACCCCCCTCAAACTAAACCAATTATTTTTGGACACAGCATTATTCATTCAGACAACATCATCGTCCATGTTTTATTGTTCTTGCATTAAATACCCCCAGATAGGCTTAGTAACACATGGGATCTAATATTCAAGACTGAGATGATGAGGAGCTGACACAAAACGCTCAATCCCAGCACTGGTTGATGGGATGTATGATGTTTCCCCAGCAAGGATGACCGTGTGGTTAATGCACCTTTAAAAGCTGGAATATTCTGAGATGCCAAGTAGTAATGGCTTGTTTGCTGGAAATAGTTGCAGCTGGAGTTGGTTAGACACTGACATGAGGAAGTGGGGCTGGATATAGCTTGTAAACAAGAAATCTCTCACTGTGCTAATTTGATTCATTTGGTGGTTAATTTATTTTCTTGTTGTTCTGATCCAATTAAAGTCATTCTAGTTACATTAAAAGTCACATTTGGCTGACTGGATTTTAGGAGATTTTATAAGGCACTGAGCTAGGAGTCAGGAGACATAGGCTCTACCACTGATCCTCTGTGTGAACCGAAACAAGTTGCTTCTTTTCCATGTGCCTCTGTTTCCCAACTCATCCTTCTTCGGTCTTGTCTATTAAAAGAGTTCGCTTTTTGGGACAGGCTCTATTATGTTTGTAGAGTGTCTAGTCCCCATCTCATCACTGTAATACAGAGACAACCCCTTTTAGTGGATTATTTTAGTATCATGGAGCTTGTGGTGTGAGGAAGCCCTGTGCTATATGATTCCAGTAGATTGTTGGAATAACATTTATGTTTATTAACTTCTAAAATTTCAGCCCAGCAGAGCTACCTCATAGCAGGATGATGTTTTCATACATGTTCTCCAAACATATTTTACCATGATCGGTTTGGCCTGTGTAGACAGCACCAGACTGCGCTATAAACGTTTTACTAGATATTGTTGCAGTTCTAAACTTTACAGAATTGCAGCGTGATTTAGTTCCATCTGCATGGGTAGAGATGAGAATCGTACCATGATCCCTGAACACAATAGCTTTGCTGGTGTAGATAACCCCTAAAATAGCATCATCATCATCAACAGGAAGGGATTAAATCAGAATTTAAGGAACCTCTGTGTTAGCCATCAGTATTGGAAATCAGCTACTAACTAAGGGTAGAGGAATGTTCATTCATCTGGTGACCTATCATGAGAACAACCACAATTGATTATCAGGACTCAAGCTCACACTGTCCTCAATTGCTCAGATAGGTAGGTACTGTGATGAATCTAAGCAAATCCTTGTTTGATAACTCCAACTGGGAGCTACAGTAGGGGAAAACCACAAAAGAAAAATATGCTAACAAGTGCAGGTGGTGAAATGTTTGCCATCATGACTTCTTTAACAGTTAATATACATAGATATAAATACTGACAGACATTTTCCCATGCTTCTAGCAGCACAGCTTAACTATAGTGAAGAAAGGATCTGTTCAGATTTTCAGTCAGACCTCCTGATCCATCTCAGGAGTTTAAAATTTTGATATTAAAAATAAATTAACCTGACACACGAAGCCTTATTCATACTAAACAAAAGACAGAATGTCCTCTCTCCTCCCTGAAAATTACAAAAAAAGACATTACATTTTGCAGACTACTTAGTCCGTAATGTGAACTATTTCCCTTTGATATTTCAAAACAGTACCTACCTAGATGTGAGGGAATATGGCCCAGATTCTTCATAGACATAGATGTTTAACTTTAAGCACTTGAGAAGTGGTGTCACTGAGCTGCGTGGGACATCTCCATCTTAAAGTTAAGATGAGTGTAGTCTTTGCAGGATGGGGGATTTTTACTTCAATTATAGTATTAGAGGCTTTTAATACAGAAGCATGGGTAAAGGAATGGAAATTACATAAAATCTGAAATCCCAATACTACTCCACCAAATTGCCTTAATCCAACTCAATACTGCTGTTCTTGGGTACTTAACAGTTGTCTTGGATGTGCTCCCCCCCCGGCGCCGCATGTGGTCTAAAACGTGTTCTCAAGGGTGGTATGTGGATAACTGATGAGTTAGACAAATCTTCCAGGTAGGTCACAGGATGAAATTCTTTGAGAACTAAGAAAAGGGGCCTGATTCAAAGCCCAGTGAAAACAATAAGTCTCCTTCCATTCGAAGGGTTATGGGTCAGATGGTGAAGATAGGACGTTGGGAAGGGAAGATTGATCCATGAAAGGATATTTGCTTATGAACTGGTTGTGCATAGTTAAAAGGTATCTAACCACACCAAAGTGGATAAAAAACCAATACATGCTTCTACACACAGGGGAGTTAGTTTGTCAGATTCCTCATGTTACTTGAGCACACTCTTTTGCATATTAATATTTAATCACACAAAAATTCAGGCTCTAAAATTTTTAAAACCAGAATCTGCTGTCATAAAAAAAAATCAAAATGCTTAGCTGGATCTAGGTTACATTCCCCCTTAGAACAGTTGCAGGGGAAAGCAAGCAAGAACATATTCAACCCTTTGAAAATTTATGACATTTCCTGTTTTCATTTAAGAAAATAGAAGAAAGCTTGTGGACAGAACAATCCAAATGCCATTGCAGCTGCCTTCTGTCACTTTGTATTGCACAGCACCAAACCAGGAATTGGGCAGATCGTGTACAATGTACGGGGTAATAAGTACAGTTAGATATTAACAGCACAGAATCAGGACTGCATACTTTGGTAAAAATTGCTTATTGCACAGAGCAGTAAGTAGCCATGATGCCATGCCAGATGTGAGCTTGCTCGCTGCAACACATTCCCCAAATCAGCACTTGTTATTAATCAAATGTTATAACAAGCTGCCTGCAATAGCACTCTGCAACCATGATTAATGAGCCAGCAGGCTTTAAAGGGACCAAAGTCACTTTTTTAGACACTCAAGTCTCTGGCTAGAAAAGTGCAGATACAAATGTAAGACTGCAGCGTGGCTGTCACTCTCCTGAAGAGAGTAGAGGTGTGTCAGGCAAATAAAATGTTCCCGTGCTACACATCTAGATGTACTATAAGGAAACAACATGGCATTGGATAATCAGAAAACCAGGATATCACTTGGTTTCCTGTAGAAAGTGGAATCTTCATGCTGGCTGTAGCTAGCAGTAGAACTTGTGTCAAACAAAGAACATTAGGCCAAATCCTTAACTGAGTCACTATTTAGGCAAAAAACTTATTGAAGTCAATAGGAATTTTATGCAAGTTAAGAATGAATAAGAACCGAGTGCTAACCCAGTTAGCACACAATTACAGGAACGAGACCTCTTAGTGGATAAGGAAAGAACTTCTTGTTGTATACATTTAGACATGGATCAGACTAGTTCAAAGAATGTTGGCCACATACCTGACAAGACACTGAATAATTTTGCATTGTCATAAAGGAACATACACATTCACCATTACGTGTGGGATCATATTAATTGTTCCAGGCTACTGGGGGCAAGCATCAGGTATTGTTAAGATGTTCAGAAATCCCCAGTTTCATGAATTAAATAGCTATTTGTCCAAAATTTCATACCATGAAGGGCATTTTTTCACTGTTCTGAAGTTCGAAAAGTTTCAGTCATCCAATCCGAGGGCAGAAATAATACCATGTGATTTGTATGAGCAGTCAGATAGCACCAAGAGTCAAAGAAGCCATGAAAAGACACACAGAGAGAAAGAGGACAATAAGGAAGAGACAGAGAATATGTAAAGCAAACATGGAAAAAAAATAAATTCAGAGAAGAAAAAAAATGAGAGAGAGAGAGAGAGAGAGAGAGAGAGAGAAGGAAGAAAAATGGGGAGTTGAAAGAAGGAGCTAAGCTATTTTTGTCTTAGTTACCTTGAAAGCACTGCCGTAGTGCAACAACTCTAGCCTGATCTGAAACATCCTGCTTTTGGGGACACTGAAGCACCTAATTTGGTCCTAGTTCCATTATTATAATTGCTTACATTCGTATGCATAAAAGAGAGGTGGCGGTTCTAGTTAAGGTGATGGATGGGACTCAGGAGATGGAGGTTCAGTTCCTTGCTCTGTCACAGAATGACCTTGGGCACTTAATCTCTCTATGCCTCAGTTCTCCATCTGTAACTAGAAGATGACAATAGGTCTTTTACTCCAGCTTTTGACAGTCTCGTCTCTTTAGGCTGCAGCTTTGGGGGAATGTGGGGGGGGTTGGGTTAAGTAAGGGTATATCCAGCACCTGCCAAACAGGGCCTTGTCTTGGTTTGGGTTCCTAGACATGTCTGTGATATAAATAATTATTGTCAAGTGGCCCCAATAAGGGGTCACAATCTTATTGTTCTAGTAACAGTACAAGCATGTAGGAAAGAGACTCTCTTCCCCAAATAGCTTGCAATCTAACAAGACACCTGAAGTGGATGAAAGAAAAATATGGGTAAGGGCGAGGGAAAGAGAGAATGAGGTAACAATGCCACAAACATAAAATAGTATGTCTGAAGTCCCTCAATACCAAATGGGCATAGGATAAAGCAAGTAGAGAAGAGACCAACAAAGCCCTAGGAATATCACATCCTTGCATTCACTTCAATAGACCTGACATAAAACAAAAAAAGTCCCAATTGTCCTAAAGGCATGGCAATTAAGTGTTTCACATGTATTTTTTAAAAAGTGAGTAACTGACTTGAGTCCTCTTTGCTGCCAATGTCAGACCTAGTGTGGTAAGAGCTTTCAAAGATAGACATCCAGCAGATAACACAGACCAATTTCAGCAAGTACCATCGAAACAGCCATGGATCTTTCTTCGATGATCATATTATCATCTCTGTAAATTCTTGATATGAGCAGCTTGAAAACTTCCTGCCACCAATTATGACTCACATCAACGTAACTCAACGTAACTTACGGTCAATGAATACATCAACTTCCAAAATGTCAACTACCAGTACAGAGCATCAAATATAATAACGCAGATCTCATTTACCAACATGAGAATAACCCAACAGGTTCCAACATAATAGAAGAACTACAAATGATCCACTTACAAGACTTTTTTAATTTAAATATCACATGCCAGTTACTGACAGAAATCTGGCTATGTATGAACTTTAACTCAGGCTCACGGTTGGTGGTGCCTGGAATCTTCCTCAAATACATATTAACTTATTTAAGCCTCAAAAGCCACTCAACATTGTGGTACAGTGCTATAGAAATCTGCCAGCAAAGAGGGCATTGCACCTCACATCACTGTCATAGTCTCTCCCGGGGGGGTGGGGGGGGAATTCAGACTTAGATCCTGATGCTACTCTTCTAAATGTGGTTCTGTTTTTGCACTCCTACTTGGTCCTGCTCTTGCTAAAGTTGGACTTCCCCTCATTTATGTGGTCACATTTTACTATGCTCCTTAAGTCACTTCAAAATGAAACATGAAAGCATGTTCATACCAATCAGAAGTGGTTTAGAAGATTGGGAGAGGAAAGCTGGGAAAGGAAATGCATTAGGCTTTCCCCCTCAGGGGAGTTGCATTCAAATACTGGCTTAGGTCTGAAGAGGATGAAAAACTTTGATCATCTCATCCTAATGCCCCACTTGTGCACATCACAAAGCTGCCGTTCGTTATGACAGGCCACTGCTGCTCAAGGAAAGTCTATGGATGTAACAGCAAGGGCATTGCTGTTAAGCAGTGGTTAAGACCTTAGGCAAGTTGGACCAATACTGACAGGTGCTGAGCCACATCAATGTCCATTGACCTCAGTGGGAATTGTGGGAGCTCCGTGCCATAGAGGAAGTGTTCAGCACCTCGTAGAATCAAGGCCATAGTGATGCCTGGTTAAAGCCAGTGCTATAAATCCTTCACTTTCATAAACAGCAGAAAGGTCAGCAGCAAAACGTTATGTTATAGGGGTTCCTTTTTGTATGCATCTTTTAAACAAGTGTAAGTGTTTTAATTCTAGTTCTAAACTCAACACACAACCTGGGGTTGCTAGAAGTGTCTGCTTAGGAGCGGCTCAGTGGCAGACATGCAGCACATCAGGACAGGCATGCACTCCCAGAGCTGTTTGTTCGGGAAGTTTTCATTGAGCTGGCCTGCCTTCACTATGCCTGTCTCTAGCAAGCGTGTCAATTTCTCACCTGAATGATCACAGCAGATATAATCTTCCCCTTCCGTCCCCTATATTAAAACAAACAGAAATACAGTAAGAGAGACAAATTAAATAGTAATTGATCTGAATCGAGTATGAATTACTTTGTTGGCCACCTGAAACGGCAAAGATTATGGAACATTTGAATTCCACTATCCATCCTCCAGTTAGTTGTCAGGCGATCAAAAAAAAAAAAAAAAGCCTGGCTGTGTATATGAATTAGGAATGAACTAATTCTTCTTTTTAAAAAAAAAAATTGTTTGCAAATGGTGAAAATGGCTGTCTTCCAAATGAGTGTTTTCCACAGCATTTCCAGGGCTCCAGGAAAGCCGCATAGCAAGTCTGTTGCTAGGTAAATCATGGTGCCGATGACAGGCACCAATACCTTCTGTGAGGTACAGTACATCGTAGAAGTTAGCTTCTTCTAAGTTGGCCTCTTGGTGCTTTCGAAGTAGCTCATTAAAAAAAGATGGGGACAGAGCAAGTTGATTAAGTATGAGATGACAGTTTTGATCGATGGTTATCAGAGTGCAGCTGCATTTTCCAGAGACAAAGTAGTTAGAGAATCAGCTACCAGTTGGTCCTGTCCCTCCCATGCAGCCGGTGCTTTCCTGCACACTGCAAGAACACCATCTAAAGGTAAGGACTTGTTTTAACAGATTAGTACCGATAAACTGGGTCAAAAGTTAAGCTGGGAAATTGCACAAACCCTTAGCTGCCTCAGCACCTCCACAAGATTGTCCCCTCTCCACATCCGCACAGGGGAGTTCTCACTCTGAAAATAATTCTGGCCAGCCAGCTCTGTTGTGTGGCATCCCCCTAAAACCACACTCCACCAAGGGGGCTGGGAGGCACCCACTGGTTGCAGCGACAGGATGAGTACAATTCCTAATGATGTAATTTTGCTGCAGGGAAGTGAGGGGCCTCAGGAGCGGGAGACTTGGTCCTCAACTGTGTCCCAATATCCTCTGTAGACACAGATAAACCTGCTGTCCACTCCAGAAGGGAGAGGAGGGGGGCAAGCCTTGGCTCTCAACAGAATGAGTAAACTCTGTTATGTAAATCTGGCAGGCTTCTGCTGACTTCTTGGTCAAAGGGGACAATGTGGACCCTGGACTGGGTTTGAACCTGAGATAGAGAGATGAAAAATTGTTTATCCTATTACTAGTCCCCCGAGACATTTGTTTACCCCATCTACTATAATCATCATGTAATCAGAAGAAGAAGAAGGAGGTTGAAAAATCTTAACTTCAGCGTTTCAGTTACACTTTCTGAGTGCAGGGGCTTTTTATATTTTTGGGCTTCTAACGAACAAGGAAACAGTACAAATGCTGGGTTAGTTTAATTTGGGTTGACTTAATCTGATCAATTTTGATCTTTTCATCACTTCATCCCACGCAAATACCAACCTGAAGATAATTTTTTATGATAGAGACCTCAAAGTGAAGTCTTAGTAAGCATGATGAAAATGCATTTGCATCTTGAAACAGGCCAAGCAAAATCAATCCTTCACAGATGATGTTTATTAGACACAGGGAAGCTAAAAGCCTGTGGGTTTAATCTGTGAAATTATGCACGCTTGAACATGCACCTCAGACAGTAAAAATAACTGCAGAGTCGTGCATTATCAGTACTGTGGATTTGCAAACTTTCACCACTTGTTTTAAATTCTTCTTCGTTCCTATTAATGCTAATAATCTACTTAACACAATTCTTCAGGTGCAGAATTCATCATTTTTATGCCCTTAAACGAGACACTTTAATTTGTAATGAAGACTGAAACAGAATAGAGTACTGTATAGCATTCTCCACATAGGCTTTTAATCAAGGACCTGTCTGTCTATGATACTTTTATGACCCCCATTACAGAGCCCTCACAATATTGTAAAGTATTTATCCTTAGTTCCTCTGTGAGGTAATGAAGTATAATTACCTCATTTTATAATTTGGAAACTGAGGCACAGGGAGATCAAGTGATTTACCTAGGGCCAGACAAGTAGTCTGTGTCAGAGCAGGGAACTGAACCCAAGCCCCAGGATATCTCCCTAACCAGTTGACCATTCTTTTTCTCTAAAAGCTTCTTTAAAAGAAACAGTTAAATATGCACAGACATGATCACCAGTCAGGACTGTGAAATGGCTTTACACTCAAGCCAAGGGGAGCTCTGTGATATTCTGGGAGTGACATAATTTATACTCCCTGAATATGAAGAATGCATAGATCTCACTTGATCTGTACTTTTCCCCTTCTTAGGAAACTTCTTAGGAAGTTGTCTCGAGAGTTAGGGCCAGATTTTCAAAGGTATTTAGACTCCCAACAATGCACATACGTGTCTAATGCCCCTTTCAAAGGTGCCCAAGTGAAGGAGGTGCCTAATTCCCATTGAAATCAGGGCTCTGGTTCTGAACTCTGGTAGAAGAAACTGACAAGAAAGGAGGAGGGGCACCATGTATCTATGAACTGTCTGGGCTTCTTTTTCCTTCCCTTCCTGGGACTGTCTCAGCTGGTACAAAGTCCTATGGGGATAAATTCCCTTTTAAACGTGAGTACTTCTCTGGGTCTGCCTCTCCCAGGCTATTATGGCTGCAAAGAAGTCTGAACCAATAGCCCACACTGTCTTTCCTGGCTCTCCTCTCCTGAACAAGTCTGAAGTGATTCCTCTCTCTCCTCCATTACTGTGGAGTTCTCACATGATGGCTGATCTCAGTGGTGTCCACTCTACCATTCAGATAGTGCTCCAGAAAAGCTAGATCTTCAAAATAATCCAAGCAAAAGCCAAATTCCTTGCCGTGTACACTGACTGACCCTTAACCCTCCTGTACCTGACCTTATCCAAAAGGCAAGGTCACCACCCAATGGAAGAACCACCATGTGGTGACAGCAGAATGTAACTGACTGAAAACTTAGCCCCAGATTTCTTAAATATGCAGAATTGCTCATCTTTAAAAAATCAAGGCAAATTCGTCAGTATTTCTCCAAGTGGGCCACCCCTGAGCACAGTGGAACAGAAATGATGCATCAGTCCTCAAAACCTCCAAAGGGCTACTGAGCAGTACACCTTTTAAACTCTGTAACCGGGTATTTATACTAGAGACAGTTTTATATGGTTACGGTGTTGTCGTTCACTCACTTGCATCATGGATTTTAATCCCTTTTTTTTTCTTTTCCGTATTATTTTTAAATATTATTGTATAGGGAAAAAAGTCCAGGAAAATTCAACAGCTAAATAATTGTTTGTGTAACAGAAAAAGCCTGATTTATACCAACAAAAGAAAGGAAATCCCCAAGATAAGAATAAAACCGTAGGATGGGAATTAGGCCATAATTCACTCTGCAACGCCTAAGCCTTGCATAGTTCTGAAAACTGCAGCACTATAACACTTGCATAATACCTACAGTAAGCAGGGCTGCTACAGTAAGTATTACATTATTCAGACCTCTTTAGTGTATAGGTACTGCACAGTCAGTTATGGCCTAAGACCTCCATTAAGCACAGGATGAACTTTAAATGTGTGCTTCAACTGCATGGACTTCCATGGGATTTAGCACATGCTTAAGTTCTTTGCTGAACTGGGAGCATCAGAACCTGACCTTCAGATGGTGTAATTGTCATAGCTCCATCAACTTCAATTAAGCCACAACAGTTTAGTCTTCAGGTCTAGTCTGTTATGTCAAAGGAGGTGTTCGTTAACCCTTCCCTTGCACTGTGGTTGAACAACATAACAAAGCAATCCATAATCTCAAAGTGCATCACAGATTGCGTGCAGTCTATCTGACTACCTACATTAAATTTAGAGATTAGCATTTAAGACCTTCTGTACCAAAAAAATATGTTTCTTCTGCTTGAGACAAAGTAGAAATAACATCTTATTTTCAGATGCAGAGAAGATGGATGCTAAGTGTGTTGTGTTCCCCCTCTAGTGTGTTTAGTCCAAAAAGGATAAGAGCTTACTTAGCTAAAGGAATAACTCTTCAGCCAATAGCAAAGGGACAAAGCTCTGTGCGTTTGATGAAGTTCCCAGGTTCTAACCTTTTTGTAAGGCAGGGTGTGGGATGTTACAGGCACAAAACCCTTACAAAATACTAAATGTTTAATTAGGTTTGAGTCTGTCCTGAGAAACACAGTGATAAACATGCTTGGCAATAAAGCTGATGAAAGAAGGACACTGTTCTGCTATTTTTTTTCCCATAAAAAAGAAGTATCCGTTTTGTTGAAAATGTTAAAATATTTCATCCTGCTCACCCTAGCAACTAGATAGTTCTTTACCTAAAAGTCTTAAAGCATTTACAAAGATGGGATATATTATCCCCATTATACAGAAAAGGAAACTGAGGTAACAGCAAGTATGTGGCAGAGTCAGGAACAGAACTGAGAAGGCCCAGTTCAGTATGGTGCTCTCATCACTGGATAATGCTGACTTCTAGTGCGTTACAATCTGGTCCACCAGGGGATACCAAAAGCTATTTATAAATGGGCATTGTACTATACCTTAAAAAGCTGAAACAAAGGCCACCATTTTAAACCAACATGATTCCTTTTCAGAATCCAAATTCCATCATGGAAGTAGCTAAGGCAAGAATAGGTGTCCAAAGCTTTAGCTCTGCCATGGAGTTTCCTTGTACCTCCTAGACTTGTTCAACTCCCTGAATTTTTTATGTTAAATATCTGCCATAGCATTTTTTCTGTCATTTTCACCTATGAGGGTGTATCCTCACTTCAAGGTAACGCCTGACTTCACCTCCCGTACTACCACTTCTCACCACACTGGTTGCTTCCTTGGCCCCCTAATGGCCAGTTCCACCTAGAGTCTTTTGCCCATGCTCTCTCTTCTGTGGCATGGTCCTTCTGCCAAGCCATGCAACAATTCACCCTCCTTCTGAGGTAACTGAAAGATCCAACTTACAACTCACAAACTATGACCAAAATTTTAGTTGTCAATCCCTCTCAGGATCCACAGCTTCATGGCCTCTCCACCTGGACCCTACAGAGAGTCTCTTGAACCAGTTCTTCCTCTACAGGATTCCTCCACCACTTCCCTTAACCAGGGACAGCAGCAGTTTACCTCTGAGGATCTCCTCACTCCGTGATTTCAAGACTGCTCCACAGGAGCATACTCTGTTCACTGGTCTCTTTCTCCTGTTTCAGACTCTAACTCAGGACTACCCCACCAACAGTGGCTATCCTGTTCCCTGGGGGTGAATTAGTCTGACTGCCTCACAATTTTCCCTTGCTACTTTCTCCAGGGTCTTTCTTCCTCTACTGAGTGCCCAGCTCTATCTAAGTAGTGCTCACCCTGCATCACAACTGCAGTGGAAGGTCAATCTTCCTAAGCCCCATTACACCCAACTGGGGTCACTAATTAGCCCTTACATTGCTAGCTCATTAGTTTGGCTGAGGGATGACTGCTAAGTCCTGGGCAAGGCTTGCCTCAAAGGGCTGGCCAGCCTGTGATACCGCTCCTCACTGATAATATGAACAAGCAGTAAAAGCATCAAACATTGTGGGTCAGGTTGTAAACCCATTACTCGCAATGGTGAGGAGCTACTCACTTGAGTGGTCAATGGAATGACTTTTTGGAGTAACTGCTTGCCATTGTAAGTGATTCACAACCTGGTCCTATCTGAATAATTTATACAAAAAAAGTATGTATACAAATATTTATATAGGGCTAGGTTATGGATATGTACATCACATATGCTTGCATATGTCTAAGTAAGTTTGTAGCTGAATATGTTAACAACAATTCCTTTGTATGCTCAATAGTCCTTTAAACGTTTGTCTATATGTGTCTGTCTTCCTCAGAAAACAGTCTTACCAAAATGTATGCTTGATCATGAAGCTCATGTCTTCTATAACTCAGAATATAACACGCCCCCCCCATCTCCATTCTCATCATTTTGCCTGCTAAAAATGGGTCTCTGGAATAGAAAGCTATTTTGTTTAGATTTATGTACAGTACAAAGATCTGTGAATCAAATGACAAAATAGTGGCTTTCTCAATAGTGTGACGGAAGAGAATACACTGACACAAAGGCGTATTTTTCTTTAGTAACGGTTTGAAGCTGGAAGCTGAAAGCAGCTGGAAACTGAAATTAGTGTCACTAGCAAATAGATAGCAAGCTCATGGATCAGCTCTTAGAAGATGGAAGACACCAAGTGAGTCCAGCTCCCTGTCAAAGGCAGAAAATAGTTATAGGTGGACTGCAAACTTTAGAAGGCCTGGTTCAGCTTGCATGGTTCACCATAAATCTGGATATATCAGTAAATCTCATGCGTCTAGATATGGGGTTCTCAAACTGGGGTTATGAGGTTATTACATGGGCATCATGAGTACGTGCACAAAATAGAGAGCAACTGCTACAAAATATATAATTTAAATCTAGCAGTTTAGAAAAATTACACGCACCTTTCCATCACAGTGTAGTGTATTTACTTCAAAAAAGTATTGCAAACGTATAAATATGTCTTTGTATTACCACCGCTTAAAGGAAATTGGACTCTATGGATTTCAATATCGTGCGTGCAACTTCAGACTGAAAATGTGGGACTGAGATAACATCAGAGGGCTTGATTGTTTAGCAGCTGAAGAGCTGCATTAAACCACAAACCAATTAGAACACAGGGAGGGACCCCCCCCAAAAAAAGTAATTTATAATTTAACAGACAGACCCAGAGACAGGGGTGGCGCTGGGAGGGGGGACGTAGCCACTGCAAAATTTGCCTTACCCCGCATAGCTAACCCTCCAAGCACAAAGGTCAGAAGTTACACAGAAATCAGGGTGGCAAGATATGGTGTTGCCACCCTTATTTCTTCAGTTCTGCACTGCCTTGACAGTGGGATGCCCAGCCAGCAGCTGCCGCCAGGAGCAGCGCAGAAGTATGGGTGTCAACAGAGCATTTGTATGCTGGCCATTATCAATTTTCACAGCAGACTCACTCATGCCCCATTGCCACCCTTGCTTCTGTGATATTGACCAAGATTGTGCACACCACCCCCATATCAACCGGTCACTAATTAAAACATAACCGTTCTGCTTATAACAATAATGTGATAAAAATGTGTTATGGTCTTAATTTAAAAGCAGTGAGAAAAGATAAATTCATTTTAAATAGGGTTATACATTTAGCATTTAAAATTTTAAATATTAAAAAAATGTGTTTTTAATTCATAAGAGGGGTCCACCCCCCGAGGCCTGCTGTGTAAAAGGGGTCCCCCATGGAAAATATTTGAGAACCACTGCTCTAGATAACCCACTAAATCAGTTTTCCTGTATTACTTGGCCGTAGTCTGGCCACAAGTAACATGAAAACAATCTCTCTTGATGTGTTTTGGAGTGTTTGACCAAGCAGGATATGTGGAGAGCAGTCTGTTTTTATAAAAAGAAATTACTTGCATCATTTCTAGTTTCAAAGATGTTTTGGATTCAATGCAAAGTCTGGCTAATGGTTGGGTCAGTTTTTATTTTGCCTAAACCAATCTTCCTACCTCTGTTTTTAAGATAACTATCCATAAGGATTGGGGCAAACTTAGAACTTCTTTGATCTGTGTCCCTCTTTTAGCTGGTGTGCATCTCTGCAAATTTATTTTTTTAAGCCCAAAGCAATACCTTATTGTTGAGGCTGATTTATATACAAAACTTGAAATGCATTTTTGCAACCAAGTATATGGTCTCATGCATTCCTATTCCATCCCCTGATGGTGGATGAAGAGCAAAATGCACATCCAAGCATAACTAAAGCTTAAAGAACTGATTAAAATAAAAAGTGATGCAAATCCAACACAAACCAAATTAAATCCAACCCTGCGGCTGAAAAATATGTGGCTAACCTTTCAACAGTTCATTTTTGAAAATATTTGGTCATCTCTGCAGTTCTTAGTTTTATCAGAAAACATTATTATGTATTTAGTGCTGACAACATACACTGTTGTTTATACACTAAAATGCCATCCCTGGCCTAAGTCTTAGAAGACAAATACATTGAGAAAGCCTTGAAGTGGGAATAACAGAGCGTGGGTGTGTGTGGTATTTTATTTTTTTATATCAGCTGGCTTCCTCTGGGTATTGCAGCAGAAGTGAGTTTTTACAGGAATTTGAATGAGGAGCAAACTGGGTAAGGGAGATTATTCCACCTATGGAATGCAGATGGGAAAAGTATGACAAAACGATGGGATACACTGGGAACAGAAATTCTTCAAGTCTTTTAGACTTGTACAAATCACATCTGAAATAAAACCCCCAAACCTGTTTGGTCTCACCCACTGTTTATTCCCAGTCAACTCACTGATTTCCACAGTGTGCTATCAGCACTGCAATTGCTGTGAAGATCTAGAAGTGAAGGGCTTAATACTGTGCTGAGGTTCTGGTTTTCAAACAGCTGTTTTAGTGGAAGAAAATAATTTAGTATCTGTTTTGTACACTGACTGCTGAATTGATCGCATCACTTCCTATAGATAGGCTCTAACGTACAGGATCAGAGTCTGGGCCAGCCATACCAGCATCTTCCCTTGCTTAATATTTCAGATAAAGGCTAAGACAACCCATAGCGCTCCTAATCAACTATGTAGTGAAATTCACTGTAGTAATTAACTTATTCCCTGAAGCAGGAAATGTATTACCTTTAGCAAATTAACAGATGTAGTTATGCATAGGCTATACAGTTATCCAGCCTTTTGTTACATGTGAATATCTGGAGTCTTCTTCCAGAAGACACATGCTTTGTTGCACAACTGTTGTAAAGAACTGTGAAAACGAAAACTAAGGGAGGGATTAAGCCCTCCATCCTGGCTCCTGAGTGTTGCTGCAGGAGCAGATGGAGGATATAAAACCCTTAGGGAGAGAAAATTCTCTTGCATCATCTGCAGACAGATGCTGTATAGGACAACCATACGTTGCCTTTTGAAGGTCCCTTGCAAGCTCCCGCATAGGTTTTGGGAGGAAACGGAGCACATGCTGCTACTAGGCCTCTTGTCAGATTTGGTTTGCAGACTAGCTGGCTGCTTTACACTGAGGGCTACCACAACCCTTGCAGCAGCCCAGAAAAGAGAAGGTGGAAAGGCATCTTGCCAGGCAGCATATAGGCAGAGCATGCACTGAATTCGAGGCCTATCAGCATTTGGGTGAGTACATACTGCAGTGTCCTCAGCACACTTTTGAAATGCAGGCCTTCCCACACTTTCAGCCACCACAGTTTTATGCTCCATCCTAAGGGCTATTTGAAATCTTACAGTGTTACCAATTGTCACCGTTAGTAAAATCCCAATTAAAATCTCAACCTTCTGATATGTTTGTGATGTCTATTACAAAAATGAAACGTGATGCAAATACTGCTGTTGCGACCATAGCTTGCACTATACTAATAATTCATGGATCATTTTAGCCAAAACTAATGATTCAACAGTTTGGCTGCACAGAAGAAAAACAGCCTCCTCATTCACGCCTACATTTCTTATCTTATTAATGTAGACAGTGTCATGTCCTCACAAGCTATACAACAGAGATTTAGATTCTCCACGCCCATCAAAAATATCTCAGAACCAGAAACTGCAAAAAACCAAGGCCAGAAGAATCCCATTCTTTCAGAAGGTTAACATGTGCTACATAGATTCAATACAAGTGGGGTTCCAGAACGGGGGCATTATCCAACTCAGTTTTCAGCTTAAGAAGACATAAAAGAACTTCTCTCACTTTAAAGCTTCTATCCTCAGATATTAAATTTACTAAACACAGGGGGGGAGAGGGAGGGTGGAGAAAGCTGGTCTTCCCCTACTGCCCAATATCTGTGCATGGATCTCTCTTCCCGCACAGTAAGGAGATGCAGTCACCTCCATAGCACCATTTCCTACACACATGCTTTTCCAGTCTCTGCCAAGTGAGGATCCACTGCCAAGCTACGATCCAAGCTGGGGACGAGGATGGAGGTTGGCTGGACTGAAGAAGGAGGTGGGTGGGTCAGTGAGGGGGATACATATACATCACCTCTCACTGGCCATAGAGCAGAGGTGGAAAAGATAATACAACCAAGTACTATGGAGCACTCCTGCCCTAGGCACAACCGAGCCAATGGGGAGTCCCAGGTAATACAACTCCGCTGGAGGCACAAGGATTGGTGGGGACCAGAGACTATGCAGAGGCACAAGGTCTCTACCCAAATGGGGATCCTCCAGGTTTGGGGGCAAAGCCATGGCTTATTTTGCATGGGTAAACATCGCCACTCCAATGGAGCCATGCAGAAGAATTCTTCCTCAGGCCTCCTTCCTACTGCAGGGTATGTTTTGTGCCAAGGTTGGCAGCTGTCTGATGGGTAACACTTGTGAGATGTTGTTTGACATTTGTGTGAAGTATTTCCCAAGTCACTCGCACCTAGAGCTGAGCTAATAATTTAGTTTTCAGTTTGGTGGCCAATCCAGAAAAGAAAAGAAAATGTTTCAGGTCAAATAAAACATTTTGTTTGACCTGAAATGGATATTTTTTTCATTGGTTTAATTTCATTTAATTTCCAGAGTTGTGTGTGGGTTTTTTTGGGTTTTTTTAATGCTTTTTTTGGTTTGTTTTTCTTTGTTTAAAAGATTCCGGCAAAATGTTGAAGCAAAAAAGTAAAAACGTTTCATTTTAAAAATATCACTGCAAAATGTTGTCACTTTTTTTTTTTTTTTTTAAGAGGGAGGAAGCGTAACTATTTGCCAAATTTGTAATTGTTTTGGTCAACCCAGAACTAAATTTTTTGGCAAATAAACCATTCATCCAAAAAATTTCACCCAATTCTAGTCTCACCTTCATGACCCTGACATGAGCCAGACAAAAAGCAGCAGTTTGGACTAAATTTTTATTTGGATTTTGAGGATGGTGCATAAATCTTGGGGTGAATCAAAACCAAAGCAATGGAACATATAAATCTCTGAGAAACTAAGGGTATGTCTACACTGCACACCCCATACAGTTGGGTGTAGACTATACGCACAGCCTGCCCCGCTAGTAAAGGTCAGTGTAGATGATGAGTTTCTGTTTAGGCAAGCAAAGAAACACTGGAACCTTTAGGATACGTACCCTACGTGGTTCTCTACATGCCTAAGCAGTGCATCCCACGTCTACACTGCTGTTTTTAAAGCAATATACAGTTCCTGCTGCTGGAATCTTCCTCCCCAGGCACAGTCTTTCCATGCTTCAGAGAAAGGTTCCAGCAATGGGGAAAAGCTCTGGCAGGAGGGAGGTAGTGAGGAAAGACTGGTGTGCAGTGCAGACATACCTTAAATGGCCCCATTTTTACTCAGTTCTAATCCTAAAACTCCACAATCTATTTCAAGAGCAATGAGTAAACCACCACCAACACCACATTTCCCATTTGAGAATTACCCGAGTAAGGATTATTTATTGAAAACACTGTAAAATCCCACTCTCACACTTAAAACAACTATCAGATAAATGTTGGGTCAGATCCTCAGCTGGTGTAAATTGTCCGTTGATGTCAATGATGCAATTCCAATTTACACCTGAGTACCTGACCCTAATTGATTCATCTCTTGTGAGCATCCCTATATGAATACTCCACAGGCATATTACTTAGCCCTGTTCTTGAGGGTGGTTGACATCTTATATCCTGTCCTCCCTCCCGCTTTTTTTTCCCTGCCCTGTCACTGCCTACAGTGCCAGTGCTGGTCATACCTTCAGGTACCTTTTATCAATCAATAAAGGAAAAAACAATGAGTCACTGAACCAAGTAATAAAAAGCTTCCTCTTTCTTCCTGGCACACTCTTATGAGTTGATGTCTGGAGTTTCTGTTGCGGCCCGGCGTTGTTCAATTGATCAGTTCGAAAAGCTTCATATCCCTACAGGTCTCTAGGGATGCTGCCCTATAAAAGTCTTAATAAAAGAGGATGTAGTACTGCAACAAAGTCTCTTGTGGAATACAAGGTATTTCCTCTTGAAGCCACTCTTGAGTGAGATTCAGTGTAAGTGATGATAGGTGAAAAGCTACATAGTAGACTGATGAGATTAGAAAGCACCTGGGAGAACTCACATGCACTGTACTTATATTTAACTGCGAGAGAGACAATGGACTTCTTATGTGGCATACTGTGATACAGCATAATTTAAGACTATTTGGGTATTTTTATGCCAGCACTGTATGGTGTCTGTTTTTACCTATTTATCCCTAGAAACATCCAATGTCTGATTCTAGGGTCATTGGTGAATTTACTATTAATGTTATATACCAGCCTCACTAGCCTCACTTTCTCAGAGTCTATAGAAACAAACTGAAACAGCCAGAGCTTTCAGAGTGTCACTCTTGCTCCACACAACAAAATTAGGACTGAAATCAGGAAGATTGCAGGATAGCCAAGAAATGTTGCGTACTTTTTAAACCTCTCAATAAAATCATATCCATATAAATGGTTCACCCTACATTTTCAAAATTCTCAGTGCTTTTGGGTGCACACTTTAAACTGGTCAGTACATCTGACCAGAAACTACCAGATGCCCTTTTAGGCCAGACTTTCCCATTCAAAACCAGGAACCTGGCAACTCCAAATGCCATCCAGACACAGAAGCCAAAAACCAAACAGCCTGGATAAAACCCGAACAGGCAGCAACCCTACCAGCGGCTGAGGCAGTGTTCCCCATGGCCCCATCCTTTTCTTTCTCCTCCTCCCACCTTGTTTTCAGCATATGGGGGATTATTGCTTCTCTCTTCCTCCTCCCCATCCTTTCTTCCTTGGGTTTGGGGTAAGAAGACACTTACTTGGGTCAAGAAGGCACATACTATGTCTAAGTCCAGCCTCTGGGGCCTGTTCCATCCTCTGCTGCCGTCATTCAGCAGCGAATGGCTCTAGTTTGGTGACGGTGGAGCACAAAGGGAGTGGATACAGTTTGCTTTCTAAACAAGGTAGCCATTGTAGGATCCCTGTATTAGCCCCAACTTTCTCACCCTTAATCTACTTGCTGGACTTCTGGTGCTGCCAAGGGCTAGGCTTATTGCCAGGTCACATTATGCCTACCCCTATGTCATGACAGAGCAAAAACTTAATTTACTGAGTTGTTTAAAACCACCACCACCGCCACGCTAAGAGTTACTAATCTGGTAAACGTGTTTTTATAGACAGCAAGCACAAAGATAATGACCCAGATTTCTGCAATTCTGATGGAAATGGCTTTTTCCAGCTACTAAATGAAGTTTGTTTCACAGTCCATGCCAGTTTCACAGAATGAACACAAGTTTAACATCCCCCTCCCCAACAACATTTGGAAATGAAATTTCATGTATATAATTTAGGTGACATCTGAACTTTCATTTCATTTGCATCAAACATCACATGTTCTAGTGCTAAAAAGATACATTAAATGAAATTTTTACATATGCATGTTTCACAAAACATGTGTGTTAAAATGGCTGTTCATTTTCTCCCAAAATTGACAACCAGAAGGCTACTTAGGAAGACAATCTACTCATCAATGGTCATGGTAAAATACATATTATGGAGAAGTAAAAATATATTTTGTATAGAATAGAATATAGAATATATTTTGTGGCTGGACTGGTGAGTTTTCATGACAGTTTTCCAAAGCTGGAACAGGTAATATCAATTTTTTGGATTAGACAGGTGGGGGGGGTCTTCAATTCACTGAACTTTTGGACATATTTGGATTTGGCAGAAATGTCTTATAAAAAGGAGGGTAAAAGATGCAGGGTCATACGTTGGACAAGGGAAGTGAGGGCAAGAGAGAGAAAGAATTTCATTTCATTTCATTCATTTTTCTCATTTAATCATTATGGTTACCAACGATGGACTGTGCTGAAAGGCTGAACCACATAGGTCATGTGACTTAAAATTGGTTAGAATGCTCAAGAGATCTGGGGACCTTCTTCAGCTCCCTAGTTTCTTTTTGACAGATGAGCTCCCAACTATTGGACGGCTTATTATTGCCTGACTAAGACCCAAAAAGAATAAATCTTGCTCTTTGAAAAATGTATTATTGGATTTGCCAACCTCTAGAATGTCTCCAGAGGCTTAAGTTAGAAATTGTAGAGATGATACCTAAATATGTCTGTACTCAAAAAGTTAATTGATATCTCAAATGCATTCAGAAAAACTGACATCTTCTAAATACCTTTTGTTTCTGCGTTTAAAATAAAAACAAATTACAATAGCCACAGAAGCTCTTATAGTGATTAAAAACTTCCAACCAATTGATCTACATAACTCAATTGGCATCAAAGAAGCCCCAAGAGATCATCAGTCTTAGCACACTCCCTTTGTCTTAAGTTTAGAGGAGTACTGCTTTAACCGAGACTGTGCTTATTTGGTATACTGCAGTGGACACGCAAGACCTGTAAAATTGATTTTACCTACTCTCACTATACCATATGTAGCTATAAACCCTCTTAGGTAATGAGTGTAAAACCTGCGGGGAATTAATGGCATGCAGAATGATCTAGATAGATATTTGCAGCTGTTCCTAGCCATACATCTAACCTTGAGAAATCCTGCCTATAACTAATAACCAAACTTCAGCCCAGCGGCGAAGATGCCTATTTGTGTTCTGAGGGCCTGATCCAAAGTCCATTGAAGTGTTTATATTAACTTCATTGGGTCCTGAATGAGTCCAGTAATAACTATTAAACTGTTTTCTATTGGATCAACTGTCACATGAAGAGACAAAAATATTCCTATTACTAGCAGTGACGGGCACGACACTCTCAGTACCAAATCCTGCATTCCTTAACTGGGGAGAACCCCAAGCTTGGTACTTGGTTGTCATGAACTACCTGTGAAGTTCTACTTCTGAGGAACTACATGCATGAAAAACCATCCTCTGACATTCTTGGGCATTCCTCTTTTTTACAGACCATAAAACTAGGAATACTGGAATTTGCTATGCTGGAAGAGACTAACGGTCCATTTGGTTCATTAGTCAATCTCCAGCTTTAGGCAATGGCAAACACTTTAGTAGAAGGCACAAACCCTTTATCATGCAACTAATCATGCAATTTTATGCCACAAAGAGAAATTTCAAGGCAGCAATATTTATTTTAATATTACAAAGAGAGCTGGACAAATACTAAAAACAATTTTCCATGAATACTAGTTGGATTTTAAAATGAATTATTTTTGTTCACAAGCTTTTATGTTTATTTTCCCTGAACAGTCTATTTACCAGCAGCAATGCTGAATGAAAAAAGCTACTGTCAGCAGAATGCATACAATGAATTTTAAGTGACAGTATCAGAATAATAATGGAATGTGACTTCTTACCGCACTTCCCACAAGCATTCACACCAGAAAGTTGATTCTGAAAGCACGTTCAGCCAATCAAGGAACAGAGATTATGAATAGGGTGAAGCCTTGACAAGTGTAAACGGGCAAAATGCCAGTGAAGTCAATAGATCTCTCTCTGTCCATTTATACCAATACAGATATAGCCCCATGTGAATTAGAAGACTGAACACAGGGCTCACATTTCCAATAACCAATAAAACTAAGTGCTTGTAAATGAGCTAGTAAAATTATCCGGCAAATAACGGATGAAATCTGAGAAAATTGTCATCCACCTGTGACAATTTGTGGACAGAAAAAACAGGCAAAATTTGTCAAATTATTTGTTTCTGTTATAAATAATGAATTAACTTAGGCAGGCACTGCAATAGATCATTATGTGCAAATGAAGAACATTTATAATAATTGGAGCTAAGCAGTCACACACTTTGTTTCGGTGCAGTGAGCCAAATGACTTATTTGAACAGATCTTTTGCGTTCACACACCCACCCACCCCCCTCCTGATTGCACCTTTTACCCAAAAAGGTGCACAGAGGACAATGTCATTTAAATCCATTATTCTCTTCCACTTCTTTGTATACTGCTGTTACTCTATGAGGCATAAATAAAGCTCTCACCAGCCAACATGAAAATCACTACCAATCTGGGAAAAGTCTTCCTAAACAATTATGTTTCTAACTCATATGGCAATTGATTCCCCCACCCTCTTGTTATGCCAACAGCTGGCCAGTCAGAGATTATCCATGGTTTATCTCCCTGTTCTTTGGTTTAGCTGTTGAAGTTATCCACCAAGGCCTGATTTACACACGGGTTTTACGTCATGTACAGTGCTGGTTTGTCCTCAGCCCACCAAGAACCCACTGCCATACCCAGATACTCTTTGCCAGGGAGTTTATTTTCCAAACATAAATAAAAAAAAATACCCACAAAAATGGTTCATCAGCCCATCCTGGGGTCCAGCTCAGAGGGAATTTTCCACTTTGCCTTTCTCAGAACCTTCTGCAGGATTCTTCCTTGCTTTTAGCTGAGCACTACACCTCCCAGGGCTTTCTTCTTGGAGACATATTTTTCTCCAGCAAGTCCTCACAGAGGACTCTGGTAGCCTTTCCTAGGGATCTCCTTACCGCTCCTTCTCCCCTATCCTTACTGACTGCACAGCTCTTTAGAGAGAACACCTGGCCACGAATAAGGTGTAGCTTATGAGTGGCGCTCAGAAGGCCAGATCACTGTTATTGGTATGACTGTTTTGGTTAGGAGAGTGATTTTTTTCCAGTGATATAACTATATCGGTACATCCCAGTGTGGCTGTCATTATACTAACATAAAGGTTCCATATGCTGGTACAGCTTTTTCCCCTTTCCACATGGGAATAAATAAAACTGGGCGAAACACATTTATACCAATATAAATGCATCCAAGCCAAGGGAGGCTGTACAACTTTCACAATTCTGGTATAAAGAAAGTGGTGCAACTTGTGTACGCACAAAGCCCAACTTTACCACAACTTGAATCTAATGAAATCTCATCAGTGTATTAAATATATTTCAAATATCTGTCATATTCGAAGTGTTATTTAATTCTATGAGCAGCAAGGTGTTTAAAAACTAAAAGGAAGTCAGTCTTTTGGTTGCAATAGTAGACACAGATTCTTTAGAAATGTGCTAGTTAAAAGACAGCCTTCTATTAGTCACTTAAATTCCGGGGACAAGAAAGTGCAATACTTGTCCAGTTTCTCAACAAGACACTTGAACTCTCAGCCATGTCTCTCCACTCCTCACTATGATCCTGGCATCAATCTTTTGGAAAGGTTCCCGTGAGCATTTGTTTCAGTGTTAATCAACTAAAATACTACTTCTGCACTCAGCAAAGAACAGATAACTTTTGATTCAGTGGAAATTTTCACTCTTCAAAAGCCAATTATCGGCAGCTGCTTACTTTGCTACACATACATGAACACACAAAGACTGATCCCAGCATACAGAAGAAACTAACAAGGGTAATAAATGTATATGTTTCTCATTAAAGATCTATGGTGGGGAATCCCTGAGCCTCCCGTTTTATATTTTGATTGTAAACTGTGAGATAACTTGCCTACTTCTCAGAGGTGTTGTGAAATATTAATATTTGGAAAGGCCTTTGAGATGCACAGGTGGTCTAGAAGTGCAGAACAATACTGACTACTAATGCAAAGATTTTCAGAAAACCCTAATGATTTTGGGTGCTTTTCATCTAGGATACCCAACCTGAGAAGTCTTAAGACTGCCAAATACCCAGCTTCTAAAAATCAGGCTCCCTTAAGGCATCTCGAGTGAGGAAAAAAAGTATGCAAAGTAACTAGGCGCTTCTGAAAACTCATGGTTTCCCCATCTCAGGCAGATTAGCACAAATGAAATGACAAGCTAATGTTCATGAACATGAAATCAGATCCGAGAGGATTTAGCTAATAGTATTTTTGCTCTAATTGAGCAATGATAAAATACAGTAAACACATTTTCATCCTTTTAAATTCTATACAGTTTTGATAATGCGTTATTGAAAGACACAATGGAGTAAATTATCCTTAATAACCACCAGTAACCACAAACATTTAGACAAACATTAATAAATAAGGCTTCTGATATGTTTTTGTTTTAAACGCATTTTCTACGTGTTTCTTTTACTCAGTTTGTTTGGCTCCTACAGTTTCAGCATCTGTTAATCAATATCAGTGTTGCTTTATCTGGCAATCAGTGTGGCTATCAGCGTGAGTTAACTGGCAAGAGATTTCTGTTCCAGATAAACTTTAAGATCACAAATCAACTGATTTCTTGGGTCTTTCTGCTAACACTGGAGGGTTCTTTTGACATTTGATAAAGTAGAGAGAGAAAAGGTGCCCTGATGCAGCACATTGCACTCATATTTTCTACACATCATAACTTCATCCTTAAAATGTTTGTTTGCTTCCTACCTCATCCATCACTTTTTACCCATAAGTAAAAAAATAAAAAAGTAAAATGTCCTCGTTTTGCCCTTGGAAATCATCATATTGCAGAGGTTGTGCGATCAAGTATTTCATACTTGATCAGGAATGTATCTATACTCAGCTAACAGTGTTAAATGGACAATTTACAATGACACCTACTTGGGGATATACAGTAAAAAGTATGCAGAAAAACAGTTATGGTTGGTTTGGTGACACCAGTAAAATCTAATGGCAATGCATGCCATTTTTCTTCTGATTGTCACTGTAAATTATCCCAAACATTCAGTGCCTTCCGAAAGTGGAGAGTTTGGAGGTCAGTAATCATTCCGGGCCTAAGGCGTTTAGAAGAGATCCTCCCTATTCATTTACACAATTTGCAAATACCTCTGCATAACACAACATTTGCAGTGCTCTTCCCCGATTTCCTGTTTGGGAAGCTAAACCATTCAAAGGTACAGGTCTTGATACCACAGATAGTAGGTAAAGTGTTTCCCACTTTATTTTCCGCACAAATTTTCCCAACTGCCAGGTCCCAAATGTGTGACAAAGATCTAAAATGAAGGATGCAAAGTATTGTTCATGCAGGAAACTTAAAATACTGTGGGATTTATTCCTTTAGTTCATTCCTTTCTATAACCTCCCGTTCATGCTTCTTTATTTCTGATGTAAACTAATCTTCCACAAAAAAATGCAGGACACACAAAAATTGTATGGAACAGTGGTAAGTTTGGGACTGAAATGAGCAACATCCAAGAGGTATAGGTATTTGCTTTCTGAGCATAATGATGATGACGTAAGCACACCAAGTGCTAACTGAACATTAGGTTACCATAATCTTCCTCTAGAATGTCCCTCATCTTCCCCAGTTCTGAAAGTTTTAACTGATGCCATTCCGAGCCTTGTGAGCAGCTATGAAACTGATAATCATCATATCAATTTAATTCTGCAGTTCTTTGAGCAGCAGAGGCAAATACTAAAATTATTCAGTGGAGAGAAAAGGACACCAAAACAGAGATTGTGCAAGGGTTACAACAGCACACAATCACACACAAGCCATGAAGCTTTGTAAAACACTGAGCACACTGTGGGTACTCACCATAACCAAACCACCGCAATACAAGAAGAGCTATGCCATGACACATTATAGAGAGGGAAAGGAATAAAAAACTTGAGTGATGTCAGGAAGGGAAAGAAGGTCCAACAAAATCAAGAGATCCAATAGAAAGGAATGAGTGTAATAAATAATAAATATTCCACAACTGTTGGGTTCCTTTAAAGGCAAGGGAGATGGGGCACAGGTATTTCACCCTGCCTGCCAGTATTATTCCCCAGCTTTGGATACATTTTATATTTTTCAACCTTGACTACTAAAACACCAGCTTCTGGAGAAAAAAAAAATTCTGAGATAACATTTGCCTTGATTAGCATAGCAATTTGAACAGATTTCTTAAAAGATTATAATCCATTTTAGGTGAAAACATGCTGAAAATGAATTACACATAGGCAGCAAGTGCAGATCGGCTTCATCTACATCCAAAAAAAAAAAAAAATCAACCTCTGGGCTGACAATTTAAGATCATCAAATTACACACTGGTTATAGCTCTAATCAGCTTGAATGGGTCAAAAATGTCAAGCTCGCTGAATTTAATTCAGGTATTTCATTTCAGTTCACTTTCCAAGTAAGAACCAAGTCTTGTTCTTTCAAGCCAGACTTTGCTATTCAGGGACAATGATTACATATGAATTACACAATTTAAACAATCTCATAGGATATGCACAAAAGGAGATATTAATATATTACTTTCTTCATTAAGTATCAAATCAACATGCTCAATTGTCTTTTGCTAAATTTTTTCAGGTTACAAATCCTAAAAATAGGAGTAACTATCCATGAATATTTTTTTAATAGGAAAATCACAAAGAGCCGAAAAAGTTTCCCCAGTGAAATAATGTGTTCAAGCTATAGGAAACATAATAAAATTTAACTTACAGCTGGATTTGATTTTTAAAATAGCCAGACAGCTCAGCAAGACAGGACATTTTCCAACAGCACTTGCACTAGAGAATTATACATTTGTGGGCCAAATCTTCAGCTAGTGTAAATCAGCATAACTCCATTCATTCACACTAGCTGTGAATCTGTCTTTGGTATTATAAGACAGATAGGGTATAAAACAAATTTTAGTTAAGCAACTGCTTAACTGATTACCAGTACCACCTTGTTTAGGGTTCTTTTAATTTAGACTGCTTAACTAAAGAAAAGTACTCGAGCTGAATTTAGTTTTATTAAATAATCTTAGCAGCAGCAACTAGTAGCGCAAGTTTTTCAGAATCAAATCACACAGCCACACTAGACGACAACATTCTGGCTCAATCGTTATATTGGTAGAAGCCATCCCTGCGTGGTATGGCACTGGGTGTCCCCTACTAGTGATGGCAAAGCCAACTACAGATTAATGAGCCTGCTACAGACTCAGCAAACTTTAGACATGGGACTTTGGGCTCACGCAGCAGAGTCATGCATTAAAAGCTAGAGGTCCTATATTCTACCCCTGCTGCCTCTAACCTGGCCACAGACTCAGAGCTTGTAAGTGGGGATGTGTTTCCTGTAAAGGCTCTCAGGAGTGGCATTTTGTTTTTCCCAGATTACTGGGTGGGGGCTAGAGCCAGTTCTGTTTTATAACGTTAAGAGGAAGCCCTAGATATTGAACCTGGCCTTTCTTGCTGCCACCACCACCTGGAAGAATGGTTACATTGGGAAGGTGATTTTGTTTAGAGTTTTGACTAAAAGTCCCACAGAATAGGACCTCACCAATACCAATTGGTTTTCAATTCTGGTGTTGCTAACATCACAGAGGAGAAACAAATCCAAAGTTAAATCACAAAACAATGTGATTACATGCTAAATCACCAAGGTCTCTTTCCCCCTTAATCTACTGTAGTTGACCATTTTAACCAATTTCTCAATGAATGATATTAGCCATAGGATCTAACTCTTAAATATCTAAAATAAGCTCCTACATGTGTCAGACTGTACAGACTGAAAGCAGTTAAAAAAGTTTGCACACTTGGTCTCATTTGATATCTGTATGCATATAGAACTTGAAAGACAGCATGAAACCATTTACTTATGATAGACATGTATAGCGTTCTACAATTTTAGTTAACAATAGTAACAAGTTCAGTTATAAAACTACTTTACAACAATCTTGATTGGAACCTGTTACAAAAACATACTTGTAACTCTGCGACAATCTTTAGGGCACACACATAAGCATGTATACTTCCCTACTAATTAGATACTCAGTTTCACAAAGTGGTCAATTGACTGACTTGGGACATCACCCAAGAAAATGTCTGTGTGTTACTTATCACCAGATTTTTACTTAGTCATAAGCTATTGTTCACAGCAGGTGTTTACACCGCAAATACAGGTGAAGTGAAGAATGGACATGACTATAGTCTTCTCCCACTGTGCTAGCATACAACCTGAATTGCCAGAAACTAGAAAGAAACAGAAGTGCTTCTCGATAGGTACATGTCATCACGATGACTCCTATGTAGCCAGGCCAGGCTAGAACCTCAGGTCATCTCCTATCAAGAGGTCTTTGGCTTTCAGGAAGCGATGTGTTGAAGGACACAAGCTGTTTTATCCTATTTTTATTGGGTGGTCCAACCTGGCTTGTCTTCTTGGAGGTGCAAGCATGACCAATCAGATGATGACATATACTTCTGAAGATTCAAAATGTCCAACCAAAATGAGAGTCCTCCTCTCTCACAATCCAGTCAGTGAATGAGACATCAACTTTTGTATTCTAACAACAGGCAGTGGAATTTTCCACCCTCTTTGTGCAACACACTTGTCCTGCCAGCTTCTTTAAGACAAGTTAGGCCATAGCTGTTGGTACAATTATCTCAGGACATGCTTTGAATGCTGGCTGGTTTGCTCCTGTCAGCACCTTTCCTCTGTGGGTCCCTTTGTGGTGCAACTCTTGGACAATTTTGCCATTCTGTTTGCTCAAGTTGCAGTTTCTCTAACAACACTTTGCTATCTGCTGAACTGTCCAATTTAAAGTTCATATAATTTATACAATTTCCCTCTATATTCTTTGATGCTCTTTCAACTTGTTTTTAACAGTCCATTATACAATGCAGTCACTTCAAGATCTGTTATCCTCCAGCAGGCCACAACAGCTCTATAAATTTTACATTTCTGTTCTCCTTATTTTTACAATGGTGGGACCTTGGTATGTATGGCTGAGCTGAGTCTCTGTGTTATTAACCAAGCAATTACCTTTCTGATTACCCCTCTCTGTGGTCAAGTGTCCTTATCAATCCACTTTTTGGTTTTAGTTCCTTTTATTCACTGCCTCTTTCACCGTTTTGACAGCATAAACATTTTGATTGCAGACATTAGGCTTACTTTTCATTTTATCACAAACTAAAATAAATCAATATGAATGCAACTCTTTGCTTCCCTAGCAGTATTACCCACAAGGTACACTTAGTAATTACAGTGTACTATATTTTGCCCAAAGCTGCATCTCTTATAGTTGACTTTCCTTTTATACACATTTTAATTATATTACACTGCGTCAAGTTCCCTAATTTCCTACTGCACCTGGCACCTATCATATCTTAATGTTGAATAGCTTTTTAATTTTTATTGTTTTAATTCATTCATTCATTCATTCATTCACTCACTCACAGCCAATGAAAAAGAGTAAATTTCTTTAACTCCAGCAACGATACATTCTTGCACAAGGCTACAATAATTCTTGGTTTTTCAGACTATTAAAGATATTTAGCCATTTGACCTTGGGTTTTTGTTCTCTTAGCCCTCTTTTCTAAAAGGCCTTGATGCCTAGGATATTCTTAAACAGTAATAACTCATAGCTTTGGCTGTAGTTATTACTGCATGCTTTTATTTTATATATATAGCTTGATCACATCTATCGTACATGCGTATATTTTAAATGTTGCAATGGGTAGTGAATCATACAAAATTAATCTACTGCCCAGGGCAGAGTTTCAGCTATGTCAGTTTACACCACTTCCCCTTAACTGTCCAACACTTTAGAATATCTTTTCCTCAGCTTTGTCTTCCATGAACATTATTGGCAGCATGGGATGGTAGTTGATCTGGAGCAGTCAATAGTTATGAGTTTCTTCAGTGTGCATTTGTATAGTAGTGTTTTCAGGTATCCACGTGAAGTCAAAGACACAAGGTTTGGATCTTGATCTGAGTTTCCACAAAGTTCAGGAGAGTTTGGGTCAAGTAGTTGGTTCACACCTGTCAGCTCTTGTAAACAAAGCTCAAAATCTGATTTAAGCCATAATTAAACATGTGTTTGATTCTTTCATCCTATTTTCTTTTTAGCCCTTAATGCATCTATTCCCAATGGTAGTATCCTATTGTTGTCAGGGATACATTCAGGGCCAGCCCTAGATGAAATGGCACCCCAAGTGAGAAACATCATTTCTTAAACTTTTGAATAACCTTATTTTGTATTGCATTTATAGCCCATTTCATGACTTTGATGCACAATTTGCATGTATGATTTATCCCTGTCATATAAGACAAGAAGTGTGTGCGCTAATATCTGTAAAGCTATTTATTCATGCCATATAAGTAAATTTAAAAAAAATCAATTCCTCTAAGCTTATAGAAACTTTTTAATTTTAAGAATAAATGAAATGTACTAACATCATGAAATTGAACTGTGCACAAACATTGGATGGACCAGCATTAAATGGTATTACAGTAGGTGAAAGCCTTAGAACATCAATCCTAGTCCTTTAGTTCAAAAGGTTGCAGGTCTCGCCTTTGCCCTCTTGAACTGAAGCACAGCATCAGAGACAGCCAAAGACTATCCAATGGCATTTTGAAATGATAAAATTGCAAGCAATGTCAGTCTCTAATCAGCCACCGCAGATCAAAGATATATTTTAATAAGCCTGAGCTTTGAAAGGCTGTGTTCACCACTTGCGACTGTGACCAGCAACCTCAGCATAATCCTCAAAGCTATCCACATATTAGGAAAAGTCTCCTTCAGCTCTACATCATGAATTAATTAGAGAACTTGGAGTGGAGAGTGCGTCCCATTTGGCAAAATGTGATGGATTTTGTCCAATTTGACATAGTGGCCTTTATCATTGATGTCTGAACATTCTTCATGTGTCAGCATCCAGTGAATGTTCATACAACTGTTCAAGAGTGTTTTCCTGCCCGCTGACAGCTTACTAAGGTCCTATAAACCCCCCCCCAAGTCTTTCCATGGCGCTTCATTTGCCCAAACCTTTCTTCAATGGACACTCAAGTATTATCAATGAGCGAGCAAAAACTCCCTCTTGAATTTTTCTTCTGAGCTTCCCATCACCTCATCTCTGCAGTCATCACCAAACTCTCTCTCCTTCTGATGAATATCATTGCATAGATACAACATCAAGAGTCCTTTTGAACCTTAAAGACTAACACATTTATTTGGGCATAAGCTTTTGTGGGCAGAAACCCACTTCATCATGCATCCAACGAAGTGGGATTCTGCCCATGAAAGCTTATGCCCAGATAAATTTGTTAGTCTTTAAGGTGCCACAGGACTCTTGCTATTTTGCTAAAAACAGACTAACATGGCTACCCCTCTGGAACTCATTGCGTAGATAGGGGTTTGATAGATATTTCTGGTGTCTCATCAGATATGTCCTTTATTAGTCACTACTTATACTCTTCAAGTCTTAAAACACAAGTACACTTTCACAATTGCACAATAAAACAAGGTTCACAATATTCCAGCTGCACTCTCATTTCACTTCAGTTCATTCTTACATCTCACTGATGGTTGATGCCCCATCCCTTATATACCCACAAGGTCATGGCTGACAACATTCTATAAGGTTTGAGGAAAATGTAGTTCTCAGATAGTCTGGAAGTTTCCATAAGATTCTACAAAGGTCCAAAACATTCTAGGAGTTGAATGAAAAATGAATCCACATATGGAATACCTAAAATATTTTACTTCAAACATTCTATTTTCCCTTTTGTCACTAACAAAAAACAAAAAAAACCAGCACCCTGAGCCCAGCGCCCTCCAAAGCCTGGCACCCCAGGCTGTTGCTTGGGTAGCCTACCCCTAAATCCAGCCCCAGATATATCTTTATTTATAAGAGTGTCATGTTTTCTTTTAAACCAATTATTTGCTTTAAAAAGCAATTTCAGTTTTCCCTTTAGGGGCTGAGGAATTTGTGTTTACTGTTTAACCAAGCAGCTTATTTCTACAATCAGAGGCCACATAAAATCACCACACACACTGTCAGACATTGCCTTTGAAATAAAAATGCAGCAATCATACTGCCGGATAATATTGAAGTGCACTGGCAGATCTGCGTGCTCGGTAGAGCTGGTTGAATTTTTGCTGAGAATAAAAGATCTGCAAATACAGCCTTCTTCCCCTTTGTTTGCTGTTCAGCCAAAGTTTCACAAATGCTACATAACAGCTTTGGGGGTGTGTGGGAGGGAAGCAAACACTCATTATTAGGAACAGTTCTCTCCTACATGTTGACCAAAAGGACTATATGCTGGAGATAGCCTAATCATCGATAAACAAACTTTGGTGCTATGTAAGGGACAAGTTCAAAGAAATACATAGTATAGTAACTCTTATATTGTCTCCATGCCAACTTCAGAAGCAAGTTTATGACAGATAAATAATGGTGGATTGCAT
Source organism: Mesoclemmys tuberculata (assembly GCA_007922155.1). Taxonomy (NCBI): domain Eukaryota; kingdom Metazoa; phylum Chordata; order Testudines; family Chelidae; genus Mesoclemmys; species Mesoclemmys tuberculata. The sequence continues at coordinate 13,262,251 of ML675609.1, read as the reverse complement.
TTAGGTGTTCAATCCAAGGATTCTTAAAGCACTTTGCAAGCACCACTACTCTAAGATACTGTAGGTACTACCCCCATTGCAAGTGGGGAAATTGAAGCACAGAGAGGTTATTGACTTTCCCAAGATCACAGAGGAAATCTGTGTCAGAGCCAGGAATAGGATCCAGGTCTCCTGACTCCCAAACCTGTGCTTTAAACCCAAGCCTATTCTTCTGTCTTAACAAGGGGAATTAAGGAGCTATTTCTCAGAGATATAATCACTATGTGCCTGATCTGATGTCCCATGAAGTCAGTGGGAGTCTTTCCATTGATGCTACTGGGCTACGGTTCAGGCCTTATAAGTGACTGGAACTGGAATGAGGGTTCTAAATCAGAGGCCACGGCTTGACCAGTTTATCAACCCCATTAACCTTCTGTAGTTTGGGACAGGCAGGATTTCTAGCCTACTACTGTAGTGGCAGTAGTCTGTACCTCTTGTGACAGGCCAAAGTTGGGTGCTGAGGTATGGTTAAGTAACTTGGCAAATCTCACGAAGTGCCGATGCCTTTGGAAAGATAAGCATCTGAGAAGGGCAGTAGAACTCTCAGCAGAGGAAATGACATCCAAAGGTGCAAAAGCTGAATCAAGATTTAACCAATGGAAACCACAATATTGGAGGGGAGACAATGTGAAATCACTCTCTATACTTTCTCCCATGAGAAACTATTAAAACAAAGGTAAAGTGACCGACATGTGGCGCTGGATGGGGAGACCCCTCAGGGTAGAAAGCATAACAAATTATAGTGGGGAGGAGGCTCCACTCATTAAGAGTACAGGGTATGGTAATGATGGTGCTGTACCAAAGTCAATGTGTAGAACAATGCCTAATGTTTGATTTATTTGTCATTCTTTTCCTTGATGCATAGTAGGAACATGGAATTTGAGGAGTATGTATTTGAGGAGAGAAGCTCGCTATTGTGGCCAAAGAATTGGAAACATATAAGATAGAAATATGTTGAATCTCAGCTGTATTGGAAGTGTCATTTCATGATGATGGATGGATACTCAGTGTGCTATTCAGAATCCAAGAAAATGGGGTTGCATTTACATTATCAATGTGACAAAGTATGTGGTTGGATATTATCCAGTCAGCAATAGAAACCTTACGCCCCCTAGGCACAGCATCTGCAGCACTCCTCACCCCACCCACTGCTGACCTTCATTATTTTCCAGGGAGGGGAATATGGGAGACAGAGGCTGGCCAGGCCAGCTGTGCAAGAGGCAGGTGTGACGAGAGGGGCTCGAGTGACTGGCTCAGCCAGCAATGGATGGGGAGAATATGCTCACCCCTGACTCATGCTTCTGGCCTGGTCAGGAGGTGAGGCCTCAGGGGGAAGAGGAGGAGCAGCATGGCAGGGCCCCAGGAAATAAGTTGAAAAACAGGGACTGGACCAGAGTTCCAGCGCTTGTACAGGGTCCCCAAAATGCCCGGGGCCCCTGGACACAGGCCCTGTTGGCCTGTACGGTAATTCGCCAGTCTTTAGGTGACCCTAGAATGGTAGTGTCCCTAGGCACATACCTACTGAGCCTAATTGGAAATCTAGCCCTAATAGAATCATTACACTTTGCCTTTGAGTGAAGCCAGTCAATGTCAGTCATACAGGTTTATGACCCTACAGCAGCAGCTGACGACGATTCAATTGATACCTTCTATGAACGACTTGAAGAGACACTCCCTAAAAACAAAAAAGATTTCACCCTTGTAACTGGGGACTTGGATGTGAAAATTGGAGCTGTAAGCTCCCATAAAGAAGTAATGTGAAACAATGGTCTGGGCTTACAAATTGAGAGGGGCATGGCATTGAATTCTGCTTCTCTCATCATCTGGTCATTACCAACACCATCTTCATCCAACACCCTAGATGTGTATATGCATGGCAGTTGCCTGACAGTACGACAAAGAAGCAAGTCAACTACGTGAAGATACAACAATGCTAAAGGTTGACTGTCCAATGCACAAAGGTTGTGGGTCAGACCATCTGTTAGCCTCAAACATAAGATTAAAATTTACAAAGATACAATGTGCAACACTTCCACTGCATTTGGACTTGTCTAGAATTTACAGAAAGTCTTTAACTTCTGTCCAGAATGGATTTGGCAAAAGGTGAAAGAGGAGAACAACCCCAACAAACTTTGGAATTGAATGAAAATCACAAAAGCACACATTCTGAAACATCGATGTCGGACCGCACTATGGATAACTTAGAAGGTGTCTGAGCTAGCGGAAAAATGATGCCGAGTGAAAGAGAATGGCTAGGAGATGGAAGAATGTCAGAGAATACATAGATGAGATGAGCAAATATATGAGGGCAAAATGTCATAGAGATATACAGATGAGATGAGATAAGCAAATATATGAGGGTAAAACGTATGGAACTTGAGAATTATAAAAAGAGTAATAATAGAAAAGCTATGTTCCTTGTGGGTCAGACTTCTTACCAAAAGGTTTTCCCTTGGATCAAATGTAATAAAAGATCATGATGGCAGAGGGTGATGAAATTAAACACAGATGGAGAGATTTCTGTGCCAATCTGTATGCCTCACAATACTGGATGACAGAAAAGAGAGTAAGGAGCCAGAGCCACTGACCCTGAGAGAGGAAGTCGTGCATGCTCCTATGAAAATAAAGCTTGGGAAAGCACCAGGGGTAGATAATATGCCTTCAAAACTGTTAAAAGTAACAGAAGAACACAGTTCTGATCTTATGTGGAAAAATGGATAGTGCTTAGGTTGCCGTGACTTTCGTCATCTTTCTCACACCCCTGAACGATGTACGATAGATAGATTTAAGGGCTAGTATAGACCTACCCTTAGTTTGTCCATAGGATTTTCTTCTGTCTCCACTTCCCACTGAATAGGAAGTTTAGCAGGACAAAGGGCAGGCTCCTCACTGCCTGATCAAGTGCAGGGGAAAGGTATTTTCATCTTGTTGCTTTTGTACAAGTGATTTTGTTCCTCGTGCTTTGCCTGTATGATTCTGGGTCCCTGCTACTGGATATACAGGAAAATGATGCTTTCTGTGAGCCACCTGACTGCTCCCAACTAGGAGGAACTCAATAGGCATTTCCCACCTAAATTGGATATGCCTCCCCATATTCAGTTTCAGTGATCTATTTCTCTAAGAATCCTACAGCATTATCCATTTTCCAGTCACTGAGGTATGCCCACAATTCTGATGTTCATGGTGAATTCCATTTGCTCGTTTTCTGTCTGTACTTTAGAGCAGTATTTTCATTAGTACCTTAATGGAGCTATTTTATGTGAAGAATAGCCCTTAAGCCAGCCTGCATAAGATCAGTTTGTTTTTCAATTATATCATTTTTAGGCTGTAGATCAGTCACTTGTTACCTTTATTTCCACCACTTTCATATCTGAGTATGCAATCATCTCCCTGTGTAATATTCATTTTATGCTCCATGAATTCCAGTTGAGTTAGCATTTTAAGCAAGGAAAAGTTCTCCTCACGAAGCTACTCAATATCTTGGTGAGTTGCCTGATATAGGTCTAATGGCCAAGGCAGAAATTGACCTGATGTTTTTGGTTTTGTCACCCTTCAATGTTTTAACAGCTTTTCTCATTCAAGAATCCGTCTAGTAACATTTTGTTGCCTAGGAAGCAAAGTAAGCAACAGACACTATATTTTGGCAGATTCATTTGTAAACCATGGGGCAGAAAATTGCCTTTCACACCCCTTTCTTTGGCAAACTATTAGTTCCACCACCTTACCTGTAGCATTTAATAACCATAACAATACTTAATATTTATATAGTGCTTTTCATCCATAAATCTCAACATACTTTAAAAAGATGGGTGTCATTATGCCCATTTCACAGATGGGGAAATGGAAGCACAAAGGCGGTAGGTGCCTTGCCTTATAATATGTCTGTGGCAGAGCCAGAGTAGAACTCTGGCTGCCCTAACCACTGTGTCATGCCACTCCCCTGGATTACAAGGCAATTACTCTTGTGCACAGAATCCCAGCTTCTCTAAATATCCATAAATTTTGGAAAATTAAAAACCAGCACAAGAAAGTGCCTTCTACATGGAAATACAGCATTTAATTACCAGGACTGCAGATTGCATATTTCACTGGTAAATAATGCAGGGACAGGACACTGAAGAACAACAGAGGAAGCAAATGTTGAAAGAGAAAGAAAATGAAGCAGCAGCCAGCAATTGCCTTATGCAAATATGTGGAAATTATGAATATGGAAATTTAAGCTGCCCCCAAGGCAAACTAGCTTTGCCACCAGCACTAGCACAATAGGTAACTTGCTAACTTTGGAAACTGTAAAGGATAATCCTCAGAAAATTGTCCACACTCAAGGATATTGCTTCCAAATCACACTTGTTTCTGCCTGCATGTTCTCAGACAATGCAGTGATTTTTTTCCAGTGTTCAAAGCCACTCAAAGCTAGAGCACAGACAGCCTGCATGAAATGATGAGAGTGAAAGCACAAGAAAAATAAATATATCAGGCTGGAATTGATAAAGCATTTCCCAGAGTTGATGATAAATAAATGTGTGGGTACCCATGCTGGAAGGTCTGCTAGCTCAAACAAAATAGATTAAAAATTATAGAACTAAGGAAATGTTGCCCAAGTAAATCCCACAGCAAAAGCAAAATACGATATGATCTCTTTTCCATTCCAGCCCTCCTATATCAGCACAGTAAACAGAAGCACTGCAACCATAAAATTGTTCTCTCCCCATATTTTCTATTTAATTTTAGAATATACATGTACGTGCGTGTGCGCACGTGGACACAGAGAAGAACTGCTACTTTATGAACTAATTGAGATGGAAGAGTTCATAAAATTGATCATCTCTAAATTACTGTAGATATGGTGCATAACTTGCAGTATGGTAAACTGCATCAGTTTCTTCTTGTCCTTCAAACTGCTGCAAGTGGTTTCCAACCCTCATCAGATGTGAAGGAACTTCAATTTGCTGTACTTTGATATAATTTTCATTGTGATTTCTCCCCTCCCACCCCAACCAATTCTGTCAGAAAAAATGGTTCATGTAACTGGTCGTTCATAAGATTAGTGTTCATAAAATTGAGGTTCAGTTCACGAAGTTACTCACCAGAGAATTTTACTACAGATCAGTGTAATGGTACTCTACATCTGGACCTAAGTTTACTCAGATCTGAAAACTCTCCAACTCCATATTTATATGGGTGCTTTACTCATCCAAACTTTTACAATATTTACCATTTTGAAGAAAAGTTCACTCATGTTAAGTAGACAAATACTTCATTTCCCAGACCACAGGTGACAGGTAAACTCCACAGGTTGAAGGACTTTGGTCTTCCACTAGAGGTTGTTAATCTGATCCTTTAGGTTGTCATCAATAACAATGATTTCTCACTCAGAGAGGGCTCTTTGGAAGAATATCAAATGTAATTCTACTTTGAATAGCCAAATTTCACTCCCAACCAAAAGACTACAAAATGCAATAAAGATCAGGAACTGAGAAGTAAAATAAATTTGGCGTGTGACATAGTTTAATGAATTTAGAAGATATAGAGTGGAAACATCGTCAGTGTTAGATCTTGGCCCAAACAAGAGAGCTGACACCTATCTCTGTACAGGGCCAGAGGAAAATCCTAGCTCCAAACAACTTCAGGAATTTAGAAAGCTTAGCATGTGAAATCTGCAGCTTGGATCTTTCTCTGCCTTATAGATCATTTACACATCAGTACTCACCTTGTCCAGATGCACAAAGTTGTTTAGTGGTTAAAGGAAAGTCATCTGCTTTCTCCTGAGAGACTGAAAGGATGTTTCCTAGGGGGACTGAAAGGATTTTTGCTTTTCATCATTCCTTTCATTAAGTACATTGCTACACTCTTAGTTAAACTGATCAGATTGTGGGTCATGGCAGCTCTACCAAGGGACGTTACAGGGATGCTTCGGATAGGAGCAAATAGCTGTATGATCACTCGCTAGACTCCAACTGGGAAGTTCTAGGATCTAACACATAGCAGCAAGCATTTGTGGGGAGAATGAGAGGCAAGCTTGACAAGCATTTATAAACCACTAAACAACAGGTTATATGAAGCTTCTAGCTAGTACTATTTGCCTATGACATGGGTATAGCATGTACAGCAATGCAAACCAAGCTATATTGTGGCAAAGGATTGTGATGTCATTAAGAAAAGAAAAGACAGTTTTGTGAGGCTGCTTGGATGACATCATTAAGCGGTTTAAGTTTTGTCCCAGAGACAGACTTTCCAAGTTTCTCAAGGGGTTTCACTTACAGATAAACACTTAACTAGAAATGAACTGACATCTTCTTGGTGACTTCAAACTAAATAAGATAAGCTAGATGACCTTTATTTTATCAGTGACTGAGCTGACTGTAGAACAAAGGACTCTGTGAGGCCAAAAAGGAACTGAAATAATAGTCTTATTGTATGGCTTTTTTACACCTAACGTGGATTTCTTCTCCTAATGATATGGTGAAAATTAGTATTCAGTGGGAAATGCTAGTGCTTCTCTTTTTGTGCACTAGAGGGAGGTAGGAAATCTTGGGCTCTGTGTAAGTAATGGAATACTCTACAAATTGTCTTTCTAATCAGTCAGAGATACCACGCACACCCCCTCTCCCTTCAGCTCTTTTATAAATGGAACACTCTTCCTTTAGGCTGGGATTTTCAAAGGAACTAAAGAGAATTAGGGATCCAAACTGAGAGGAATTTGGAAGTCTAACTCCCTTAGGCTCTCAGCCTCATTCTTTATCAACTTGTAACGCATTAGGATTTTATTTAAAATGTTCAGTGACAGGGCCAAAACCAGCCATTGAGATGTAATGGGTGAGATTCAACATTAATCCTGCATCAATTTGCATTGCTGGGATTGTCCCTTAAAATCAAGTGGGAGAAAGAATCAAAGATCTAACCAAACTTGGCATGGTCCATATTTTTAAGACTTAGTTTATTTTGCCTGCTTTTGAGGAATAATATTGTGTGCCTGAAGATAACTGGCTAATCCTGATCTCTGGCCTCACAGCCTCAATTGCATTTGTAGATAAGGCATCGTTTTTACCCCCAACGAAATTACAATGTGCTACTTCCTCCAAGATTATTCAAAAGAAGGTTAGGAGACTTTTCTGCCATTTTTAAGCCTTGTAAAAATAACTGTGTACACATAGCTTAAAAAATGGGAGTGCATTTAATACACAGGCTATGTTGATCCCTTGGGCTATAAAATGGCTAACACACAAACATACACAACTTGAATTTTTATTGGTGACTCCTAGACCTTTTCCCTTGTGCAGATGATCTCTGAGCGATCTCTAACTCTCACGTCGGCTATGTAGTTTAGACTGCTGCAGCACTGAGCCACACACTGGTCTTGCTCCTTAATTATAGCAGGCTTGTGATTTCTGCAAAGGTCACTGATGGTTTAACCTACAAATAGACTACTGAAGCTGGGCAATTTGACAATGTAGGGCACAGCTGGCAAATACACGTGTTGCGAATGTCAAGTTCCACCTGTAGCAGTGTTCTGAAAAGCAGTAGTATTTTTTGCTAAGCAACGCCAAATAGAGCGTATGTCTATGGTTTACAACGGCTGGAGGCTTAAAAAGCTCTTACCAAAAATATGCAGAGAGATTAGAAGGTTATTGGAGCGTTATTGGTTTCTCAAGTCTCAACTGTCAATTAATGGGTAGCTTGCTCTCCACACTAGATGAAAGTGGATAATTAAGTTAACTAGGGGACTTGATTTTGTTTGCCAGTACATGTGGCTTTCCTTAGCGATCTTGTCAGGCTATCATGATAGATTCAAAGTTGTCTCTGTGCATGTGAAGTAGGCAAACTCTGACTAAGGAACTGCTTACTAAAAGTTTCTTCATTAACATGTAAGCAGACTCCTCCACACATGCAACGAAAGTGTATCAGACAAAGATGGATGACCAGGCAAACCCAGTACTCACAGCAAGGTGGCTGCGTCCCCCAAAACTATCCCACTTAGCTTTAAAAATCCACTCAAGTTTTTGTATAGGTGCCTGGTAGTAAATTATCCTATCTGCAAAGGGGAACCTGTAGGAGCATTTCTCTAGCTTGCGATGGGACCCCCAGAAATACTGCTATAGGGGCAGCACTTTGAGTGGCAGAGGAGACGGAACAGTGGCAGCAACCACAGAGAGGAGCATAAACATCCACAGTTCTTCTGACTCAGCTAAGTGGCAGATATATGGTATTATGTGCCAACACAGATAATTTGTGAGAGAGAAGGACAGAAAAGAAGAGCTAAAGCCCATCAATGGGCACTGGGCTATCCTGTAAATAAAACCTAATGCATTCAAAACTATCATTCTTCAATGGTGTCTGTGAGGCAGCATCACTCACTGCTGGGGCTCCTCCTTGTGGCTAGGTTTAGGGGATCTGCTCTCCTCTGGTCTGGCACCCCTCTCTTTCCTGGAGTTTCCTTCTTTGCCCACCCAGAGAGTGACTGCCAGTTTCTACACTGCAGCCCTTTCTGCTGCAAACTTCCTGTCTGTATTTCTTAGCCAGCTTCTCCTCCAGCTGGGCTTTATCAGCCATTTTCAGTCAAGCCAGACTCTCCACCAGGTGTGACCTGTAAGGTTAATTGACCTTATCTGTGCTATTTTAACACATTCAGGGCTGGTGTGGGTTGAACAACTCATCACAGGCAGAGCTGGAGGTCATCCTGAGTCATGATGGAGAAGCAGTATGCGGGAAAGGGAATGAAGTGCACTAGACTGCAAAATCTATACTGTGGCCTTTTACTTCAAATGCTGAAACATAACATACTACATATTAGTTATTACACTGATGCATCAGAAGACATACACCTCCTGCCCTTCTCACACACACGCACGTACACCTCCTGCCCTTCTCTCACACTCACACTCACACACACACACACACACACACACACACACACACACACACACACAC
>ML675609.1:13060214-13253274 GCA_007922155.1 Mesoclemmys tuberculata | reverse complement strand
CACACACACACACACACACACACACACACACACACACACACACACACACACACAGGCTATCATTCATTTTAGTATAACTGTAAAACCCCCAACTTCAAAATATCTCTTTTCTGGTTTGGAAGCCTACCAAGAAACAAAACCATTGAGTCAAGTTCATGTCTGGGGATTTGAATCCATCTCTCTTCCCACCAACCAGATTGCATTTAAGTGGAGCAGATTTGAGGTTTTGGTTATGACTCAGTCCTCAGCTGGAACTGGCCCATCCTGCTCCTGATTACAAATAAACAAGTGGAAAGACGTGACTTATTTTAAGCCACTGATTAGTGTCTTTTTTTCCTTAAAGAGAACATAACACGGGTGAAAGATGCCAGAGTGACAGTCCTGAAAACAATAGCAATACAGCACAGATTTCAGCTACGTAGCTTTCTCCTCAGATTGCTCTGCACATATGCCTAGATACTGACCGGCAGTGACTAGAAAGGTCTCACTTTCCATGCCTGGTCTCCTCAGCCTGAGGACACTTGGCACTGAGCCTAAGGCCACCATCCCATTTCACATAGGCTATCAGATGACGGCAACTTTTAATCACTTTGGTTTCAATTAAAACCTCAATGGTCCCCTCCCCTCCAAAAAACAGTTCTTTAAGTGCAGCATTTCTAGGAGAAAAATCAAACCATTTTGTAACCATTGGATGCAGGACCTGAACTTTAAATAGTCTCATGTGGTCAAAATGGGCTAGGAGAGTGTTCGCTGATCTATCCAGATTTCCTGGATTTCTCTCTGAAAAACGGTATTCAAGTGTCAGCATGCTGTTTCACATATAAGATGACAGAGAACTGGTGAGTTACTGAGAGCTAAAGGATCTACTGAAAGCTTGGAAAAGACGACGCTTTATGGTCTGATAATGGACTGTGAACCTGCAGCTATTTGGAATTCAAAGTAATATCAGACTGCAGTCATCCTCCAAGCAAAATATATAAAGCAAACTGTTAAAAACACAGCCCATGACAAATTTGTCTAGCTGATGAGTTCTTCCAGACCGATAGCCTTAAGATGCCAAATACTCCCTAATCACAGAATGAAATGAGACAAAATGGGAGCAGAAAACAACAAAAGCTGTGAACATCAAGAACAAAAACAAAGAATTAAGGGCATCTTTGAAACTTTATGTCCTTTACTGCCTCCTAAGAACAGCGTGTCTGAAAAAAAATGGAATAGATGATCTTAATGGGAAGTTATAATTTAAAAGCTGAAAAGGTACAACCCTGTAAAGAAATACATCACTGACTAGAGGCCAGAACTTGGCCAACAAAAATTCACAATTCCATACCATATTTCGGAATAACTCTTCTACCAGGTATTTCAAAGAACAACAAGGAGCAGATTCAGGTAATAATATCACTTTAGTCATACTCTAGACATATTTACAAGAATTTCAGTGACTCAAATCTCTCCCCATATTCCCCCTCCCAACCTCCCAGATATTTAGCTTGGATTTCCAGAAGGGTGGCTACCCTCCTGTTAGACAAAAGGCTGTCACTGCCAATGAGAAATGATAGCCTATCCAGGAAAAGATCTGGCCATTTAGCAGAGCCAAAGTCCATTTGCTCTGACTCGCCGGAGAGTGGATCCACCTTTTGTTAGGCGAGGAGTTTGCTCTATTGTCGTTGGCCAAGTTTTCTATTTTCCCTTCTCTCGGAGGTTGTGTGCCAGTTGTGTGCTTGCCCGTTCCTTTGCCCACTCTTGCCTCCCTTCCTCCCACCCCCTTACCCTGAAAGTAGTGGCTACATTTCAGTGGTGCTTTATAACTATACAGAGAGATTGGTAAAGCCCTTTGGGATGAAAGGATCTATACACATGTAAAACATTATCATCATGACTGATGTCAAGGAAACGCTAACAAGTGAATTGCAGCAGTTGCTTAGAAACACGACAACAATTTTAAAGAGGGAGAGGGATGGATCAATGGCTTGTTTAGTGACAGGCTATTTAAAGAGAATCCAGCAGCCGCGCTACCATTTTGGTATTTGTACCACCAGCCGCAGAGAGATGTTTCTTTTAATCCGGAAGACCGGATTTGTTTTTCTTATTAAAATCTACACGTTTTAAAGAACGCATTCCATTTTTCCTAAGCTGTAGGAGAACGAGCAAATAAGGACTTTAGAGAGACCAAATATTTCCCTGGCAACAGGGAACCTCCACAAAACAACATTGTCTGAACCCAAACATCAGATAATTTACCACGTGCTATCGTCTGCAGTAGTGAAGTAGTGACTGGAACTGGTTAACAATCTGATAACTGCTTTGTTGACTGCGCAAAAGAAATAAGGTGGTTTGGTCTAGCTCCTAGCAGACAGATATTGGCTCACAAGAACACCATCACTGCAAATGGCTGCTGGACTGGTAGAACTGTACTCTCAGATCAGCTAACGATTAAAAGCCTGCCTGTCAGTGGGAGTCATTGCACAGATTTCACTGGACTTGGGATCCAGTCCTTTTTGATGCGCAACTGGAAAGCTGTGTCAATCCCAGAAGGGATTTTTACAGAGTGATGTGAAGATACTTGCAATGCTGTTTAAACATAGGACTTTGCAACATTCAGTCCTGCACCTTTCTGAGCCACAATTAAGATGATAATATGATACCCAGTATTGTGTAAACTCCTCAGTAACAGTCTGGTCGATAACATAACGCTGCCGTGTCATATGTTTTTGCCTTCTGTCTTCATTGCAAAATGAAAAGAATTTCCTCTATGGAACCGAAAGAGCTGACTAAACCAAGTTTGACTGAAAAAGAACAGTTGACAAAAAACTTTAACAAGCACCATTTTTCCATCTTTCCTACTGTGTGGTTCCTTATGACAAGATGCAGCACTGCACGTGCTCTGCCTCAGTTTACCCAACCATGTTTCTAGCACAGTTTAATACAGTGGCTCTCAACCTTTCCAGGAATCTGTACTGCACCCCTTTCAGGAGACTGATTTGTCACCGCCAAGTTTTCCCTCACTTAAAACCTGCTTGCTTACAAAATTAGACATAAAGTTACAGAAGTGTCACAGCACACTATTACTGAAAAATAGCTTACTTGCTCATTTTTACCACATAATTACAAAATAAATCAATTGGAATAGGAACATTGTACTTAATAATATATAGTGCAGTATAAACAAGTCATTGTCTGTATAAAATTTTCTTACTGACTTCACTAGCGCTTTTTAAGTAGTCTATTGTAAAACTAGGCAAATATCTAGATAAGTTGATGTGCCCCCTGGTTGAGAATCTCTGGTCTAGTGGATTATGTGGCTCAGTGCTCAAGCCTGGTTCAATCCCCTTTCAGAGACCAAACTTACAGTCAAAAGCAACACTAAATAAAGGAGTTTTTGCTCTCTCTGGGCTACGTTTTCAGCCTCTTCGGGGTTACTTGTCCATCTCCCCTCTTGTTTTTAGCTCTCCACCCTCCTCCTGTCTCTTTAGGTAGGATAAGGCAGAAGGTGAAACCATCAGCGTGTCCCAGATTCATTCAAATGCTCCTGTCAGGGCCTCCTTCCTTTCAGGGAGAGTCTCTATCGGACAGCAGTGCTACTCCTTTGGACTCCCACCCAGCTTTTCTCCCCCATGTTAGAAGGCTGTTGCTTTTGCTCCTTCCCAGGCAACTTCCTACTGAACAGAACCTCCACTTCTTAGGCCACAAGGGAAAGTCTAATACCCTGTACAGGGACAGCCTATAGAGGGTATTAGCCCCTGGTCAGAGCTAATTAATCTCACAGCAGTAGGTGAACCGTTCCCAGCTCTGTGCAGGTTTACAACCCCCATTACGTCTGTATTACGCATGAAACACAAAGTTAGAAGAATATTAAGGTTGCAAAGTCAAGCATTCAAACCTTAGGAAATGCCAGAATGAAGGTTGCCCAGGCCCCTTGTGTGTATGCATGAGGAGACACCCTTTAGTTAGATGATCACATAATATTTTTTCCACTGGATCCCTGACTCTCAGATGGTGCACAATTAATGAACAGCTATTTTATGTTTTGGTTTCTCTTTGCTGTTCAGTGTGTGGCCCCAGGCCTTATTTATTGCATGCTCTTCAAACCCTGCTCTAGAGACATAATTAATCAATAGTTCACAGCCCAGTGGTTAGGGAACTCACCTGGAATGCACGAGAACCAGGTTCAAGACCCTCCTCTCCCTAATCTGGAGCAGGAATTTGAAGCTTGTTTTCCCATGACCTGGCTGAGTTTCCTAGCCACTACTAGGCAATAGAATCACTCTCTCTCTCTGGTCCAATTAATATTTATTCATTCCAAGTGGAGCAGCTTCAACAGAAGAAATAAATAGGAGAGAAAGAGCGAGTCCCCACCAGCTCCTTGTCCCAGTCTCTCTGCCCAGCGTATCCCAATTGTTCCCAGCCACCACAGCTCCTTATCATATTTCTCTCCGCTCCTTTCTCCCCACGGATTCCCAGTCATACTCTCTGCCCAGCCAGTCCCAGTCTCCCCTGCCCCCTGGCTCCTTGTCCCGATCTACTTCTCCCCCCTCCCTCCCCCAATAGATCTGGATCTGTTCCCTCTCTGCATTTGAATCATGCGGCTTCCTCCTCTTCCATGCTGCCTGAGCCCAACAGGGGAGTCAGTGAGCACCCAGGAGAAACAGACCCAGTGCAGATTCAGTTGGGGGATTCAGTTGCTAAAATTTAATCAGTTTCTCATGAGCATGTGCACACTGTGTCTTTCAAAAGCTTATAAACTTGGCTGAATTTGGGTGGATTGTCACCGAGATGGCAAACAGCACCTCCTTGCCACATCCCAGTCAAATTTTAGGTCCCTGATCACAAGCTTGGGGAACAAGAGCTATTCAGCACAAGAGCCTATTTTCTTTCCTAGTCTTGTTCCTAGAAATAACTAAACCATTTTGGCTGGGAGTGGGGAAGGGCAGAGTAAGCGGCCTGAAGCAGAAAATATCTGCCCAAATGATTAAAGCTTGGCAAAATTCTAAGCAACTGAAAACAGGGTCTTATAATGGGAAATGTTGGGCAACTGTAATGAAAGAGAGTGCCATCAGCCCTACCTATTACACATGAAGGAAATTGCCCATTAGTAACTATTCAAAATCCCAATTAAGGAAGCTATCATTAGATTATTGTCTTTTTTCATGCAATCCCATGGAAAGCTATATTAAAGGGAATAATAAAAGACAATTATAAGCAAATTAAATATAAAAAACCTATACATGCGCCTATTATTTATTTTCATGGGCCTGATCTCTCGTGATTTACATTGCAATTAACTCAGTATAGCAAATGAATGAAAAGTTTTCTGTTTAACATCATCAGTAATAATAAATTCATTATGAATTCACTACCCCAGAAAAAAGGTGGAGAATTCATTGTGATGATATATGCATTTATTAGTTGGTCCATGAAAGGCAGACAAGTTTCAGGAGACAAAGAGCTGTCAATCACTTTTGTGAGCCCCGGTAAACAAGTCTACTCGGTGTCCATGTGATTTCCTAAGTAATCACTTAAAGAATTTCTGGCGCTCTGGATCTGACCCTTTCGGAGATCTGAGAGACAAGGTGGCTGAGAAAATCGCTCTTATCGGACCAAATTCTGTTAGTGAGACACAAGCTTTCAAGGAGCCAAAATGACATGGATTATAAGGATTCCTGACAAGGAGGCAGAATTATTTATGCTGGATCTCTGAAAGGTATATAAAAGGGACAATATAACAGTGTGTAAAAATTAAGGTCCTCATGCTATGCAAGGAATGACTACTATTGGCTACAGATGAGCAAATTCTCCCTTACCTGACCAAGAATTAACATGGACTTCCACCCAAAATTCAAACTCACGATGCTGGATTTTTAATAGCATTGGAGGAGTTCAAAAAACACAGGTTATTTTCCCTCACACCCTGGCAATACACTTCAACACTGAGCTGCCAGAAGCCTGCTAGCCTTGTCCTAAAGCTCTCTTCATCCTAGGCTGAATCATGAGAAACTATGGTGTGACAGATATACACCAGAGATTAGGAGTAAAACACTAAACTTGTATACAGATACCCCAGTGCCAGATATAGTATAAAATAAACCTTGTCAGATATAAACAGATAAGAAATAGAATTAATAAACAACCTACAAAAAGTTAAAAACTGCAGTAGTCAATTCAAAAGTTACACATTACAGAAACAAACATGGCATTATAAAGCAACTAATTAAAGAGGCTGCCCTGGTATTCAGAAATCCTTTGCTGAAATCTAACAAAACATAAAAATAAGTTCTCTTTCTAGATGGTTTACCTTTCATCTCACCAAACTATAGAGAATCCAAAAGGTAGTCCTCTCCATTAGTTTCTTGAAAACACCTTCAAAATTAGGAATCCTTTGGTCTCCAACATTATCTTTCCAACACCATCCATATATCTGTAATTTACTGATATGAGCTGCATGGAACTAACACAGTATGTCTAGTTGTCAATGCTGTAGCTTTAAAAATATTGGCTCTGAGAGGTTATTTAAGAAATTTCAGCATCCAAAACAAATGTTTCTGTAAGGGGAGCGCTAAATGATACACTGTACAATTCAGCATAATTTAATCCTCCCTGTCGTACAGTGTCAACAGCTGGACTTCAGTACTTGGTCTTGCTATGCTGTCCATTTCATGACTGCTGGAGGCAGCCATCATTAACGAAGATCCCATGAGGCAACATTGCAGACTACGTTCTAGCCACTCTGGGAGTTGTGATACTCAACATAGCCTTGAGGGAAATCAATATTTATCCAAACGAATTGAAAGCGTAAATCTATTTTACTGTACTTAATGGAAAATTCTTTATTTTAAAAAAATGTGAATATGAAGCTAAGACGACAACACTAGGTGTTATCCTCCTTTTACAGCGAGGGCACCTGAGGCATGGGAGAGGTTTAAGTCGTTTGCTTGAAACCACAGAAGAAGTCACGGAAAGGTTTGGGAATAGAATGCAGGTCTCCTAGCCACCATTGGGCAGTACTCACTTTTATCCGAGCATGGCCACGTCACTTCTGGGCTTGGGACAAACCACAGCTGGATCCCCAGCTAAGTATAAGTGAAGGTCTTTAGTTCGCTATCAACCCCTTAAAACAGGGCACCACATGCAGTAGAGGTACTCAGCGCCAGCAGATCAATCACTAGCAACAAATCTCACAGTAGACCCATATCAGACCTACCCTCCATCAGGGAAACTGACAGGCAATAGTCTCTCAGGCAGTTCCTGGACCAACCTCAGTCTCTCTAAGAGAGAGAGCTAGAGGTTGTTCTTTCCCCGTCAGCCCCCAACCGAGCTGTGCTTTCCTTCCATTTAATCTCTGCCCCCAAGCCTGACTCCAGCAGCAGATATAGTGGGGTGTGGCTGTTTGAGTCCACATCTGCTTGTTTAACCTTGTATACCCCCTCACAGCCAGGTAACTTAATGACAAGTGTTTCTTTAATTCAGTAAAGAAATACAAATCATGATACTAAACCTTATTTATCCTCAGTCATATCATGCATCAGTGAATTCCTCATGGAAAATTAAATAGGGCCAAATACTGAAGTCCTCACTCAGTTCTTGCTGCCCCTGAAATCAACAACAGTATGAAGATTTGCCTCATCCTTCATAAAAATCATTACCGCCTTCACATTCATTGCCTTTAAACTTCATTCTTGGGGCCACAGAAATGTCTGTTCTTTATTATTACTATTTCTATTAGTTCTATTATTCTATTTCCTACCTTCTAGGAACCTCAGACAAGATTGTGATTAGCACTTGTACATACACATAGTAAGAGACAGTTTACAATCAAAATAGAGAGGATAGACAATAGGTGGGAGAAAGCGTGTATCGTTACCTCCATTTTACAAATGTGAAGTTGCGAATCAGAAGTTAAGTGACATGCCCAAGATCACATCGAAATGTCTGTGGCAGAGCTGACAACTTTAACCCTTGAATCCAATCCCAGCTCCATAGCCACAAGACCATCCACACCACCCCATGTGTCTCAGCACTATATCACTGATTATTTGATTCCACATCGCTTTATTATGATTCTCATTCTTCTCCATTCCAAGTAAAATTATCCTAACCTTTTTATTCTCGCTTGGGTTAGGGTCTAACAACACATCCATCATTAACCCTGTATTTCACTTTTTACTACTCAGCCA
Source organism: Mesoclemmys tuberculata (assembly GCA_007922155.1). Classification (NCBI taxonomy): domain Eukaryota; kingdom Metazoa; phylum Chordata; order Testudines; family Chelidae; genus Mesoclemmys; species Mesoclemmys tuberculata. The sequence goes on along the minus strand of ML675609.1, from coordinate 13,245,103 downwards.
TTAAACCTGCCATCCAGGATTCTAGCCAAGGATTGATTTATTTCGTTTAATAAATGTTAAGGTGTCAGACAAGATAGTTAACCCTGAAGAGTGGCCGTTCCATCCACTTTTCAGATGGATGCATAACTAATACACATACAAGCGCAGAGCTTTATAAGTCAGTGATGTATCTATTTGCATGATGGACCGACTAACAGTTCAGAAGGGGACATTATGGACTGCTGAGTAAATAAATATGCATTTAAGAATGATTTACCTATTTGAATTACTGCTGCATTTTAGATTGATGTGCCATAAATATACCATGCGTATTTACATGGTAAGCCTCCCAATGAAATGTTTAGCAGATTCATACTGGTATTTCAAAAAGGGGGAAAAGAACAAAGAAACACAACCCTAACTTGTGTCAGCATAACATGCATATTTAAATTTCTATCAACGGTGTGTGTATTTATTCAGTGACTGATTCCTCTTAGTTTTCCTAAGCTGCTGTTCAATGACAGTAAAGGAAAGTCAAATCTGTGTTGTTAACAGTGGTGGAACAATTCAGAGGACTAAGTGACCCAGGGGTATTAGCTCTGCAAGATATTCCAATGGTATCAGACCTTCCTGGTGGTCTAAGACACCCTGGGAGCAAACTTGATCTCAAAGCTGAGACTAAGATCCCCAGTCTTTACACCAACATCACAAGTTATATCTGATGTGAATGCACTCAAAGAGCTGGCTCTCATGGCAACCAGCTTCCTCCAAAGAATTGTTCAAACAACATTCTAGAATGCAGCCCTGACATAGCCTGCTCTTGGAGCAGTTCTTACATACTGAAATCCTCGTCTACATAAAGACTCCAGTCCATGAATGACCCAAATAGACAATAAAGCAAAGAGTGATGGTCTCCAAGGGTGAGAGCAACAACAACAACAAGATTATGCCTTTCGGTAAAATTAGTTGGTTTGATAGTTCATGTTGTCTAAAATCTTTGGCTTATGATGATATGCCACCAACTCAGGAAGGAGTTTTCCTTCCAGCAATATTTTACTGCTATTACTGTCTGCATATGGGCCCATTTCTGTGTTCAGAATATACATATTGATACACAGACCAAGAATGCTACACAGGTATCTGCAACCTATGGAGTTATGCAAGCATATGCACATAGGCACTTGTGAAACAGTAACCACAGAGGCCGAGTAGTTTGTGCAGTAAAATATTCAAGGTCCGAAAAAGATCTGATGTTTTCTTGTTCATAAACTTGAGAACAATTGTGGATTTTCAATTTGCTTTGCTGCCTGGTTAGAATTTTATCACATGGCTTTAGCGCGGTGATTGAGACATCCCAAGTACTTTGTCAGCAGACAGTCATTTAGTTCATTTACACACTCCAATCCTAAAAAGAAAAACAGTACCACAGATATAGCTGTTTAAAGCTGCAGGTTTCAAAGGGTTTTATAAAGATGGGTAAATATAATTATCCTTAATTTATAGATCAAGAAACTGAGGCTTGGGAAGCTAACAGATAACTTTGGCAAGTCTTTGGGGGGGGTTTTTTTTGTTTCTTTGTTTATTTTAACATTTTGACCATTAGGTCTAACTTTGGGAGGAAGTATGATTTCTGATTTAGCCACTCAAGAGAAATAAGGGTTGAGCTCAAGCAAATCAAAGGAAGTAGCTATTTGAAGTTGCCCCCACAACCCGTTCAAGCTCCACAATTTTTGAGTCAGCCACACCTCGCTCTCTGGCAGCAAAATCCAAGAGGGAAGCAACTCAATCTAATTCCATCAGCTTCAAATCCTACATCGGTTCTTGACAGAAATACCAAGAGTATAATACACATATGGGAGACAGCATAGGAGACATTTGGATGCAAACACACAAACATCCACAGAAAGCTTTGAAGACTATAAACGGATCCCATTTGCTCAATGAAAACACACACCTAGCAAAGATTAGACTGTTTTTTGTTGGTTTTTGTTGTCATCCCATTAGGAAACAAAGCAGCAGTTTGCAGCTCCACAGAGGCACTCAGAGAGAGTCCTATGAAGAGCTGGTTCTGACAAAGATATGCTGACTAAGAAAAATCCTTTCTATGTTTAAAAATTGCAGCAGATGGTGCTAGCAGTAGGAAGCTGCATTAAGTTGTTATGACAATGGGCATCCTCATCCATCACCGAAGCTCTAGAAATGCTGTCACCCTAATGCAGGGATTAACTGGACGTCTGCGAAATGCTGCAGGTACCAGGATGATTTATTGGGTAGTGGATGCCTCTTGGCCAGCCTCTCTGGAGTGGCATAAAGGGGATGAGATACAGCTGAGAAATGAGGCCACCAAGAAGAAGGGATGGTGTGCAGGTTGCAAGTCCGTGGGAGCATAAGGCTCTAAGCACCCTCAGGAGGTGCTCAGCACCCTGGTGGTTTGGACTTTCAATGAATTTGGGGTTCCAAACCAAAGCCCCATAGTCAAAATCTCTCAATGTATCAAATGACAGAGTCATTCTGAAGCCAGATCCGCTGCCCAGGGATTTTTTCCGCTCTGTGATCCCAGAATGTGCATGTTGCTAGAAATCCCCACCCTCCAAAACACACCTCTCTATTGCCATTGGTTAGCTCTTTCACAACCTGACAATTTTCCTGGGTATTTTGCAAGACCAGTGAACCAGGCTGCTTTATTTGCCTGAGGGTCTAATGTACAGGCGCTAGGGCTAAACAAACACCATCATGTACCTACAACTCCTGATCACCTCTGCACTTTAACCTGTGCAATGAATTCAAATGGAATAAGATAAACCAATGAGGAAACAACCTCCTAGCCTTTTATTTTTATAAGTTATTAAGCACACAGCCCTGTTGAGTGTTAATTTTTGAGTAATAATGGTGTTCTCTACAGGAATTTCTCCTCCTTTCTCTCTTTTTGCCATGGCAACCAGGGTATCCACATACTTCAGAGCACAACAATGCCTTACAGTTTATAAAATAATGTTTAGAGCACACTTGACTTGTTCCTTTTTTTTCTGCTGTAAATTGAGTGCAGCATTTAGCAGAGTGGGGTGACGAAAACAAAATCCATACAGCAATATCTTATGCAATCTGCTTTAGCAGAAAGACGTGAGAAGAAAATAGTCCACTTTTAATAGATTGACAAGTCCAGTATTCTCATCATGGGTGAGGATTGCAGTCTAGGACCTAATTAGCTCTCTCTGTACCATGGAACAAATCTATCTAAATGTCACAGTGATATATAGATAAAAATAAAATAAAATAAAAACAGCTGAAAATAGATATAGGAGATCCAACTGTCAGGGCCACTATCTGTGATGTATTGAAAATTGTAAGCTGTCATTTAAAAAACGATGGGATTTTTTGGTCCTGCTTATAGGTCTGGAGGTCTGTAGGAAAGTGTGTGATCTGGGTTTAGCGGAGTCAGTTTGCAGACAGCCAGACTGTAATAAGGTGGGATGAGTTGTGCATCTCTGTTTTAGGGAGCAGCCTGCTTTGTCTCTCTCGGTTTCGGGCTTCTAGTGTGTTGTTATTCTGAGTTATAAGAAATAAAGGAGTGTCCTATCGCAACTTTCCAGCAAAAATACTTAATGATTTTATGTCACTTTTCTACGTGTATGCCACGAACATAACAGAGGAAACAGTCAAATTGTGGATCCTTTTGAACCCATTCCATTCAAGTCCCTTATCCCCATGGCTGTATAGCCCTAGATTCAGTATTTTATTTAGTCTCCCCCCTCCCCACCACAACCCCAAACAACTATGCCATACCCAAATGGGGTGAAGGTATGTTTCAGGACAACAAGGACAGCAGCAGAGAGGAATGTGTGATATGTTCAGAACTGGTGGGTGTATTTGAGAAGGGCATTAGCAACTACTGGTGGGAGGGTTCCTTGTAAACAGCAGGAGAGGGAACTCTGCAGTATTTATCCTGACTACAGCTATTATAAAGTAGGAGGTATCCCAGTTCCCAAGGTGACTCAGATGAACAGCGCTGAACAGTAGCACGTTTCCCACATCAGATGGGACTGCACACGACCAGTAAATGCCCACTAGCAATCATGGATTCCTATGATTCAACAGCTCTTGTGGCTTTAGGTTGGGCAGCATGGTTGGAACCTGTTTATAGAAACAAAAGAGGCCTCTTCAGAAGCCACTGATGTCCCTTTGAATTGTTATCCGAGGTAAGGTGACCAAATCCTTTTAAGTCTAGTTCTTATTTGAATCTTGCTGAACTATTTTGTATCAGGAATACATCCTGTGACAATGAGTCCCACAAGTTAACCAGAGCAGTCCTTTCCTTTTAGTCATTCTAATCGTTGCCTTATAAATGTTATTGTCTCCCCTTCGTTTTAGTATTGTGGAACATAGCAAATTTAAAAACTCATTGTAGGCAATGGAAAGACTCCCATTCGTTCAAATTAACAGAACCTCTCTCCCCCCATGTCCTCATTTTCTCAATGTTCTACTGTGATAGAAGATCATCCTTTCAAGTTGACAGCCCCTTTAAAACTGGATGGTGGAATGGTAGCTTTCAGGTGTTCCTGATAGCTGTGGCAGGGAATTAGGTACAACTGCCACGTAAGTCAGTGAATGAACCAGTTGTTAGAGAACGAGGGTGTGAGGAAACCACAGCAACTGTTGAAACACTCACTATTTTATAGATCTGAACCTCTCCCCTATTATCACAATCTCTAGAAAAATATTCCTAGCCCCTTTAATCTCTCTTTGTAAAGAGATTCCCTAGTGTCCTTTCCTCTGATTATCTGTATTGCCCATCCCCAAGTCTTTATTACTATGGAAATTACTATGGATTTATCTGAGTATTTAGAGCCTAGATGCAAAGATAGGCAAAGGGCAAATATAAATAGATTAACCAACATTTTTATGACTTTAAAAGCTAAGGAAGGACAGAAAAGGGGAGTATTGTGGGCTAACCAGATAGTGAATGTAGTATAGCTAAGTACCATGGAGTCATCCAGAAACCTAGAAAAATGTAGATGTGTCTAATACCAAGAGTCAAAGCTGCAGGTTGAATTTACAATGGCTACTCTACCTTTAAATTAGGATTTGATTGGGAGAAAAGTAGTCGAGTTTTGGAGGCTCAAAGCTCTTTGAAAATTTCAATAAGGTAGATGAATTTGGCCAAGTACTAATTCAAGATGACAGACCAGAAACTTTCCTTTATTATAAGCCAAGGCATTCAGGCAGAATTGACAGCTCAGATTTAGGGGTACCTAATGTTGAGTGCTGAAAAAGATTTCCTTTGTGGCAATATTATATTTATTGGACCAAGTCAAGTTGATAATATTGACACCGGCAAAAATCTCACCACAGTGAAGCAGGATTACAGAAGGTCAGCACATCCAATTATATAATATGGAGAGCATCAGGGCTTGGAAAAAGTATCCTGCAGTCTCTCCAGAAGTGTTAAGACAATCTGATTTCATCTAAAGTTTTAATGTCCAGAAGCAGGATTTTCCTTCCTCATTAGTCTTACCTATTACAGTAAGTGATATTTCCAGAGATTAAAAATCCTAGGCTGCCTCAAACTAAACTGAACTCTCATTCAAATAATAGGATACTTGCAATACAATCCTCTGTCTTCATTCACACGCTCCAGGACGCTTCAACTGGGTGGAATTGCCATCTTCGCAACTGAGCAGTTCCAACTCCTGATAAACGCAAAACATTGGGGAGAACAAATGGACCCATTTCTGTGCACATCTCATCAGACTTTCACTTACCAACCATCATCCTCTTATTTTATATGATCATAGAGTTTATAGGTATATGTAAAGAGTAGGAAAGATAAAAACTGAAAGAAAGAGCATTTGCAGAACATTGAAAACAGACCTCTGGCAAACTTGCTTTCCTGAAATGTATCACCATGTGCCAAAACCAAAAAAAAGCAAGCATGACCCTTCTGTGCAAGCCTCATTTCAGAAAATGTAATTCACAATGGCCAGACAGTATTAAGAACAACATTCAATAATTTTAGTACTGCACATTGAAATATAAAAACACTGTTTCATCATCTGACCTCGATATTGTCTTGCAGCATTATCCTATAATGAACCGGTGTATGTTTTGTACTGTGAGATTATTGCACCATTAAAGTCTCTTAACATGCTCTATTGGCAGTCTATATTGCACAATAGAAAGGAAGCGTGTTCTTTTGGAAAAATAGTATTTCCACGGCAATATGAGTCATCTTTAGCAATCTGGCATCATCTCTCCCAGCACCTATGGCAGCTGGAGGTCTTTGCAAAATTAATACGATACTGAAGAACATGGTCATAACAGAAGATGAATACATTATTACAGTATGCAGCTTCTCCCAGCGTACATTGGAGATGCTCCGTTTTATAAGAGCAACCAGATCATAACATTTCTCAAACAGTTAGCAGCTTTTTAATTGATGGACTCAGTCCTGAACACCTTCAGTGAACTCTTGAGCCTCCTCTGTTCCTTCTGAAGCCAACAGAATAGAGGGCAGTCACTGGTAAAATTGGGGCTTATGGTTTTATCTACACTGGGGATTTTTGCATCAGTCTAACTACCACTGCCTAACACTGATGGGCAGCATCAGCATTAAATAGAATTGGCACTTGTGCAGTTTACCCTACGTTTTATACCGATACACTGGTGCCGTTACATCAGTTTAGCTAATATAGACAAGACCTAATTCTTTGACTTGACATTCTGAGCAGACTTAATGGGCTCCCATAGAAAACCTGAACTGTCAAAGTCCACTAGAGCTTCTGCACGGGAGCATTACAAGTTAACACTGAGAAAACAGCAGTTGCTTAACCAGTCAGGCTATAAGGTTGACATCTGAGATTTAAAATCTGTAAATGGGGGAGGGGGGAGGAATGACAACGACTTGGCTAGTGTTTACATTTTAATTGTGCTCTCATTTTGGAGATCATACTCATCTGTGGTAAAATCCTGGAAGCCCTAAACATCAGATAAGACAGACATAGTTAAAACCTAGCACCCTATTTTCCTGTCCATATACATAATCAACAGACTAGATCCTCAGTAAAGATGTCTGAATGGGATACTGCTCCATGGCCACCCAACATCTTGATAGATGAAAGGAAACACAATGGAGTCCATCAGTCAATGGTGCTTGGCTGCAGTGTGGGAAAAGAGTCCAAAGCGTGAGCGGCAGATCTTCACACAGTGGCTATGGGTCTTGATGGAGGCTGCTTCCTGACTCGCCTATCGGACTCAGTCTGGGCTATCTGATGACTCTCTGTGATGACTGCACCAGCCTGGACCCAGTTTCTCCAGATTGAATGCTTGTGGGCAGGGTTCTCTGATTTGTTAGCAGGAATGCTGAATTTCTTGAGACCTTGCTTGACCTTGTAGCTGTATCAGAGCTTTGGCCTTCCTCTGCACCACGGATAGTTCTTGACATGTCCAAAGAGCACATCCTTTGGCAGACGATCTTGAGGCATGCACTCCACGTGTCCCAGCCAGCAAAGCCTGACAGCATCCTGCATAGTCCGCAGGCTGTTTCCCTTAAGTATCTCGTTAGTGATCCATTGGTCCCAAATGATTCCAAGGATTTTTCTAAGACAGTGAAGGTGGAAGCTGTTCAGTCTCCATTCCTGCTTCGAGTGCATGACCCAGCTTTCACAGCTGTAAAGGAGGGTACTGAGGACCCAAACCGGATAAACAGACATCTTTGTATTCAGGGTAAGCAACTTGTTGTTCCAAACACCTGAGGTAAGTTTGCCAAAGGTGACACAGGCTTTGCTGATTCTTGCATCCAAGTTCTGTATCAAGGATAAGGGAGCTGGTTAAATTCGAGCCAAGTTAGCTGAAGTGATGCATGTCGTTCAGCGCTTCATTACGGAAGTAGAAGTTAGGTGCCCTGTGACATGACAGCTGTTTTCGTAATACCGATTACCACGCCAAACTTGATATATGCATCAGAGAACTTATTCACCATGGCCTGCAATTCATCAGGTGAATTAGAAACGAATGCAGCATCCTCTGAAAAGAGCAGATCCCGAATAGTGAGCTGGGTGACATGCTTGGAAATTGCCTGATGTTAAACAAACTGCCATCCGTCCTCAATTCAATTCATATGCCAGCTTGGTCATCTCCGAAAGTGACTACTATGCAACTACGGTGATCTTACTAATAGCTCTCAAGTAGCTTTTCACTATATCTAGGAAATAGTATAAGGGACACAAAAATCAAGAGGTTTTATCTAGGCAAACTGATCATTTTCTTACTAATCTAACCCCTAATGACTCTTATTTCATGCACAATCTGGCTCAGTGAAGATTTTCCAAGAAGACATGCAGTTTCAAACCCAGACCCAAACAAGGAAACTGGAACAGAGTACGATATAGAGCCTTCTCTGAAACATTGAGTTACTCTATTACACAAAGACGGGTGCCACAAACAAAGTTCCTATTACGCAGTGCTGAAAGCCAAACACCTCAAAGTGCAATTTCAACTCTGGATGCCTCTCGATAATGCATTCTACAACCAAAGCAAGTTGCTTAATAGCAAATGTACAATAACATGGCTTTTCAGTGTTCCATTAAGCGTTTGTTCTGCTATTCAAATAATCTGCCTCTTAATGGAAGCCCCAGGAATGCCCATTGACTTGCCAAGCTCCAGTGACAATCTCAGAAGTACGACATCTAAAACTGGAACTACCTTGCTGAGGAATTAGCATTTCCAGCTGTGCAAAGTCAGTCTTGAGAAATGATATGTCTGAGAAGCAGCACAGAGCAGAAACTTGTTGAAAAGATATGGCAGCTGGTCAGTGAAGAGAAAGGGTGGCAGGGTATGAAATGCACCACTTTACCAATCAATTTGTGGTTTTGGAAGGCATGCCTACATCCCAGTAAGTCCGCTGAATTTGAAGGGACTTAATTTCAAAAAGCAAAAGTGGTTAAAGCTAGATAAATTGCCCTTGACCTAAGCCCCACTGCATAGGATCCTTTAGGGTTCCTATGGCATTTTCCTACAACACTACATCATTTCCTTCCTTCTCGCATCAGGCCAGCAAGGAACTTCCTTCCATGCTGCTCCTGAGATAACCAGCAGGGGAAGTAAATGACAGAGGAAAAAATCTCTATTAGCTTTTTCCATCCCTATGCCTTCCCCAGTAACTATATACTTTTGGTCTCTCTAGCAATCTAGTGCTTAAATGACATCCAGTTCTCTCACAGCACAGCCCCAACCCAAGGTGGGGGTGAGGAGGGAGTGTGGTGTTTACATTAACACATTCCCCATAAGCAGCAGATATGAAATGAAAGACAACTTAGAATGGTTCTTATAATGTGGTGCTATAATAACGTTGCAGAATTTCCTAGCCCTTCTAGTACATGATGCAGTTCAAAATACTGAACATGTCCAAAATAGTAGAAAGTGATGAAGCACAAATATAGTATCATTGATTTATTGTGTTGTTTAAAAATAGTCTAGTGGATGGGGCACTATGCTGGGAATCAGGAGATAGCATCCTTTCACTCAGACTGATGTGCTTGGTGACCTTGGCAAATCATTTCTCCTATATCTGTGCTGATGTTTCTCCTCCCAATCTTTGTCTGTCTCATCTCTTTAGTTTGTCAGCTCTTCAGAACAGAGATTGTGTCTCACTATGCATATGTGTTTCTAACACCACACTGTACAGACTTTTTGCAGCCTGTAGGTGTTCCCCTAACAAATCCTGGAATTACATAAATTGTTTTTCCTGCGCATGTCATTTGACTTTGAAAAGCAACTACGTAAAAAATGGCCCCTCGCAACATGACCAATGTGCTCGCTGTGTGAATGAGATCTGTTTGGTTTTGTTACTTGTGTTAGCTCTGCAGAACTGGAGTCTATTCCTTCATGTACAATATCAAGAATGTTGTTTGCTAAGTTCCAGCGAGCCACTCTTGGACAAACCCATGCGAGGCCATGGGGCTGCACAGGTGTCATGGAGGAGATAATTTGAAGGCACTGGAAGTTTGCAGGTGTAAACAAGGGCATAATTTGGTTTGCAGATTCATATTATTGGTGGTAATGTGTGAAAAGGAAAGAAACTAGCTTGACACTCAGATCTGGAGATAAGTCTGGAGGACTTGTTAAAACTTGTAAAACAAGGCAGGTTTGATAGTGGAATCACTAAGCTACAGACAGGGGATCCCACTGTTACAAAAGTCCTCTATGGTGATGTGTGTGTTAATAGATACCGTGCCAGTAGAAGAGGCTTAAGAATATGTAGCATAATTCCTGGGTTTCATAGAGCTAACACAACCTTTTGCAAATGACTTCTTCTGTGCAGCTCTTTACACTGGTTCCTAAAATCCCCACATTTTTCAAAACAGAATGACAGTCTAATGCCGTTGTGAGCCCCTTGCAGTAAAAGGAGCTCGTCTGAGTGCTATGTAGGTAGCAGCCTGGTTTAGTTTGTCTTACTGGCCAGGGTTAATGGAAGTAGAGATCTGCAACCTTTCCCCCTTCTTCACTTATGAATGAGAAATGGGTGGCTGTTTCCCAGTGATTCACAGAGCGGCTAAGTTTCAGGCATCTCATCTGGGACACGTGCATTTGACAGCCCTGTGACACCAGCCTGCAGCCTAACCGGGATCCCACACATCCACTTGGGAAGGAGGATGGCATCAAAGGATCTTTTGTTGATCTTCCTCCCCAGCCACCTGCCAGGGGCTGTCCTGGCATCAGCAGTGTAAGAAGCGTCCCCCCCTTACATTTTCAGTGCTCCCTCTTCTGGGGCTTAGGTAGCATGAAACTTCCAGAGGCACAGAAGAGAGGTGACTGAAGCAGCCCTGTCTGTGGAGGAGGTGAGGGGCTCCGGTGGAAGGGCAGACCGAAGTGATGGGGACAAAATGGCTGCCTTCTCAGCACTAAACCACCAAGGTCTCAGCTTCTGAGGCCTCCCTTCTTCCCCACCGAAGCTGCCTTAGATTCTTTCCCCAAGCTGGTTCTTCTGGGCTCTCGTCAGGCTTGACAGTCACCCTGGCTCCATGGCTGGGGTGCAAGGGATTGGGCTCCACCCTTCCACTACACCTAAGCCATTGTTCAGAGAGTCCAGAAAACCAGCGACTTTTCCCCACCGACAATTTCTCTCACACACAGAGCTGCACGTCAGTTGGCAGCAACGGCTTCACTGGATCTTGAATGAAGATTGTAACCGTATGTGAAACCGTTTTGCTGTTATCTAACATAGCAGAAAGAAGCACAAAAGCATCCGAGAGCCAAGGCAATAGCTGATCTTGCAGCTGGGCGCTCGCTTTACACAGCTTTAGGTTGAAAGCCACCGAAGCTCAATCTTGCGCTGCCTGGCTGTGCAGTTTGCAGAACAGGCTTGTGAGTGACTTGGTAAAATTGGTGGCCTTGTTGTTAAATTGGTATCAGATCTACAAGGGGTGTTACCCTACTTCACTTTCTTAGTTCACAAGGCAAAAAAATATAAGTCATTAAACAAACTGCACTGTTGTGGAAAATAAAAATACTGCATAAGCTGGTTTTGTATGCAAAAAACTCTCTCTCCCCCCAAATAATTTGGTGATCTTACCCCGATGTGCTGCACAAGTTACAATATGGTTCAGTAATACCTTTTAAGCAGGATTGACTCTCATATTCACACACAGTGTATATAAATAATCTCGTGAGTGCTCTACAATAGCAGCTGTTGAGTATGTCTACAATATTGCAAGTCACTGTTCTCTGACCACTTGCAGTTTCTCTTCTAATTAAATGGAAAACCCCTGGTAAATTGCTGTTGTGCAATAACAGACAAACTGAGCAGCTGCCACTGTATGCTAGGGATGTAGAACATATTCACACACACACACACTCTCTCTCTCTCTCTCTATTACACATACACAACTATGTAAGAAGAACATTAAGGTTACAAAGTTAAAAGTTTTTATGCCAGAATTAAGATTGACTGTGCATACTTAATTTACCCCCTCCCTTCTGCTGATGCCTTAGCATACAGACTTTAATTACATGATCACATGCTTCATTTAGTGCACAGGATGGACACTGGTCAACTAATGAGCAGCTATTTAATATTTTGTTTTCTCCTTGTTGTTCAAGGTATGGCCCCAGGCCTTATGTGCTGCATGCTATTCAAATTCTGCTCTCAAGACAGAATTATTAGCTTCTTCTTGGGTTTGTCTATGGCACTCATCACTGTAGTGTTTGAATGCTTCAAAAACATCATCCAACCAATCTTCACAACACCCTGTGGAATGTGCGTGTGTGGTGTGGGAAGGGGGGATATTATCCCTACTTTACAGACAGGGAGCTGAGCTGAGAGACGATGGTTAATTGGGGGACCCCATCTGAAATGCCTGGGACCTGATCTTTCAGGGTATTGTATGGCACTTCGTAAGTTTAAAGCACAGCTTCACGCTCAGAACTGTCAGAAATCAGACCCCAGAACCCCAAGCAGTGCACCCCAAAAAATGAGGACCACACTCAATTAGTGACAACCTGCGAAGAGCCTGGCTGAAGTGACTTGCCCAGCATCATATAGGAACACTTTGGCAGAGGCAGGGATAGAGCCCACTTCTCCACAGCTGCATTCAACTGCCTTAACTGTGGGACCATCCTTTCTTTTCCTATAACCTCATGCCTTATTTACTAGATATCTTGCAACTTCTGTAACCAAAGAAACAAGGGTCCTACCAACTGAAGCCTCCATCAGAATACAACTCTGAGGTCTAATACACAACTTACCAGGAAATTTGTCGGATGGGAGTTACGCATGTTGACTTACTAAATCCTCTTCTGCACACTGTCTCCGCTACACTGCGCTGACGGGAAACGTCTTTTGAGGAGGTGGTTTAATTGAATCGACTTCTGGATCAATTAAGCGGGTCTTCGCTGCCACTCAATCGATCCAGAGAGATTGATCTGATGGCGGTGAATTTGCTGCAGTGAGTGTGTATGTACCCTGAGTCATCCCCATGGCAGGTCCAGCCTGAAAGGGACAAGGGTGCTTTCCTTCCACCCTGCTCTGCCTTTTGGGTCAGTACTCAAGTCAGTTAGCTTCGTGACACACTGCCCCCAGGCAAGAGGTGCCATTGAGAGCACAGAAGAGACAGGCGCTCATTTCCAAGACAGCCATAACCGCGCCTGAAGCTGCCGAGAGCAGCTATTACAAGGAAAGTCGAGCTTCACCCCTGTCGCCCTGGAGTGAAGCGTGCTCAGTCCCTTCGTGGGAATGGTGTAGGGTGGTCTTGTCTGCACTAAGACCTATGAGGTGGTGAAGCACGTTCAGTTCTCATTTGGTTGGTGGGGATGGTGCACACACAGTCCTGCCACACAGACAGGTTAAGGCAACTCTGTGTGCGTGACTCATACGTGGTGTGGTCAGCGCTAGAAGAAGAGAGAGCCTTGAGCATGCTCAATGAGGATCGATGCCTCAGAGATTTCAATTCCTAAAAACTGAAGACGTCGCTAACAAGCATGTGCAATCCGCGATCTTTCAAAGGCTAATAACTCAGCCAAATTTCAGCAGATATCTATGTGGATAACAAAAGCCATATCCCTGACACAACTGCTATTGCCTAGTCTGATTTCCAGTCCCCGCTCCAAAGCATGGGGTCACTTAACTGTTCAACGAAAAAATCAGCTGCATTTTTTAAACATGGGCAAAACTATGTATTTTTCCTTAGCCTCATTCTCAAAAACAGATGACCTGTTTTGGCTAAAATTTCCCTCCACATTCAGCTTGAGGCAGACCCCTGGCATGGAAAATACCAGCCTGAACTTTTAAAGATCGTCAAAGTTTATTGGAGTTATAAGCAACTGAAATGAGGGTCTTATAAAGGGAACTATTGGGCAACCTTAATACCACCACCAACCTGGCCTATAATAATATATATATACACACAAGGGAGGGCAAGAAGGAGAGGCAAGGAAATATATTTAAAAGAGAAAAGTTCCAATAACAGAGGCATAAAAAAAAAATCACCTTCATGTAGCTAATCCCTTGTTTTTTTGTTTTTTGAGAGCATGGTCAAAGCCCATACTAAACACCAAGTGTGCAATATCATTTAATATCGGTGCCAAAAGAATTTGAAAGCAAAGGTGCGAAAAACTCTCACTGTACTAGTATTTGTGCCAAATATTGAAGTTCACTTTTGGAATCCTTCCAATAAAGGTTTTGTAGATTTAAATAGTAAACTTAAATACCCTTGCAGTTAACGCCCATGAAGTACCCTGGCTCTCTTTAATAAGTACACTGCAGACCCTTCTTTTTCATTGTCATTTATTATGCAACCAAAAAGTCCCTGTGAAAGGGCAAGGTCTCCTTTGAGCTAACATCACAGTATAAACTCATGAGGGACAGAGGGGAGGGATGTGTCTGGGTGATGGACATTAATACCTTTCTGAGGTTTTTCTTACTTTAAGGGACATCAACTTGAAATCCAGTCCATTAAAAAAACCAAACAAAACCACCAAGAGTTAAGGTGGTTTCAGTTACTACACCTGCCCAAGAGTTTCCCTGTTAATTTTTGTGATTCTCTAACCACAATTTCTATTTCTAAAATCTCCATGCCCTTCCCTGCTGTGCCAGTGTCAAATCTCTCTCCAGACAAGAGAGTTGGTAGACTAACTTTGCTGGGGAAGCAGAGAAATTAAATGTAGACCAAGTGCTGTCCAATGCACAAAACCAAAAACAGCGATGAATTATTTTTCACTCTGAGTGCTTTCACTTTTAGTCAACTTAAGCATGACTTGCAACAAAGACAAAAACAATTTTTCCAACCCAAGCATTTAAAAAAAAATGTAGCGGCCTTTTAAATAACAGCAGCAAACTTTGGCCTGTACAAATCTTCTTGCAGGATCTGAGTCGTTAACTTCAGCCTGAGCATCCCCCTGAGCTGGTTATTTCTAGAATTTTCCCCTGAAAATCCTCCCAACTCAACTACTAAGCCCTCGTCTTTCTAAGAGACTCGCCTTTTACCCTGCTGAGTTGGAGCTAGACACACCAGGTTGATCTGTTGTGAGGAGGAGTCAGCAGAATACATGGATATGCAGGGCTAGACTGCTAGCACTCTGAACATTGCCTAAATAGGATGGCTTTGTCAGCTGTGCCAGTGATCTTCCATTCACAGAAAACAGAAGGAATTAAGAGTGAAGAGAGAACCTCAGCCCACCACAAAGTATCTCGAAGCTACTCATTTGTGTCTTCCTTTTTATTCTTCCTTTTCTCATTTCCCCTTTTATCCCATCTTTACATGCTTTGGAGGATGCTTTGAATAGAAATCAACCAACCAGTCCAGAGAAAATCAGAACTGACCATTCAGCCATATCTTCACTGGCGTTCGAGAAGGCAGAAGGCCCGCAAGTTGTTCCGTGCTTATGCAATAATGATCCTTATTTCAACCTATCAAACCTTCCAAAACGTTTCATATGCTGACGGGAAAGTGGGAAGAGTGCATCAGCTAACTGCAGCAACAAACTAATATTAGGTCTATCAGCAAATTTTTCTCTTCAGTGTTTTCTTCCTGAGGTTTGAGAGTGCTTTGGTTACAATAAAAAAACAAAAAAAAGGTTTCTACATTACCAAGAGACAGACAAAAACCAAACCCACAGCCCTGTGGCTCAAAGGATGTGTCTACATTGAAGCTGGGATGCGTGATTCCCAGGCAAGGGAGACAGATTCATGCTGCCTTTGTTCGTGAACAGCAGTGTGGATGGTGTAGCACTGGCAGCTCAGGTCAGCTGCCCAAGTCCAAGTCTGCCTGACCATGTGGGTCTGAACTCAGGCACCTAGTCCAAGCTGCCATTAGGGCTACAACATGCTCGAGCAGAGACAGCATGGGTCTGTCCACCCACTCTGGGAATCACACCTCCATGCTGCAGTGCAGACATGCCCAGATAGAAGTGTCCCTGAAACAAAGGATGTAGCTAGTGTTGTGCAGTTTTCTGCATTTGCTCTCAGAGATCTATTACCTCCTTGCTTATTTTAAACTGGGTAGGATTTCTGCTCCTGTGACAAGAAGATTCAACAGGTACCTTGGGTACTGGGTATTGGGGTGGCACTTTTGGCGTGCTGGCACTTCGGCACCAATTCATCTAGCATCTACATAGAACTGCTTATTTAGTTTCCAATCCTGTTTTTTGACCTTATTCCTCTTAAAGTCACTTATGGTGGACCCCAGTGACTTTAATGGAGCATTTCATGGGCACAGAGTCTGCCCAGAGGGATGTCGTCACAGGAGCAGGACCTGTTTCTGCTGGTATTCAATATACATTGAAAACTAAAAAGCATATGTTAACTCAGCCCTGTGTAGATAGTCCAATGGTTAAGGCACTAGCCTAGGATATGGGGAGGCTGGGTTCAAGTCCCTACTTTGTCACAGACTTCCTATGTGACCTTGGGCAAGACATTTAGCCTCTCTGTGCCTCAGTTCCCCATCTATAAAATGGGGATAATAGCCCTGCCTTACCTCACCAGAAAGACTGGATAATAAATACACTGAAGATTATGAGGCGCTCAGATATTGTGGTAATGGGGGCTATTTAGGTAGAGAAGATAAAACTCAGTCACTCCTTATAAATCAGTACATCTAGTGGAAATCTTTTAGAGCCGCAATCCTTTCCTGGAGTTCTGGGAGTTGTCTTTAAGGCAGCACATTTTACACATTCCTTTTCCTTTGTTTATTGCCATCTGAGAAACATTATTAAAATATTTATATATTAAAAGCTCACAGAAGATATGTTTACATATCTGAAATTATAATGAGAGGAAAGGAATGCGTCTAGATTACAACAAGCCAAGAGGTTTTTATCTGTTGGTAGGAAGCACTAAGCCGCCATTCAGGATAGATTCTGTCCAACTAGTAAAGAATCTATGTCAATATTTCTCAACAAAGGGTATAGAGTGTGGCACCAAAAGCCCCTAGCTGCTACAGTGTGTCTTATAATTTTTTGGACACTGAAATGATCTAGAAAAAGGAAATGGGTGTTAAGCACATTAGGACCTATTTTCATAGCTACTTAAACCAAAGCAAAATTAGCCAAGTAAAAAACTCATAGCATATGTCCATATTATTAATTGTTAACAAATCTCCAAGCAGAAAGATTGAATTCATTTTTGCCAAGGCAGTACAAAAGCAGAGGAACTAATGTGCTATTGCCTGGCAACTGAGTAACCAAGCAATTCCAAAGGAAATTGTGGCACTTTTTGTTATTCTGTTTTAATGATAATGTGGTGCTCATGAAAGGTACAGGATTGATCGTCAGCGAGTCTGAAGCCCTCTAGCCTTTGAAGTGATATTCTTTAGCTTTTTCAGAAATGCTGTTTAGAAGAACACCTTCACCAAACTTCATTTTTAAAATAGAAAGTGCCAACATGTACTCTTCCAAGAAAGAGTAACTAGAAGAAGTGTCTGGCAGATGAGACCAACCACATGCCTGAAGCAGATGTAATAGATTTCTATGCAAAAGCAAGTAAAAATACTCTCTAAGTGTTCCTTTTACAAACCACAAGTATGTAACAAGTTGGTTGGCTGAAGATTCACAAGAGAATCAAGCAAGATTTTAAAAACTGAGCCAGAACTGTGCTGTTAAGAAATTGTTTGCAGAGGTGGTGTAGTCCGGCTGGTCCCAGCTCTGAAGAAGAGTTCTGTGTAAGCTTTGTACAAGCTTGAAAGCTCATCTCTTTCACCAACAGAAATTGGTCCAATCTAGGATATTAACTCACCCATTCTTGTTAAAAAATTATCTGTCCATTTCTCCAGTACTAAGAAACGTACTGAGTAATGCTTCAGATCTTTAAAAGCTGTTCTCCAATAATTACTTGGCAGAATGCAGGCTTAGTTATATGTAGTCTGTGGACTGCCTACAAGAAACTGTTTATTGGTAGGCAGCTAGGTCAGCCATAATGTAGATAGAATCTAGAATAAACTGAAGCAATCATTAGATGCAGAAAGAAAATGCACAAGGAAAAAAGAAGCATAGCCTTTAACTAGGATTATTAAGGATAGAGAAAGGAGATTTAAATTTGTTGAGATCTTGTGTTCCCCTCCTCTTCCCCCACACACTCCCTAGGGGCTAAGTAAATCAAGGTAACTCTCTCTTTGACTTAAGATATAAATGCATCATAGCTTCAAGAGACAACTGACTATTTCCTTTTTCCTTTTATATGGTCGTAGATTTATTCCTTGCCAGAACCAACACTGATTAGACCAAGATTCTAAACATGGCTCTAATAAGAAAAAGAGGGGGCTTATTAAATGCCTGGTTTCCAAGGAACTGTTGAGATTTTCCCAGTTCACAACAGCTTGGAAGATTCCAAACACCTTGCATTTTAAAACTAATCAGTATTGAGGCTACAAGGCTTTATACTGTTTCAGAGCTAAAAAGCCTATAACAGTCAAATCTGATTACAATTAAAGTAATACATTGCCTATCAGACATGCCACCTTGGGCTCTGATGTCATTACCTGTCACAAGCAAAGCAAGCAAGTGTTGGCTAGTATTTGGATGTTCCTTAGTGGTCTCCCATCCAACATGACGTCAGAGTTTGAAGCGGCTGTCTTGATCAAGACATCTAGATAGAGATTCTGAACAAGTAGTCAATAAATATAAACTCTATGTCACATTTCACAAGTGTATATGGGTATGTCTACCTCCCAAAGCAAAGGGGTGACTGCGGCATGCGTTCACATACCCAAGCTAGATTTGACCTGGCTCACTTGAACAGCAGCAGCAGTGAACCTAGAGCAGAAGTGACAGTAGCATGGCCTAGTTGTTCAAATATGTACCCGGGGTCCAAGGCAGGAATGTACAGTTTGTGTCGCTGTGGCTTCACGGCTATTGTTATTCAAGCTAGCTAGATGAAAGCTAGTAGGTATGTCTACAGTAGCTGCAATCACACCTCTGACTGCAGCATGGACATGCCCTGTGTGCTAATCTGGTATCCTGGATAAATTCCAAACCAGATAGTTGCAGTCTGCTTTGTTAAATTCATCCTACAGTTTCATTTTGGGTACGGCCCTCTCTTTCAATTCCCTGAAACAATGGGTGGTACGGCTATGCACTGTTAATCCGTGAGATTTCCCCCCAAAATGGCTGCATTTCAGTGGTGGATGGAATAATTGTATTATTTATTTGTACTACGACTCCCTGAAGCCCAGTTCTGGACCACAGTATCATTGTGCTAGGCGATATAAACAGAACGGAAAGACAGCGCCTGCCCCAATTCACTTACGACCTAAGTAGCTCTATGGGGTAGGTACAGTAGGCCAATACTACCCCCACTTTGCACTGAGGCAGATAAAATTGAATAACTTGCTGAAGGGATTAGAATGTTAGATATCTTGACTCAGCCTTTTGCTCAAACTACTAGACCGTACCTTTCTCTAGAACTACTAACCACAATGCAGAGTAGATGAATATCAGCTAGCCACATGCTGCTTCCATTGTCTGAACTATTTTTCTAATAGACCGTAATGCCTTTTTAGACGTGGAGCAATTGCACGCAACTCTGAGTGTTCTTTCACCAGCATCTGCTATAGCACACGGAGTACCATGCTTAGTACATTATTACATATCACTGACTGTACAGCAGCTCTGTTTTTTAAATGATCTCACTCTGTGCAGTGTAAATCAGATTCTAAGAACATCTGTTTTTATTCCGATTTTACATATTTCCCTGCAAAAACAGCAATATATTTAACATATATAAAATGCTGTTCCATTTTATTTCTCCTTGGAAAAGAATAAATTATGTAAAAAAGCAGCCGAATCCTGAAATGCAGATGTAAATCAATAATTTGCTGTGGTGGCTTTGTTGATGTTGAGATTTATTACTTTTGCATTATCTCTTGTTTGAATTACCCCGCAAGTCACATACAAAGCAGTATTTGTTATGCTTTATTACACCCAGATGGCTTTGGAGTTTAACGAATTAGTCTGTAAGATTTCCAATCAAAGCATTTGATAATGGGAGTAACAGGGAAGATTCAGTTTCAGATGCTTAAATATCTCCTTTCGACACTAATTCATGCAACCTTTACTTACTTTACAGTACGTATACAGAGTGCCCTCGCTTTGTATTTTACGTGCTAGGGGAAAGGAGAGGAAGCAATTTGTAGACAACAAAGCATGTGTCATCAGGAATGTGTTCGTAATGGAATTTGACTTAATGGACATGGACACCGACAGACGCTATAATAATGTTTTCCAGCAGGAGGCTTGTTGCACGCTCTTGAGTCACCCGCCTAAAATGACACACGGAGCAACACTTGGGTGAACCAACCGCTTATGTTGTAGGTGCATGTGCTCATAGCTTGGTGAAGCCCAGCTCCTTCAAACTGGTGACAGCATTCAGGACCAGACATCAACTTACAACCATGCAGGCTCCAGAAGTGCCAGCCAACAAAAGGGTTAAATTAGCAACATGTCATGCCGGTTTGATGGGTTTTATTAAGATGGTCAGGCTCCCTTTATGGTGCTTACATTACAGATCATAAGATATTATTCCCCATGGAAAACTGCTAAATTATAAAACTAAAAATAATTCTTGTAGATGCAACATGGTATTTACAAACCATTCATGCCGAAAATAAAAGTACTGCTTTGATTCTTTATATCACCATTTCAGAGAAGAGTGCAGAATGGCTTTGTGCAGCAGTGGACTATAAAACACTCAACATGATTTTGAGGATTCTTGTTGGAATCTACTTTGCGTTATTCAGACACCATTGGTCTGATGGTAGTACATATGTTTCAGATATGGTTCTGTTACAGGCTTTAATAACAGAAGACATACAGTTAATCGTGTACCTTTGTCTTTTTATGGCTCCTGGCTTTTCCAGGGCTAAATAAAGAATATCTTGTTGCATTTTAAAGTGAATTTTAATAGCTCTCTGAAATGAACAATTGCCAGCTATAGTCAATGAAATCGCTCGTTTATCTCAAGGACAGGCATGGCATGGGCAGCCCAAGGGCAAGTTTCCCATACACACACTGTCCTCATGCTGATCTGGAGGGATCACCTCTAAGCACAAAAGGGTATTATCCATATCTATGCTCAGCCAGTTTTAGGCCCCTCTGCTCAGACTATGGCAAGGGTCTTAATTTGTCAATTATGACACGGACACCTTTCCACTAGCAAGCCAACTGAGGCCTGACTCTCCCCAACCAACTCTTTTCCTTCAAAGAGGGCAAATACAAGCACACACTAAAGAGGACTAATGGGCTCTTTTGGATGAAGAGGAAAACCTTCTTAATAGGAACTGATACAGTGTTTTCTTCTTGTGTCTGCAGACTAACAAAGTCTGAGCCAGCTCCCCAGTTAACATCATCAGCATGGCTCCTCTGAGGTCAATGGCAGACTTGTGCGAGCTGAGGATCTGGTGAGGAGATATTTAACTTGCCCCCATTCATCTTGAAGATGGGTTTCTTTAGGTAACCTGTGCTGACTGGTGCTGACCAGTGTGAATGGGGATCATCATAGCTGTTACCTGAAACTACTTTCAAGAATGCTTATGAAAACTGTTTTCTTGATATTTCCAGCTCTTTAATTGCTGATCACTTTAATAGGAAAAAATGGATCCAGCAAAGCTGGGTATGCTTTAATAAATGTAGCTGAATTGATTCAAAAGGACAATCCACAGAGAAAAGATGCAGATTTGAAAGACACAAATAAAATGAATGTGCCATCAGATTTATTTTTCTCCCACACTACAAAAGTCTAACATGGAAGAAAAGAAGGTTTGAGGAGAACAGAATAGGGAGTTCTAGGAGAAGAATATCTGGCAGATAAATTTTAGAAAGTATTTTAAAAATAAAAAAACCCCAAGAAGTGAAATAAAATCCTCTACATGAAATTACTCATTTTTATCAGTATTTTCATGTTGTTTTTCTTTTCTTTTGTTTAGTCACCCAGAACTTCCTTGAGATTTTGGAGAATCTTAGGGAATTCTGAACCATTTAGAAAGCACTTCCCTATTGTTTAATTAAATTACTGAATCTGAATTAAAGTAGTGCCTAGATTCCCCAAATGAGTCTTGGGCCTTTGTAATGGGTGCTGAATACATGCATTTTAAGATAGAGTTCCTGCCCCAAAGGGTTTACAATCTGTATTCATAAGACAGTCCAGGAGTAAGAAGTAGGAAGTATTATTTCTATATTACAGGGAGTCTACATAAAGGTCACTGAACATAAGACATGACAGTTGTCCTAATCTTATTTATTTAATTTAGAAGAGTTTTGTGGGAACATCTTCATTTTAGTTTGTGAAGTTTCATATCCCCTCAAATCCCAAGTTTCATTTTAAGGTACAGATTTGAATATTTCAAAAATTAATCACTGCAAATGGTTGAATTTCAGTTGGTTTTGACATAAAACCATAATCCATCCAAGTCCTTTTAAAAAAAAACAAACAAACAAACAAAAACCCTGACTCTGCAAATCTATTACCAATGTTTTGGATTTCTCATCACACTGGAAATCAGGAAAGCTTCATCTGGCTTTTCATATTATTATTTACATTGTCCTAGTCATGATAAGTCTGGGGAGAATTTGGTTCAGCGAACTGATGGCAAAAGGCTCCACACCTGATCTCTGAAATGCCTTTGTCCTCTGCTGTTCCTTTTGCTGCCCTTTTTTCAGTATTCCTGATCCTTTTCTAGTCTTTTTATTAGAGTCTAATCCCTTAATGATAATCCATGTGTTGAAATTGGTTTTAACAGTCAATTGCTAATCTTCATAACATCATTTGATTTAGATTCCCACCTCTAAATTGGCCCATGATGCCATTCTCCATCACCCACGTTTAAATTCTCAAACAAGCACCCTTGTGCCATTTCCCATGCTGCCCTTCATTCTTGGAAGGAACTCCCAATAAACATCCACAAAGCCATTTCATTGTAGTCCTTCAAATCCCTCCTTAAAACTCTCCTTTGCAATGATGCCTATAAAATCCTTCACAATGGTTAGATCACAGGTGCGCTGAGACCACTGCCCATTACGCTGACCAATATTGTCTTATTTCCTTGTACTCCCACATCTGCCTATCTCCACCTGTTGTTGCTTGTCTTATACTAGACTGTAAGGTCTCAGGGGCAGGGACTATCTTTATTTATTTGTATTTGTACAGTGCCTCGCATAATGGGGTCCTATTCCAAGACTAGGGCTCCAAGGGTCTACAATCAATCAATCAATCAATCAATAAATAAATAAGATGGATAGATGGATAGATTAATGAGTCTCAAATTCATCAGTCTGGGGTAAGGGAACGATGGCACTCCCTACTGCAGCCATTTCTACCGGACAGCCAAGAAAGCAATTAGCAATACTAGCAAAGTCAACCACTTTACCTTTTCCTGCTCCTAAGTAAACAATATTTGTAGTGGCAGTGAGAAAAGAAGAGAGAGAGAGAACTGCAAAAGTGAATCATAAGCCTTCCAGAGTATTCCACATACACATGAATTACCTTGGTGCAACTGGGTGCAGCCAGGGAAAACATGTTGAGGATCTAACAGATTAATGGAACATTAGGGAGGAATTTGAAAGATCAGTATTCGTTATCTACATTCCCATGCAACAATCTGATTGCACCGGAGGGTGAAACAAGGTAACCCAAGATGAACAGGACTGGAAACATAGATAAACACTCAGGAGAGTTTACGGATTTTGGCTGCCTCATCAGATCTAGACATGAGTTTATCCAAAACAGTAGGCTGTTATCAGGAAAAGTCCTGAAGAAACGGAACTGAAAGAAGGTTGATAATCAAGAACATACATGTTAAACTGGCAGATTCCAAAGTTTCTACAGACTGAATAAGGCTCAGGATACTGCGCTCATCCAAATGAATTTTTAATGAAGAAAGATATCCAGTTGTTGATTTATGTGATTATAAAAACAACAGGCTATGTTATGGCTGGCCTAAAAGATAACCAAAAAACTTCCTCTGGACATTTTTGTCAGACAGTCCAACAAAATGTGTCTGGCCCTATGCAGCTATGTAAGTAGTGGCATGTGGGTGGGTGAGGGATGAATGTAAGTAAGACAGGAAGATCATCTTGCTCTTAACGCAGTGGACAGGGACCTACTTATGGTTCTGCCACAGCCTTCCTACATGACTTGGGCAAGTCGTGGGCTAAAAACATGCAAAAAAGGCCCCAGATTTCCAGTGCCCTCAATTTGAAGAAGAGGGGAATTTGGAACATGTAAATCATTAATTTCAAAGGTTCTGACCACCAACTGCTCCCAGCGACTTCTGCTGGAGTTGTGGGTGTTTGGTAGCTCTTCAGTAACAGGCTCATGGTGCCCAAGTCACCCGTTTTGAACATTTTAGGCCATTATTTTCCATGTGTCACAGGTCCCGATGTAGAAGGGTTTATGATAATGCTTCCCTTGGCACAGCGGGAATCCTCACCGAGCGTGAGGGAAAAGAATAGTGCCTGTATATGGACAGTGCCAGTGATGCCATTTGCAACCCCAGAAGAAGCATGGAGCTCTGGTGCTACAACTCTCCCCCAGAAGCACTGCTCAGCAAAATTGACTGGGGCGAGTGGAGAAGCCAAGGAACGCACGCGTCACTCTTTCCAAGCAGTGGAGTTGCTACTGTAGCACACAGTTCCCAAAAACAATTCTGGCTTCATTGACTAACACCCTTCTGGAGATTCCTCTTGTACAGCATAGCACCCATGTCCTCCCTCCAGCATCAGCTTTAGCTGCTGTTTACAGTAGGTGATAATAAAACAGACAGACAAGAATACGCCTACAGGATGTTTAATATATTTTGATAAACCAAAATGCTCTCACAAGAAAGTAGAGAAACTTTTTAGGCCAAATCATGAGCAAAGATGTATTCTTAACATCACTGTTGAATCATCAATGATGAACAAAAGGGCTCACCAGACTGATCAAGTGTTTACTGTACATGCTACAGCCACACAGAACGTAACCACCCTAACCTTCTCTTTTGCTAGGGAGGACTAGAGTCTGACCAACCCTTAGGAGAAGATAAGCATTTCTATACACGAAACCGACAGTGGTTATAGACTATAGACTTGAACAACGTTAGAAACTCAGCATTCTTTCCATTTAGTAAATTCCACATGACACATGGCTGATTTGACAGCACTTAATTGCCACACAGCCCGGTTCAGATTCTGGATACAGTTTTTTCTTATCCTGCACTAATCTGGAAGAATTCGCTGTTTGATCTTTTGTTCCCCTGCATTTAGCATAGAACAAGTTGTCAACTCTTCAGCCTTATGCCTACAATGATCTCTTGTGGGATTTATACCCTAACAGTAACACAACAGGAGAGTTTTCAAGAGGAGAATAAGATCAGATTTAAAGCAAAAGGCATATTTCTTGCTTATCTTTCTCTGCTCTAATATGCTCCTTAGCCTACTGTGTTGCTCTTTGTATCCCAACAGACAATCACAAGAGGGAGACAGATTTATTCTCTCAGCTCATCTTAGAAACAGTTAAAAAGGTGGAACTGGGAAAAGGCAAGGCATGCCCAGAAACAAATGGTGAATCTTTAAGTGAATAAACTGTTGGGAGTCTTGTTGGATTTGCTCATATGCAGCTATTTGTCCAAGTACCATTGCATCACCCTCACATCAAGTGATATCTCTAACCATCCAGTGCACCCAGTGGAATGGGATTCAGTTTTTTTGGTACCCTTTTTGTCACTCTTACACGATGGCCCTTCCTTTTCTCCACTATGACTTTTTTTTTTAAATTATTTTTGCCTGTATATGTTAAGAGCTGGGTGGAACGGATTTCAATGGGTGAGGACTTAGGCCAGTACTGGACAGGTTGCAAATTCCACCTTTAATTTTTTTCAGATAAACATGTATATGAACAGCTAAGCCTACAAGACTGTTAGAGGATAACATTTTAACATTGGCCCATCTAAATCCATGACAGCTATTGCGTTTTTCATGTCCTCACCAGCTTTCTGCTGGATAGAGCAGCAAGAGCAGAACGCTGTTGCAAAACCAGCTAATGGTTGGTACAGCGTTCTTTATGAACAGAGCCACAGCTTTGCCACCAGTTCTCCTCTCCATTGGATTGCATAAAATGCAATACATTGTTGATGTGACAGTGAAACGGTGATAGAATATCAAGGATGTGCATGAGGAAGTAATGGAGGTCTGTTTTCTCCAGTATACCAAGCACAATGTTATGGAGAAATGTTTAGTGCTACAGCACTTTTCTCTAGGAGGAATCGACCACTTAGTTGTGGCACTTCCTGTCTGAAATACGGCATGAGAGTCTAAGAAGTCCTACCAACACTTTCAGATTTCACAGTGCTAATTTGTGATATTTCACCTATAAGATTCAATGGCCATCCTGCATCAACACCGGTGGTATTTTAGATAACCTTTATGTCCCAATTCAGCAAAACACTTAAGAACATGCTTAAAATTAAGTCAAGTGCTTCAGTACTTTGGTGAATCAAGACCTAAGTTAAAGAAGGAGTATATTCAATTAACCTTCTTGTTTCTAAAGCACATGTTTTTCCTTTTGATTTCTTCAGTACATTAACTGATGACCATCATGATTCCAACAGAATTACTATGAATGATTGAGAAAGGCAGATTTATGATCTAAAAAAGAAAAAACAATCTTCATGAGCTACATCAAAAGTAAGGTAATCTAAAGAGAGAGATTAAAGACCAATTTCTTTTACCTTTAAAGACAATCATTACTACATTAACTGAGAATCAGATGCACAGTTGGTTTAGAAAAAGTATGAATTCATAATCTACAGCTGAAGTTATCTGAAAGACATGGCAATTTCTAAGGGGAATACATTTAAATAGGTGAACAAACACAACCTACATTTAAGGTACCTTTAGATGGAGAACTGCCCCACTCCTAGGCTTATGGAGAAACAGAGGCATTTAACTGCATAATTACAAAATATTTAATAAACTAAGCAACAGATCTAATTCTGCCCATCTGTTGAGATATATTTAGAATAGACTAAGTGTGAATTAATGCAGTGCTCCAAAAGGACAGAGATAAATAGCAGAAAATGTGAATTTAACACTGATGAAGGGTGCCAAATTTATTTTTAATTCTAGACACTACAATCTTCTGTTTATCCACACATACAATAAGCTATAGGAGGCAGCTGTGCAAGTTTCCTCACACTACCCTACCAATTTCCCTCAAACTTCTGGTGAAGGGACCACCAGTAGGGTGGTGTATGTTGGTAGTTCAGTCCCCGTAACTCATTCAATGGCTATTTTCAAAGTATTGTATTAGATTTAATTATTAATAATCATTGGCTTTTCCGTTAATGCTGCCAAAAGATTAGCACCCATTGCGTTGATAGGTTTCCTTAATTATAGTCATCTGATCTCTAGAAACTGTACTAAATGCCACCAATTTATTCCACAGAAGCCACTATATGCAGCTATTGGACATTAATGACTTCCATTACTTCCAAACCTAGCAGAATTTGAGCCAACAACATAGAGGTGGTTTGTGATAAAGGCCATCAACGCACAGTTTTTAAACATAAGACTGACTCCCTCACTAGTAGATGTGATACAATTTGTGGTAGGCTGATTATACTGTATGATCTAGGACCAACTGTGAGCCTCTTACACTTGTGATCTTTAACACTCTTTGTTCAACTGAAGCCTGATCCAGTTCCCCTTGAAGTCAACAGAATTCTCTCTACTGACTTTGAAAATTTACAGTCTAAGAGATCAAAACTCAGAAGAACCACTCACTAACACTTCCAAGTTAGATTTGTCACTCTTACAATCTGATATTCAGCGCACATAGTTTTCTCTTTTGAAACAGTGATTGGGTCTCCTTTGCCGATAGAAAGGGGCTACTTACAAATGCAAAGTTCAAAATATAAAGGATACGCCTTCTTTGTCCAACACAAATGCACATATTTTCATTGCTGAATTGTAAAGTGCTGAGAAGGAAGCTGAACATTACTGTCTACCCACTTAAGTCAAAAGGGGATTTGACATTAAATGAAACAGCTGACTTCCTTCTGCAAAAATAATGCAAAAGAATTTTACAATGAAGGAAATATCTTTTTTTTTTTTTTACTACAACTAATGCTGTCAGGGGGATTATTTATCATAAACTATTCTCATGAAGTAAACAAATGACCGATGACTGTCTGGGAAGGGTGAGGGCTGGGAGATATCTATTGACTTATGAAACAGAATACAATGAATGAGCACTGACAGAGTTACAGGTTTCTCTTTTCTTTCAAGTGACATTCATTTGATTTCTTAAGTATGTGATGCATGTATGTGCATGCATGCACAGAGAAATGTCATTGGAATGAATTGTACTAAGGTTTTGTACAAGCATCTGCCAAATTTGACATAACCATGAAAGACGACAAGTAAAAAATGATGGTGGCTAAACCTTAGGAGGTTGATCACTTGAGTTTGAAATATCAATTCAAAGTACCTAAAAATCTAGTCGCTGCAATATTCAGTTAAAATTATAGTTGTCAAGTGTCCCCAGGCACAGTAAACCTGTCCCTGTTGCAATGAATGGCAAAAGTCCCATTGATTTAAAATGGCAGCAGGATAAAGCCCATTTAGAATAATAGATTGGCTGAACCTTATTGATAAATAAGAGATCCATCATGAGTTGCTAGTGACCTCATAAACCACACCAGGGAAGTCTGGTCAGTTAGCTATTTCACCAGAAACATCATCTATAATATTTTTCCTTCTTTGAAGCCTGACATTTATAATAAATGGTTCAGAGTGGGGGGGGACCCAAAAACCCAACACCACCACGCATACCCCTAAGACACAACTATTTAACGGTACTTCAATAGGATGGTGGTTGTGCTTCCTTTAATTACAAAACAGTTATCATGCAGTGTTTGCATTGTGTTGCATACTGTGTTAGGGTAACTGCAAGGAGCAGATGCTGATAGACACTTTTGTTCATGTTGAGTAGCATTTTTCTCCTTGAATAGCCCTTTAATTTCCACTGGAATAATTCGGACTAAGGTACTTTTTGCTGTAAGAATCTAGCTCACCCAATGGACAGGGTGCCCTTCCGACTATGGTCTTTCAAGCTACAATGCTTTCCTCTTTAAAATCCTTCTCCAAGACTCTCAGTTTAACTGATGCAAGTAAGTTAGCACAATTCACCATCTTCCTTTCTTACTATTTTATGAAAATACAACAGATACATCAGTAAGTACTCATGTCTAAGCCAAGTATTTGGGCATAATTAGATTGCTGTCATCATCACACTTCTTCAGTCTAGCCTGTCCTTGCTATTGGTCACTCTCACTCATTGTGTCACAATTACCATTTAGACTGTAAGCTTTGGAGCAAGGACTATCCATTGTGTGTGTCTTTCGGGTTCACTGAAGGTGGCAAAACAGCCACACACAGGATCCTGTGAATAATCTGTTATTACAGGGTAGTAGCTAAAAATCCTTCCTGAATACCTTAATTACACAGTGTCGTCTGAGCGCCTCTTGCTTTAAACCCTGTCCACCCCATTCCTTCATACTACATTACTTAAAACTGAGATGCAATTAGAGATCCAATTAATACATTGAACATTTGTAGAAGCCACCATGTTGATCGCACAGCTAAAGTATCAGGGTAGGGAGTAACACTGCTTTCATACCAAGAACATTTAAAATTTGATTAAACATTTTCACCCTCTCACTAATGGGAAGAGCATGCCTTAATGTTTATGGTAACAATCCCCTTGCATCTCTAAAAAAGGAACCTCAGTCTCAGATTGAGAGTCTTTATATTTGGCATGGAATTTAAGTTAATTTAGTCTTACTTCTGACTAGTCACAGGAAAGATAGGCTATAACTTTCAAGCATGTTTCTAAGGGGACAGGGAGGGATCATTTGGTTAACAGCTAGAGCTGGTTAGAAGTTCTCAGATAGAATGGTTCTTCATCTGAGAACACCGATTTGTCAAAATTGAAACGTGTGGCGGAGGTTACTTGATTTTGGTGAAATTCCTAAGGAGCCCAGTCAGGGCTCCAGCAGGGAGCTGTGATCCTCTGAACCCTGAGAGAGTCCCCAGCTCAGCTGGTGCTCACACAGCTCCCTGGTTCCCAGCAGGGCTCTGATGGCGAGCTGAGACCTGGCTTTCAAGTTTTGAGGCTTCAGGTTCACTCAGGGCTCCTAGGACTTTCAGGCTCCCCATCAGTCCATCAGGTGGAATTTCACTGTGTAATTATCAAAATTAACCATTTTGCTTCTTCAACGTGAATTTTTTTTCCAGATTGTTTCATGGAGTTTGGAGATTTCATTCCAAATGGGAACAAAATAATAATAAATATAATAATTTAAAAAATCCTAAATCCTCCATGAAATGACATTTCTATTCTCAGCAAAGCCCTATTAACAGCCTGATTTCTAGAAGTGTTAACTATAGCCTATGAATGGTAATGTTCACACCTGAAAACAGTATTACAAAGAATAGCCTAACCTGTTTCTCTGGCCTGGCTCTCCCACAAAAGAAAGATGGGTTTAAATAATTGGGCCAATTTCGTCCCTGATATAATTCCAATGAAGTCAATGAATTTATGCCATAAATGGATGGATGTGGTCCGTTAACGCTAACTTAAAAGTGCAGAACACTTCATTTATAATTAACTAAGTTATAGCTATAAAAATAGTGGATGCTGTTAGTGGATCTAGCTATATCCCCTATCCACAAAATGGAAACATCTTCTGAAACAGCAAACACCATGGAGTGTACCCACTATATAAAAGTTAAAGAATGAACATGGATTTGAGGGTAGAAGTTGGAGATCATGATAATTTCTAAGAGAGAGAATCTAAGAAACTCAGAAGTCAAAATAGTAACAGCTTTGGACAATAAGTAACCTAAACTTGAAACCAGACAATTACTGCTTGTAGGAAGTTACCAATGAGTATAGATATGTTTTTTTTTTGACACTTACACTGAAAATAATCACAATGAAAATGGAGCCTAAACATATCTGAAAGTGAAAGCTATGATTTAATCTAAAGTTGAAGCTAAGAAATGAAGTTCTGATCAAGAAAATAGGGATGAGTTGTAAGACCTAAGAGGAGAGAATAGAAAATGTACTCCCCACACATACTACAACCACCACCAATGAGAAAGACTCAAGTTAATTATTTAGTAAGGTATTTTGCTTGTGTTTCTATAAACAAATCTGTAAAAGAGAAGTAGAGATGGTTGGATATACTGAATGAAGCAAGGCCTAGAAGGATATAAAATGTTCTTCGCAAAAGAACTGTAAACTACAGAAAGACAGCAATACAATTGTGTAAGAACCACCAAAAAAAAGCTTTCCTCTTTGATAATAAAGAAACGATCATTATTATTATATTACAGTAATTATGGAGAGGAAATGTTTTCTTTGAGGAAGAAGAAAAGTTCTACTCGTAAACTCCAGATTTACATCTGGCAATCCAAGAACACTATCATCATCTTTAGGTGACCAAAAGTAAGACTGAAGAACAATATCAAGGCCCTTCCTTCAAAGAAGCACAGAAAGCTCTGAAGTAGTATTTAGGAATATAATGGCATCATGAAGGATGAATAGAAGAAGGCCTAGAAACAGAGAAACCAGGGAAAGTGTTATCAACTTACTTTAGACTGAATTTATAGATATATTAGTTTCCTACGTGTGAGAAACAATGATACCATAGTGATTTCACACCAACCAACCCATATTTGCAGTATTCTATGCTTTTATTCCTTCCTACCATAGCATTAGACCATCAGTGAACAGAATCGGATCAGTATTGTAAGAATCAGACTAGGCAGGTTTCTCACAACTGATCAAGAAAATACAACCTCCTCCAGTAGGGCTTTGATTAATTATGAGTAAGCGATACAGAAGGCCTGTTCAGTGAAGTGTAAGAGGCACTTGAAATGACAATTATACAAAGTAAACATTAAGCTCAACAGAAAAGCTACATGCAAATGAGATCTTCACCATGCACCTACACAAAAAACTGGTGAGAGGTCAAACAAAAGAAACAACATAAGGGGAAAATATTGCTCTACGACTCCTTGTGGGTTTTGTGCTAATAAATTGTCTGAGTAAGTCACAGAACTGGGGGTCAGAATATCTGGATTCTCTACCAGGTTCTTCCATTAACTCTGGATGACATTGGGCAAGACACTAAATTCTGTGTCTCTGTTTTCTTATTTGTAAAATAAGGGTAGTGATACTTTCTTACCTTTAAGGTTTATGAATGAGACATGTGAGATTGCTCTTGCTAGAAGAAGAGGCAAAGAAGGAATGTAACAGAGAAAGTTGGTAAACCACTCCAGCATTGCCCAATATTTATTTTGCAAAGTAACTTAAGCAATATACTTCACCTACCAAAGCTAGCTGCTTAAACATAAACCAGATAAAGTTCAACTCTTCACAGAAGTATTGAAAAGGTGTAATTTGTTGATGAATGTAAAACACTTTGGAATTCTTAGAGGAAAGAGGTCATATAAATTGTTAGTGATACTATTAGAAAGTGGGAATGAAAAGGATCTGAAGCAAAAATGATGCTTTCACTTCAGCACATAAAAAGAAAAACTGTACATACACATAGGACAGTCCATGACCTAGGGTAGGTTATGGAATTATATCAATTGTAGAATTGAGGCAGAGAGCAATTAGGTCATTTTCCCAAAGTCACAGAGGAATTCTGTGGCAAAGCAGGGAACTGAACACATCTACTGAAACACAGGCCAGTGCTTTAACCAGAGGACCATCCTTCTTCTAATTGAGGAACAGTCTTTCCAGCCCATTAAGGAGCAGTGCTTTTTAGGTCACAGGGGAGACAATATACAAAATGCCTACATTTTGCATGGCACTTTCTAGAGGTACAGAACGTAGGAAAGAAAAAAGAACCCACAGTCCAATACCCCCAGATACTAGGCCAGATTCTTGGCTGGTACAAAATTCCACTGACTTTAATGGAGCTGTGCCAAATTATATCAATTGAGAATCTGCTTCATTGTTCTACTTAGCCTTATACTAATGACCGTACGCTGGGCCCTGGAAATTAATATATAATATCACTTCTATTGGGGGCTTTGAACACTAATCCTATCATATTTGCATCCATAGACACTTTTAGCCTCTGAAATTATCTTTTGGTCTTGCAAGTCCAGATTGCTATAAAATACATATGAAGAAATCTCACTGCACCTCCAGATCATACAGGTTGCCTGATGTACAAGTGTGTATTCATCTGTATGTTAGCTCATCATAGATTGTGCAGCTCAAATTACAGATGGGCTCTGATGCAGACCTTCAAACTATAAGAGTCAAAGCACACTGATTTATTAATGCTGTATGCCTCCTACCAAAAGGAGGGCTATTTACAAATCAGTTTCAGAGTGACCAACCCAGTTGGATTGGTCTCTGCTCAAAAGTACCATTTTGCATTCCCTGCTGCCTCAGATGCCTCTCTGTTTCTCAGGTTTTTTTCAGAATGAATAAAACTCCAACAATAGTCTCCCAGAGAGCATGTGGGTAAATGCAAGTGTTCTTCTCAGTGTCCAAACCGCATTTCTTCGCCCCTCCTGCCTGTCTAGCGAAGCTCAATTCACACTTAAGACTATACCATTCCCACTGAGAAATATATGACAAAGATAGGACCTTATTTTACATTGAGAGTGTTCAGCAACAGACATTAGGTCATTGCCTTTTCAACACTGAACTTTTTGTTGACACCTTTAGCATCTGGAAAAAGGCTGAATCTATTGGCAAATGGTGAAGGAAAAGAAAAGGAAAGATGACAAGTTTGGAGGGGCTTATTTAACGGTTTGCAACTCTGGCAAACAAGTTCACTGCAGCTCTGCAGCAAAATCACGTGAGAGAGTTGGCATGAACAGAGAGAGGAAGTTCTGAGAGCATTTCACATTGTTACTGTTGCTAGGGAAACCACTCCCTTGGTATCCAAGTCTTCACTGTATCTGACTCACTGATATTTTGAGGAGCACAGAATAAGGGGGAGGAGAAAAAGATATTACTATCTAATATTATGGAACAACTAAAAGAAAAGGATTCTTTATCATGTGGCTGAAGTTTCTATAGATATATAGCTAGTGAAACAGGCAGTGAATATAAATGAAATTATAGGCCTTTTCCTCTAGGGTTGAAAGTGCATTAAACACTGGAATATTAATAATCCTTTCTCCCTCCCCTTAATGTTTTTCTTTTGGTGCTGTGTGTCTTAGTAACAGTAGCTGTGTCTCATCTCTGTGATTATCTAGAATTTCTTTTTTGCTCATATTTTCCTTTTCAAACTAAACATTAGCAAGTGCATAGTACTCGAGCAGATATTATTTCATTAAGGCAATATTTGAATATGTAAAGTAAAAAAAGAGAATGGTACCGAAAAGACGCATGTGAAGGCTCAATAGTTAGCAATTACAAAACAAGAAGAGAAGCACCTTTTTCCACTGGTTATTAACTCAAAAAAATTGAAGTCACTTTAATCTCTTCACTGTGACTTGACTTCTTTCTCTACAATTCTTCAAATTAACTGTTGTAAGCCTTTGAGTGTTTTCAGTGATGGTGTCGAAGATAGATTTTCCCTTTTAACATTTAAAAAACCTTTTTATTAAACAAACTAAGGGCTAGATTGTGATTTAAGGTATAAACCTGAACTCAGGGGAGTGTGTAAGATGGGTAGGAGAAGCCCATGTAAGTCATTGGTTAATGGCCTATATCAACAGCAAATTACAAGACCCCCACACTGGCACAGTTGTGCTTGCCAGCACATTGCAGCCAAAGTACCACCTATTACCCAGCCCTTGCTCCTGCATGTGTAGACCCAATGCCTAAGAAGCCCATACAATGGTGTAAGCAGGGGTGGGGTGCAGTTTCCTTCTCCCCTGTACAGGCATGTAGTTCAAGACACAAGTTCAGTGCTCGTGAAAAGTGCCACATTCCCAGTTTTGGACACCAAACTCCTTGCTTCCAAAAAAGACGTACACCCTGGATGGCAGCAGTACAAACTTCCCCAGTATCGGGTCACTAATCCATGTGACTCATTTCTAGGGCTCATTTCTAGGTATCATGAGGGCTTTCACCTTCCCAGCTGACTCAGTTCCTCGAGTGCTCTGGAGACAAAGGTGATCCCAATTTTTGTTGTGTTGCTGTAGCTATCTGTTCACAAGGAACTGGAATAAACCCAACAAACTCATTGCAAGTGTCACCAAACAGCCTTTAGGCAGTAAGTACCTTCCATTGCTACCATGAATTTAACTTCTTATTGAAAGAGTCATAGTTGTTGCTTTTATTCAGGCCAGAAAGTACCACTTTGATCATCTAGTCTCATCTCTTACAAAACAGAGACCATCGGATTTCACAATAATTCTTGAACTCCAGAACTTCCATTCACAGAACAGCCCAGAACTTCTGCAACAGAGTCAAGAAAGTGCCCTAATAATATGACCACAATTAGTGTTTCTTTACTGCATTTCACAAGTACCAAGCTATAGCAGTAACCTGATCGCTGTACAGTGCTAATATTAATTCTGCTGTGGAGACACTTTGGAATGGAAAAAGCAGCTTTTACTAAAGGTTACGAAGTCACACTGATAATGGCATTTCCTTATCCTGTTCCTACTGGCCTACTTCATTGACACTTTGTACTGACAATACCATGAAGATTCACAAATGCAAAGGGTGCACATAGCTCCTTTTATTTAATCCAGTGTTATACAAACAAAAAAATCCCAAAGCAACATGAGCAAAACAGATCTGACTGTGTGCAGCCTGACTTCTCCAGAAAGGAATGGCATACCCAACAAACTGATACCCGCAATCTCTTGGGGAAAGCTGCTGGTTGTAGACATGTCCAACACACCCGAGCCCTGATACCTTAAAATCCATCGCGTTCTTATATACACTGTACACAGTCATGAGCCAACAGCAGGAATCTGATGGGCTTTCCGAGCTCAGTTTTTCCTTATATTTTTTCCCAGTGTCTTGTGGGGGTGATTCTTCTGAGGCCTATGTTTCTTTTAGATTCCCTGTTTGAAGGTGCTACCTCAGTGATTCTCACGCCACTGAAGGAATGGTTGTACCTTAGGGTAACCAGATGTCCCGATTTTATAGGGACAGTCACGATGTTTGTGTCTTTTCCTTATATAGGTGCCTATTGCCCCACCCCACCCCAATTTTTCACATTTGCTAGCTGGTCCCGCTAGTGTAAGTACCTCCAGCGTCCCTCACAGTCTCTTTCTGTATCCACTAAGCAAGCTGTGTCACTAACATTAGTGACTCATTCTACAAGCGGAGTTCACATCTCTGCTGGTGCTGAGCTCCAGCATGGGTGTGCCTCATTGCGTTCCCACAGGCACATCGGAATGGCAATAATATTCTGGGGACTAATCAGTAGGAGGCACTGTCAATTCATGCATCTCATCCTTGCTTTCCACACTGCTCATCACCCTGCTCTCGCCTGCCTCTCCTAACTAGTCTCCTTTCACATTTTGCCCCACTCCTGCTCAGCAGTGATGCCAGCCTAATGGCCCCTTTTCTCACAAGCATCTCGGTGGCCTCTTATGTGCTCCCCCTTCTGCCAGGAGCATCCCTCCCCAGCCCACTACCCTTGCCACTTTCAAACACCATTCCTGCCAACTCCCATCTGCTCTGGGTCCTATAGAAATCGGGTGGGAGAAAAGGCTACATTTAAAATAAAAGGTAACAGACCATCAAGACATGTCCTTTCCTCACTGAGTAAACACATACAGTCCTATCATTGTCTCCCTGCTTCCCTTACCTCTCCTTATCTGTTCAGAGAGCTCTCTTGCTGTGTGGCACTGGATTTAGGCAGTATGCTCTGGAACCAGGAACATGTCTTCAACGTGTTTCATGGGTCCCTTGGGACGTGCCAGGGCACTCAAAAATAAACCAGCAATCACCCAGGCATAAACGTAACTGAACTCACCCCATCATTGTTCCTGAATGGCGCCTAGCACACATCTTCCTAGGAAAGGAGCTAAGGAGCGCATCGTTGATTTGAGTTGACTGTTCTCACCAAAGATTTGGCACTTCTAAAGCTTTTCCACTCGGCCCACAGGTCATCAGTACCTAAGCACCCCCAATGTGGACAGCCTTGTGACCAAATAATTGGAGTAGCTTGTGCGGTCAGCAGGTTCAGAGGCAGTGAATAAGTTACTGAAGGTTTCGGAGATAAGTTGTTTATTGCTTTCAGGCTACCCAGCTTGGGTGCTTGTAATCAAAGTGCTGATTTTCCTCCTGATTCAATGAGAGAATTAAGGAGGGTTGGAATTTCACAGTTTTAGGACTTTTTTCCACACAGTTTCTGCTTTGGTCACATGGTGTTGATGTTCTGCAGCCTGATGCATGCATTGCCTTTTGATCACCACGTTCCATTCTGTAGGCATGTCTACACTGCATGGTAACCAGGGGCTCTAACTCAGCTCTGAGCCCAGGCCCTTCCATCCACACATAAATCAATCTGATTCGAGTTAGCAA
This sequence comes from Mesoclemmys tuberculata, assembly GCA_007922155.1. Classification (NCBI taxonomy): domain Eukaryota; kingdom Metazoa; phylum Chordata; order Testudines; family Chelidae; genus Mesoclemmys; species Mesoclemmys tuberculata. Next base: position 13,207,638 of record ML675609.1, on the reverse strand, counting down.
GTATTCTGCATCTGGATGGTGGGTCAGAGCCCAGGTCCTGCTGAGACACAGGTCCCAGCCTTGTCATTTTCCAATGTGGACACAGGCCAAGCCTCAGGCCCAAGTCAGAAGGTCTGCATAATGCAGTATGGGTGCATTAGCATGGCTGTGAGATCTGGGACCAACAATTTTAAACCCAGTTTTACAATTCAGTGTGGATGCTCAAGCATGGGTTTGGAAACACCAAGCCCACAAGCTCAGGTTTTACAGACCTGGGCTTAGTGTGCAATCTAGACATACTTTTTTCAGATTTCCCAGGGTAAGACATTATGTCATACACTGACTAACTATAGTATGGTCAAGCCTCTGAAAACCACCCCTTTTGATGTTTCTTTTTTAAAACCTCTGTACTAGTGGTTTGGTGTCAGATAAAGCATGTATCTTACATGCAAATATCAAATGATCTCCTCATGTCTACATCTATTTTAAAGTCACTCACTCTGCCCTTATTGCTTGGAGCAGTAATTACTCAAGATTAGGGAGCTGATCCAAAACTGAAAACACCTTCTTCAAATTTGGCTCAAAGCCAAAAAAACATATCAAGACAAAGCCGAGCAAGGTCATTTTCTTCTCCACCAAGGAAATCCCCAGTTAATAGTATTTCCTCAAAGTCTGCAGCTATTCTTGGCAGCCAGGAGTTCCCCTCTTGACCCACAGAGAGAAGCACGCCAAAACAAAATAGAAATAGATCCACTCTATGCACCTGAACAATATACCCAATGTAGCAAGGAGATCAAGACATTTTAAAAAACAGCAAGCAACAGAGCAACCCAGACTATGTAACTGTTCAGCTTTAGTGCTAAATACTGTCAGACACATGATCATCTAGTTTTAAAAAATAGAGAGTAGAAGCAGCTGTGCCATATTGTAGGCAAGCCTTTCATTACGCACCTACGCCGCAATAATCGGCCAGCATAATGAACTGCTCAAGTCCACTGTCAACTAATCATGCAACCATCATTTATTCTCACCCCCAAGTCCATTACACCGCAATTAACATGTATACAATCTCATCCCCTCCCCAAATGTTTACAAAAATGGAGAAAAACAGAAATATTCGCATGTCTAGAAAATGAATAATTGGTAGACAAGTGCATTCTGGTACAGAGGGGGGCCCTGTTAAAATGACTGTTCTATATCAACATAAAAAGAAATACAATAACTCTGTCTATACTCACATATGAGAATGAGCAAACCTAAATCAGTGCATCAAGAGTTTGGTCTACCCCACAGCTCCAAATAATGGTCTGATTTATGGAGGTCTAGAACTCTTAGTGCCACCCAAACCACACCGACACATCAATTAGGGTCAGTTAAAAGTTTTCAAGGTGTGTCTTTCCTCTGCCAGTCTGCTGCAACCCAGAGAAAACCTGCTCCACCGAGACCTGCTCTGATGTGCAGCTCTGGAGCAGTTCTGTGATATGAACTCGGCTTCCACTGGCTTGGAGGGTCACGGTGCCGTGAGGGCAGTGTGGTGAAACCCTGCTGCTTCCATCTGTTGCATCAGTGTGAAGTCATCTTTGTCTCACGAGTATTCCAGTCAGTCCACCCCACGTAGGGCACAGAATCTCCAGGTGAGGAAGCCAGAGCAAAGCAGGACTCTGGGAGAATTCCTAGACTCCAGGACAGAACCCTTTCCCCCTCTCTCTCTGTTGCACTTGAATTTCATTACCAATCTAAGTCCACCACCTGTAAACTCAGAGTGAGCTGCTCCCTCGAGGCCATATCCTGTGTAATTCTTGTGCCCTTTCATGAGTACAATAATCATATTTTTGATGGTTAGACAATCCAAAGAAACAGGTTCCAAGTACAGCAAAAAACCTCAGTGGACAGATTAATGGGTAAGCAACATTATAATGTATGAAAATGAAGCTGGCCAGAGCTTGCCCTTTTATAAAGAAAGCAGAGAGTATCCCTCTCAGCCTTCAGGCCATGGGTTTCACAATTGCTTTGTATGTCTATAACACTTGTCATCTCATGGCTTCAAAAGCACCTTAAGAACAATAAAGAAATATGCTCTACAGCAGTATCTATTGTTCAGGATGATTGCCATTTTACACATGGCACAATGGAGGCCAAGAGAGCTGGGGAGACTAGAGGTTGATTTTCAGAGCTGCTGAGCACAACCATGGGATGGGAATGGCAGGTGCTCAAAACCTCTGAAGATCAGAGCCTCAGGACATATGTGCACTACAAAGTTAGGTAGTTAGGAAACAGGGTATTATACATGACTTTGAAGTCAGTGTCGACAAGGAATAGAGGGTGTTTAACTTTGTCAGCTGGTCGTGGGTTAACCACGCTGGAACCACAAGGTTAACCATGATGAGCTGACACAACCTACCCCTCTCTACAATGATTTCTAAACCACTTTTAACATTCCTTTAGTTAAAATAATTCATTCAGGCCACATTCTAACAGGACCGAATCGTCTAGCAAGGACAAGTCAAGTCCGTAGCACAGCCAGTAAGAGTAACTTGTTCCTATGCTTCCTATAGTTGATTTTAAATTCATGCTTTCTTCATTTGTCTTACTCCTCTTGCACAACTGTTTTTGAATGCCATGTATGTGGGACAACTGTAAAAGCAAAAGTTTAAAAGAGAACACTATTCTTTGCAAAATATGGATTAAGATACATATTTTCTAGAAGAAAATCCAATCTAGAGTCAGAGTTATTAGCCAGTGTTGAAAACTAAGGGATATAAAATCCAGAGCTTCTTACATACATCTGAAGTTGGACTCTTTCTGGACCTACTGGGAGTGATTAAGCACTGTAAGAAGCAAGTCCCATTGACATTCAGTGGGATTAATACTTCTAAATCACTTAGGCTCTTTCATAAATCACACCCATTTCTGTCTTCACTGTCCTTTTCAGGCTAAAGTTTTCTGTAAGTAATGCACCAGTTACAGCTTTAAGCAATTTTAACTCCATTTTAAGGAACATACAAGCATTTGTCACAGTCTGTATGTTTTCCTGATATATACTGGATTTTCAGTTTTATCTAACCCACACAATAGGATCAAACTGAATTTCCATCTTAGCATCCTTGGGTTTTTTAGTACAAAAATAAATGGTTTTACTTTCAAGTACAAAATCTACATCTGAAAACAGAATTCCCCCTGTTTGTGGCAACCTTTCTGTTTGATATTATTCAGTATGATACTGCCCAACAAACTGTAGTAGGCGGGAATGGGCTAATCTTAGGAAGTCCAAAATCAGATGCAACGTGCTGTGGTGCCTTCTTTAGCGACTTTCTCTCTGTTATTGTCAAGATTGAGTGACTAATACAAATAAACTTACCTGATTCACAGATCGTATGAGGAGGTTGTAGCTCAGAGCGGTTAACAGAAATATAAACCTTCTGCAAGAAATGTAAGTAAATAAATGTAAATAACTGATTGGCTTAAAAAACAATTCCCTGCACATTCACAAAAGCACCACTATTTTGTCGCACTACCAATCTAAGTAGTATAAACTTAAGCCAGTAAAAGTAAATATGTTTCAACACCAAAAAGTTGTACTTCATGTAAGTGCAGTTTTTGAAAACATCGCAAGCCATTTTCAAAAGCAGTAGTTCTCAACCTTTTCCTTACCAGGAACGCCCTACCTATAGTTTCTTCTCCTCTCTAGCTGATGTCTAGTCAGGGTCTCCCTCCCATTTAGTAACATGGAAGAGCACAGTGGTCATGATCCTTGACTTCTCTTTGTGATGCCCAGGTTAACAAGCCATGTTCTAAGAGCAATACTTTATACAGCAGGACCTACGGACTCTCATATTGCCACAGGCAATCACTAGTCTGAGCAACAACAGAGTTTTCATGGTGTCCAAAATTCCACTGGCTCTGTACAGCACCACATCATTCCAACATCTCTATATACCAAAGACACGGTATTCAAAAGGAGCCCCCTGTATGGAAAATAGCAGGTGGTACCAATATCTAACCAGATCCTTGGCACTAGACGCTCTGGTGACTAATAAGTGACTTAGCAATCATTGTAGAGAGGGGGAGATTGTATCAATTCATAGTTAACCTTATGGCTCCAGCACGGTTAATCCATGACCAGCTGACAAAGGTGCCTGTCTATCTTCTCTAGGAGCCCTTGACATAGCTTAAAGAGAATACTCCATCAAAAGTAAAGTGCAGCAGCGCCATAATAAATATAATGTACCAGCCTCCCTTTGCCAATAATTTACCAGCCTCACAAAGTGTCCAAAAGAAAAGAAAAGAGAAGAAAAGAAAGCAGCCTTAGCAGTGCCCTTTAAAAAGCATAGAACTCCAACCAAATGTGGAAAAACAGGACTAGTGTATCACACCGTTAAGAAATGGAAGTATTAATCATGGCTCAAGCTACTTGAGTAACATTTTGGTTTACAGTCCTGCAGTTTAACAGTTCTCCTGGGAAGTGTAGTACTTTATTTTAAAACTTCAGCATTTACGGTTTCTGGATATTAAAAAAAAAAATCCCCAACTGTCTGCTCTCAACAATAAACAGCACATGTGCATTTACAAGGCTATGTTTTGTGACATTAATATTATGTTAGCCTAGCATCTCGACAAGAAAAAGTGAAACAGGGGAGGTATCACTACTGTAATTATTCTTTTATACCAATTACACTTGTCAATTCGTAGTACCAAAAAAATCCCCCCCAAAATCAGCAATTTATTTTGGGTCTAAGATGATTTTTTTTTCTTAAAATCTCTCTCAAAAACCACCACCAAAAAACACATTGGATGAAAGGTGTAAAAACCATGAGCAGCTTTACTTCTACTGTAATTTCCCACTTCCTCAAAACAAGAGTACCATTTTATTTTTAATCTGTTCCATTACATACAAGTGAGGGCATTCCCCCCTCCCACCCCGCCTTTAAATACACTGTGGTCTGTTTCATCACCGGTGCTATCAGGAAGCAAAAGGAGAAACTGGCTGCCTGTATGTTTTTAAGTTATGCGGTGGCTTGCCCTTATATGGTGTGTGCCTGCTTCCTAACAAACCTGAACTCAGTTTAAGCAGAGGTTTGAAGTAGGTGGAAAGAGGTGGATCACAAAGTGGCAGATTTCACTCCATTTTTCTCTCTACTCCAGAACACAGCAATTGCTAAGGACCAAATCTTGGTTTCACTGTAGTCAGTATGAACTTTCCCTTTGACTTCACTGGAATTAGCATTTGTCCCGAATGACTAGTTCTCTGGTTCTCAAGCAAATACAGTATTGTTCCCCTCTTATAAACTCCTTTTTGGCATCTGCATGGGTAAATAGAAAGAGGAAAAAATGATATTCTGTAATGGAAGGAACCAGTAGTGGTTGTGCCACTGGAGTTCCTTGGGGGCACAATCAAATTCTTTCCTGGATTGAGACCTAAATCCATCCCAATTCAGGAAAATGCTCAAGTGTGTTTCCTTCAATAGGTCTTAAGTAGGCTGAGTGGGAAACAGTTTTACTGCCCCATGAGAATTTTTGACATTTTGAAATCTTTTCCTGTCTTGAACAGAGGTGAAAAGTCAAAATCTTAACATTTTCACAAACTTGGGGGGAGGAAATCAGTTTGGGTCATTTCATTTCAATTGTCACATTTTCTCCTTTAAGATTTTTAAATTTACACTTACTAAAATTTAAAAATGCAAAGTTGTTTTTGACTTAACTATTGAGACTTTCCAGTTCAGCAATGTTAAAAGTTGTTTAACCAAAAATGTTAGGAGTCTAAAGTTCCCTCAAACCCAACACTTTCGCAAACAGTTTCAGTTTCAATGAATCTGCATATTCTGATGGACAACTGTTTCATTTGAAAATTTTCAGTCAGATCTAGCCTTAAATATATGCTTAAGTGCTATCCTGAACAGAGATGTTGTTCTATCTTTACTCTCTACACAACATTAATAACATGAGAAAGCTGCATGAACACAACTGGGATCCAAAACACAGTATACCTGAATATATAAGTCCTAGCTGCATGTTAAACTGCTGTTCTGTTAGATTCTGGTGCCTTCTGCAATAGAAGACAGAGGACCAATAGACAATTTTCAGACTATTTAAAGGGATATTATCCAATTTCTGTGCACTATAGGCATTCTTCTCAGTCAGGACTATACTTTCAATTTTCTCATTTTTCTATTACTGATTCCATCTTCGCCCCAACTATGCATAATTTGCAGCTGTTCAAGTGACATTATCTGCTTTAAAATCATGTGCTGTCAAGTACTTCTTTACCTGTGTTACTGATACCACCGTACACTATTTACAGTGAAAGAGCTATATATATATATATCTCCCATTTACACTTGCCTCTCTTATGATCTTTGTTTACTCACTGCATTTCCCTCGTCATGGACAATGAAAGTCAAGGAAGTCAGCTTCAGTTGTGTATATAATAGGGTGACCAGATAGCAAGTGTGAAAAATAGGGTGGGGTGAAAGGTAATAGACACCTCTCTAAGACAAAGCTCCGAATATCGGGACTGTCCCAATAAAATCACGGCATCTGGTCCCCGTAGTGTATAGTCAGTCTGGGTACATCTACACTGCAGCTGAGAGCATGCTCCTCTGCTTACGTAGACTGACATAGACTTTCTCTGCTTGAGCTAGCACACTAAAATAGCATTTTAGCTGGGGTAGTACAGGTGGTGGTTTGTTACATACCAGGGCATCTGGGTGGATTTGTACCTGGACGGCTGCTTGTGCTACCCCTAGCTGCTATTTTTAGATCAGCTAGAGCAGAGAAAGGGTCTCTTTTGACGTGAGCTGGCAAGCACACTCCCAGCTTCAGGTCAGACGTACCCTGGGCTACACTGGTCAGCTTTCTCCTTGACTGACAAGTGAATTTGAGCTGGAGAGACACCTTAAAAAATACTTTTCCAGGAACTGCTGAGCAACTTCCCTCTGAAAATGAAGCCCAAGGAAAACAACTACAAGTCAACTTTGAAAACGTAGGCCTCAGTGGATCTATGAATTTTCTGGCCTTAGCGTTCAGGCCTCTAAGTTTACTCAACACCATGATATCTGCTCTATGTGGCTGATAACACTTCAAGATATTTAAGAACTCTTTTTTTCTTTTTCTTTTTTTAAATTGAGGTAGTATTACGTAAAAGCAAATATCTATAGATTAAAATAGAAGCCAAATTCATTACTATTCCCCCCCCCAAACAACTGTAGCCATACAAAACCGTTGGGCCAATGCTCCAGATTATGCAGCGCACACTTCAGTAATGGGGACCGGGGCAAAGTAACAGAAGCAGGATTTAAGGAGAACACCTACATGTCATGGGCACAGCAGGGGATTGAAGAGCAGTTCCAAAAGATCTCTTACTCAGTGAATCCATGTATAGCTGATGAAGGTCAGAATGCTTCACTTAAGTTTCTGACCCTTCACTATCATTAGAAAAAGTCAAAAATAAAGTGCCCTTATTATGCCTCACTGTAGAGGGAATCTCACTAAATTATTTATTCCAATTTACTGAAGATGTGAACCAAGTAGAGAAGGTGATGTTATTCACTTCAAAAGCGGACAAACTAAAAAACTGTTGCCTTTTATCCCAGGCTGGATTGGGAAGGTATCGTGACATTGTAGTAAATGAGATTTCTTCTGTTATCTCTGATGGGTGTGCAAGTGGGAGTTAAAGGAAAACTACAGTGATTTTTCTGTAATAGCTTAGAGAACAAAGAAAATATTTCCTCACAAAAGCCATGATCCTGAAAACACCTAGGCAGGTGAACACAATGTGATTACTCACATACATAAAATTCAGCATTTGTGTAAATGTCTGTTCGATCAACCTGGAAGACTAAATATCCACATTACATACTTCAAAAATTATTTTTAGAAATAGCTGCTACTGTTTCCATTAAGAAAATTCATCTTCTCCCTTAGTGGAAGCTGCCATCTTAGAGAGGTAGCATTGCATTTCCCATCAAGTCCCATACCAATAACGTAAATCCAATTAGAAACCAGTGAAAACCAAAAAGTTTCCAAGGTGGGTTTTTTTTGTTTGTTTGTTTGTTTTTGTTTTGATTTTTTAAGGTAAATTCTCTCCCTGTATCTCTCTATAATGTACCAATCAATTTTGAAATCATCTGTTTTGCATTGGTTTCAAGTGGGAATTGCATTTTCTCAGTCATAATCTACCTTGAAAAGGTGTCAAAGTGCTGGTTTCTGGTTTGTCTTATTCCTTTGTGACACTCCTTTAAACTCAGAAATAAAATCCAGTGATTTACTCATCTTTCTAATGAGATGTGATTCCGTGGCCAGTTTCTCTTAAAGATCCGTGGCACTTTTCAAGGAGAAAGGAGAGTGAATCCTACTGCTGCCCTTGTCAATATACTTCCTCTCATTAAGGGAGTTTCCAGAGTCCAAGGCTTTGTGCGAGACACACTTCAGCAAGCGGTATAACAGTTTGTCTGTGTAGCCACTATCAAATTAAATACTCTTCTGTGGCTTACAAGTCTCGTGTACCATAGGATCCCCTCCAAACCCACCTTCATTCTTGATTCCTTTTATCCCTGCCAAGTCCATTCTAACACATTCCCCTTCTCTCCATAGCTAACTTGAACACCCAGCTTTTCTGCCCTCCTCACTACCCCTGAGTTTGTGCTACTCCCCTTTTCCTCTACTTCATTTTTCTTGTGACCCTCACCTCCAGGGAACTGAGCATGTCCAAAGTTACTCTGGCACCATCATTACAGGGAAGTTGGGGGAAAATAATAGCATATCCTGAAGAGTAATCCATTGCACCCCTCATTTTAAGGGGAAGAAGGCAAGACTCATGACAAAAATCAGAGAGTGAAATAGCTGGAAGTCCACCCACTGGGAAAGGCTGGATGGCAGAACCACTGTGCAATGCTGCTGTAAAGAAATGCAAAGTAAGTATTATTTTATATTATAATTTGTGTGAAAGTTACTTTCTAACCTGAAACTACTGATATTGGCTAGATTGCTATAAAAACTGATTGGGAAGGAAGCACATCGAGTGAGCTTATGCTTGGCTGAAAATGAATTCAGGTATTAAGCTTGACGGTTAAGATGGTACAGAAAGTGTATTGAGTTATCTGGGGTGCAGGAGGGGCACTGATTGCTGTGTGAAATAGACAGAAAATGGATGTTGCAGTATAGCAATAGCTCAATATGAAATTTCATATTGCTGGTTCTTGCTTCTTACCATCTGTACTTTTCTTTCCATCTGCACAGCCAAATCTCTCGTTCAGTCTCTCATTATATCCTGACCTGGCTACTCCAACGTCCACAATTCTGGCCTCTTCAGCGCACACGCTGCCACTCAAAGTAAAGAACTCCTGGTCCACTGTTTTGATCACATCATTCCCACAGACTCCTCATCCAGCATCCACTGGTCACTTCCTTTAAGACAATGTAAATACATCCCCCTCTCTACTTCTTTTTTCTTGTCAAGCTTCAGGTTGGCTGTTAGCCCTCTCTGAAAGCATCCTGAAATGCTCTGCCCTGTTCACTTTTAAATGAAACCCCACTTCTGCAATGCTGCCCACATTAAGTCTGGCTGATTTTGTTATTCCGCTTCCCGGACTTGGCCATTTGTCTGGCCATCCATCTTTAGACTGCGCTCCTCCAAACAGAGATCATCCATTCTCTATTAGTCGTCGCGGTTATTATTCGTATAACCATGGCACCTAGGAGACATAGTCAGGGACCATGACCCCATTCTGCTAGGCACTGTACCAGCGCAGAGCAAACAGATGGTCCCTACCCCAAAGAGTTTACAATTTAGCTGTTTTTATTCTGATTCTGATCTACTCTTGTATCTCTGGAAAGCACTGAAGAACAAAATAATAGCAATAATATTCAACTGATAATAAATACCAGTGGATTCCTGATTACTGAATGTGGATCCCTGCACGCATCATTTCTCTTTGAAATGCTCTTTGTGCTTTTATAGCTCTTTGTGGTACTGGCTGCTGTCTGAGACAGGTTCCTGGATAAGAGGGATCACTGGCCTAATCCAATATGGCAATTGCTATATTCCCAGAATGATTAAGCATGCGTGATTTTGTTTTGTTTTACAATACAAGCACACTGAAGCAGAACTGGAAGTTCCCAGCTATTACCACAAAGTGCAGCATGTGATCACCACGTAGTGGAAGCTTGTGGCTGTCACGGTTTCCCCCCACGCAATACTTTCAGTTTTTCTGGGCTATAAATATAGTAAAGCAAGCCAGGGCTCAAATCAGTTCTAAATACATTTTGACTTAGTACAGCGGCGAGAGACCGGTGAGAAATAAAACAAAATCTATTCCGTGGCAGTATATGAAGGGACAGACACAACCACTTGGGTTTCCTGATTACAAGAAGAAATGTTCCTTGAGACTCAGGTAAGTTTTACATAACACTGTGACTTTCGATTTACTGCCAAGGCCCTATGAGATAAACACAAAGCGTATACCACTGTATTGCCATAGGTATCCTTCCAACAGTGATGGTACAACACTCATCATTTCTCCAGTGAAGAAGATAGTACAACATTCATATCAGATAACTTAATACTGCATAATATAGAGTGAATTTGAAATTAGTGATGCAGCTTCTTAATTCACCAGTTGTACTGGAGAGTCATCACACTGATGAAATGATCCAGTCACTGGGAAAGGCTGAATGGCAGAAGCTCCAGGCGACACTTCCGTGAGGAAATGCAAACCAAGTCTATTTTATTCTTCTATAAATCTCTATCTTGTTTGAAGTCAATATATTCTGTTGATTACTATAGGAGACAGAGATACTGATTTGTAAGGAACAGTCACTGAGCAAGCTTGTACATGGTTGTCCAATCAGGTGTGCAATTGTATACGATATTATACATAGATGCCAAGGCTTCAACTGAGATTCAACTTTTGAACACTACTGTGCCAGGGGTGTTTGGATCCAGGCTTGGGGGGTCTGTTCATTACAAAAATGAGAGCAATTTCCAAAATTTGTATCTTGATTTGGCTTCAGGTTGCATACCCCCATCCTGATCAAAATTAGGGGGAGCGGTATCTTTTGGATCAAGGATTTTGATCTGAACCTCTTTCTAGCATGGTGCATCTGTAAAGTGAAAAAATGAAGCACAAAATTCCTCACTGGTGAGAAGCTGCAGGTTTAACACTGACTGTGGTCTCTTTCCCACTGCTCAGTGGAAGGTGGGGAGTTTTGCAATCCTCTGGCTATTTAGCCTAAGTAATAGAAAGAGTGATGTTTCATACAACTGTGTTTGAGAAAGAACTGGCTGTTTAGCATGGCTCTACCTGAGTTTAAGTCTGAGTTGCTCCTTTGTGGTCTATAAAGATGTAGGGAATGAGAGAAAGAGGATTTCTAAAATACTGGAGTCTCTCCAGACATTAGTAACATGGCATTTGAATTGCAATTAAATACCCTTTTTGTTGGGCCATGCAGTAAAATAAATGCTGTTATTGTTTTCTGTCAGCTCAAATCATGGAAGTTATTGTTACACTAAAAATTAAGCCAGCTGCAATGTGAGAGTTGTAATTTTTCAGGCATGTGAGGTTTAGCATTTCTGGAAAATGTGGAAGATGGCTAAAGAATATTATCAGTATAAAACTGTTATATCCAAGATGGTAGATCCAAGATGTCACACTCCTCAACAGACAAAGCCTGCATTTCTCTTCTCAGCAATGAAATCCATATCGAAATACAAATGCTGAGACACTGGAGTGAGACAGGGTAGCAGTTTTCCAGCCTGGTTTAGTTATGCTTTAAACTGATGGATGTGGACATGATTCATGTGAGTTACGTGATCTTGAGACACTATTTGCAAATTAATTAATGAAATATGGTATTGCTTGCAGCTTACTAAATAGATGCAATGAAAAGTAGAAGAACATAACTATAAAGCCTGGAATGTAGATTTCAAAAACCTGGACTTTATTGGCACATCCATAATCCTCAGTGCACTGGTTATGTGGAGGAGTTACAGCAAAGGGGGCTTAAGCTTCATATCAAAAAAAGTAAAAAGATTCTACAGCCATGTAATTGTAGGATTAATAGGCAGAATAATGCAGCTTTGTGCTACTATTTACATTTCCAGAGCAATTTGTGAAACTCCTCACACAGAAAACCTCAATAATTGAAAATGAAATTCAGAAACAGCATGCTTCTAAGTTAAAGGACTTAGATGTAATTGCTTGAGTGAAGAGAAAGAACTGGTTATACTTCTCAAGATAGTTTAAAGATTATTCCCAATCAAAGGAAAAGGAACAGAGGTTTTTCAATAGGATATGGGAGCGTCTTGAACTATATTTTGCCATGTCAATCATACTCCTCCTCAGACAAGGTTAACAATGTCTGGGTATCCAGGAAATAATTTTTTGGGGGTGGAGGGGGGAAGGCTTCTACATCACAAATGTGGTATTTGTGGGGTTTGGGGTTTTTTTAAACACAAACATAGCTCCCACTTATCCTGAAGTGTACACTGAAAAGAAAGGAGAGACAGAGCAATCATGCGTAGAAAATAGGGTGATAGCTGGAGCATCAAATTGCAGGAACAATACTGAAGACTGAGAAAAGTTATTGGAAGAGGACGGCTCAAATCAAAGGGTTTCTAAGATTGCAATAATATGGAGAAGTTAGGATGGTTGGAATTTTTCTCATTAAAAAAAGAACACAGACTTGATGGTGATGTAAGTAATTCTGAGCATAGTGAAAGTGGTCATCATAAAAAACATCAGGAAGGCAACTGTTTCAAAAAGAGAAAGGCACAAAAATTAAGGAGACACCAAACTAGAAGAGCTTTGTCCTTATGTGTGGTAAAACACAGACTACTGAGACAGCTAAAAAATGAGGAAACCACTCAGCAAATTCAGCCAGACACAAACTTAGAAGAAAAAAATTACAAGGCACGAGAGCTAGGTAGGTAAATAGATAAATCCTAGAAGGCCTCCCCTTCCACCTCCAGAAGTGTCACTAACTGGTAGAACAGGTGATCTACTTGTATATGTTTTCAGGAAGGGGCAATTCAGAATAAAATATAAAACTATTACAGGGAATCAAAGTGAAAGAGCTTTGGCTTGGAACACATATCTCATATGCTAAAGCCCCACTACAAACGATAAGCTTTGGGGCAACAGTTTCATTTTCTGGATATATAATACATATCAAGCCTTGAGATGCTTTCTAATCCACCAAACTAATTTCAAAAGGCTCTCAAGTACAACAGGAATTTTTCTTTACTATCCTGTCTGATGTAGCTGGCAGATTGAATACATACAGATGCATAAGCAGTTCCCCTAGAAATGTTCAATTTTATATGGAGAGGGAGGGTTATTAAACAGTTTATTTGATGTTTGAAATTTAAGTAAAGGATCATTCGCTTTGACCTCTCATTTTAGTGGAGCTGAGGTTATCTTTTGCCTCTTACCCATATCTACAGGCCCCTTACACAACTTCCCCCATGACCTAAGGACACCCAAATCTTCATCCTTGTCATAGCCTTTAAGAATGTACCTACTGAAATGTACTGAGGTTTCAAGGTGACAGTCTCTTTTATTAGATTTGTCACTGTATTGATTAAATTAGGGCTGGGGCCCATCTTCAGTCAGTTACTGACCTATTCGGTCCCCTGGGAAATTCTGGGGAGTGGGAAACCACTGAAAACGACTAACAACAGATGTTCAAAAGGTTTATGACTCAGGGGATTGATACAGATCATGACACAAGTACAGGGACTCATTTTACTAACTACCCCTCCTAATACTTTAGTTTAGAAATTGACAGTAAGTTATTACATTCTCTTTTTGGGACGAAGGGTTTTATGATCTCAATATTATGAAAATAAAAAGTCAAGCATTTTCTTCTTTGTCAAACACTAGAACATTTATTGTAGCCATGTTGTTTTTTTTTTAAGTGCAGCTGCCCACCCCCTCCCACAAGTTTAAAATAGGGTGAACCAAAGCTAGACACATTGTCTGGTGAGTTTTGCAGCGTATTAAGTGTCCTCCACATTTTATTTGGCTTTAGCTGTTATGCTGCATTGATAGAGGTGCACAAATGAGCCATGTGGGATGTAGTTTGCGCGAGATTATTAGCCAAAGGCCAATGAACCATCTCAGCAACGCACATTTTCAATAAAAACTTTGCTTCTAACCAAAACCTAACACATTTCACTGACACAGCCTCTCTGCCCTTTCAGAGCTATCAAATCTGCCACATAAAGGACCACTGTGAAGCACTGAATATGTTCTTGCTTTAAGGAGTTCAGAAAATAGAGATTCATTTAAAATGTTTTTTCCAATTACACAGGGGCTGCCCCTGTAAATACCATGAGTGGGCACACGTGAAATACCGGGAACGCAAGCAACACATTCAGCAAATGTCAGCCCCCATGCATACACCTTTGCCTCCTACATAGAACTCCTACTCATTTGACATCACAAGAACTCAATGCTAGGGTTTTTTGTTTTTTTGGGACTTTTTTTTTTTTTTTTTTTACTTCCAAGTGTTTCCCCCTCCTCCTTTTCTTCACAGTATTGTACAAAGATGACAGCTGAGTGGTTAGTAATAAACATTCTTGTTTGTGTTAGGCAAACTAAGGTACATCTGTCACACGCAGTAACACAGTCCATGACTAGATGGCATGTTGTGCAATGGTTTGGGAACCACAACGTCCAATAACGTGCCAACCCTTTATGCATCAAAGGCTAAAGGAGCATGTACAACAATTTTGCATGTTCCCTTTTAGTTTCACAAAACTGAATATTATACATAGTCCTTATTTCCTCCTCCCAATACCTGATGGCAGTAAACCTTGAGTGTAATCTTTTAAGAGAAAAACAAACGTGGGATTTAATTTTTAACTGAAATTTTATTATCCTCATAAAAATACTCCATATTACTGCAATCTTTCAGCTTATTTTCCATTTAGCAACTGTTTCATCCATTGTAGAAGCAGGTTGGAGGATATCTTTCCTTTACCTTGTTCTTACACTGATCACATGCCTTTTCACGCACAGTGAGAGATGTCATTTCTTTATGCAATCCTAGCTTTAGTAACTTGTTTTTAGTAATAAGAAATAGACAGACAATAACTACAGTTAAGACTCTAAAGGAAAGAGGCTTTAAAGAGGGAATACAGTAATTGATCGATGGATTCATTTCAATTAAACTTGCCTTAATTTTACAGCTGTTGAGCAGAGATTCATCTATAGTCTTAGATTCCCGTAGGCTCTGACAGACTCAAATACTGCATCTTCTTTCTCAGTACAAATCCTGAGATATAAAGATATATTCTTGCCTCTCCAAGTTATTACCGTGCAGACCATTTCAATTCAGATCTAATAAGAGTAGCATCTTTTCTATCCAAAAACTAAAGGTCACACCTTGAGAAAATTGACCTTTCAAGAAATGCCTGGAAATAAATGGGGGTTTGCAGGAGGGGGGGAGGGAGTTGACGATTATGCTTTTCTTACTGGCTGTGAAAAATAGCTTTCCTTTTCAGCCACAAATATTAGGTTTTTCATTGGTATCAAAGGCTCCAGGGGAGCGCCTCCATATGAGGCACTCAGGAGACCCTCTTGGATTCTGCACACTATACTCGCCATTTGTGCAAATTGTGCCAAGTGTCAAAGAAACCCCAGCCACAGGCCAACAAATGCAGAACAGCATTTTCTCCAGAACAACATGCACATGATTTTTATGTATTTAATACTTCTAATCGCCTAGGACAGAGGACCACATTAGGTCACATTAATGGGGAGATTTTAATGGGGAACCTCCCCACTCATCCCTTCACAAGCATGGAACCTCTTTCCCCTCCCTTTGAGATGATAGGACTTCTTTGTGACCAACATATATGAAGAAGTGTCATGTGTATTTCAAGTTTTACTGATGCAGTGCATGGTTGAGAGCTGCTCCATAGGGAGCCAACCTTGCCTTTTCTTCACTCTTTTGTCCAAAAAGCTGCTTCCTGGGATACTCCAAAGAGGTGGGGAATCTCAAGCCACCACCAGGACAGCTGACACCTTGAGGGACCAAGGGACACCCCAAACACCCTAAAAACCAGGGGAGGCCTTTATTTCTGATCCAATAGACAGATGCTTCTGTTCAAAGGGTGGTCCAACCCTTGCAGAAGGGTTGGAAAGTCTTTTGTCTGCTAAGGGCCCATATGACAAATGGATTACTCTAGTAAGTTTGTAGCAAATGCATAGGAACTATTATTGTTTTTACATGATTTCTCTGTACTGCTTTTACCTTAAGAATAAATGTGCTTGCTTAGAAAGAGCTGTGCAGTAACTTGTAACTTACTGGCAGTACACTCTTCATAGCTCATGGAGAGAAAGCATCGTACAGGCTTTGGACATGAGCAGATTGGCTCATGAGGATATCACAGCAGAAGGTCGGGAGTTGTGCTGCCTTAAAACCCTGGTCAGGAAGGAAAGAGGCATGGGTCTCCACCGAAAAGTAGTAACTGCTGGGAGCCAGAAACTTTAAGTGGGTGCCCTTGAAGGACCATAAAAGGGAAACATAGGTGCAGTTACTCTAAAACTGTAAAAAATGAATTAATCACACTTTTTGCATTTGCTCTGGTTTCATCTTCTCACTATTCCCCTTTTTTCCTATCCACATGCTCTTCTGTCAGCTGATTCACTTCTCCTCTGCCCCCGCACATTTTCCCTTCTGCTTTGTTCCTTTTCCCTCTACTAACCTAGATATGCTCCCCAGCCAGCAGCTGTAGTAGAGGCCTTTAGAAACAAGGATCCAACACAACAAGTCTCCAGGCTCTCTGTCAAGGGATCTGGTAACCAGGGACAAGCCCAGTTTCTGCAAGCCACCTGGGAATCTTTATAATCCAGTGACTACAGTTTGGGGACCTCTGTTTTAGAAGAAAACATCTGAATGATGATGTTTTAGTTACTGGAATGACTGTTTTTGCTTGATGAGTTTAAGGTCTCCTGCAGTAAGGATTAAGGAGACACTACAAGTTCTTCTAACACAGCCATATCCTAATTGCATTGCATTCCTTTTTGCACACTCCAGAACAAGACAGGAGTGTTTGCGCGTGCATGTGTGTATTAGAGAAGGCAACATGCTACTTCGGTGTAAGAGTGGATTCCTTGTTTCCACTGA
The DNA here is from genome assembly GCA_007922155.1 of Mesoclemmys tuberculata. Taxonomy (NCBI): domain Eukaryota; kingdom Metazoa; phylum Chordata; order Testudines; family Chelidae; genus Mesoclemmys; species Mesoclemmys tuberculata. The sequence goes on along the minus strand of ML675609.1, from coordinate 13,190,529 downwards.
CCTCAATGCTGACAGTCTTAGCCAGGGAGGCCAAGGTCTAAATTGACATAAAGACTAAACTGTTCCCTCACCTGCAGAGGTGTCATCTCCAGGTCAGGGTTGAGGAATATTGGTGGGGCAGGTGAGAAGAAGCTTACAATTGCCAGTATCTGCACTAGTGGTATTTCTATGGATAAGCAGAGGTTTCAAGTCTCTAGGGCTCTCAACCTGGCACTTTCACAGCATTAAAAAGTTCCTTGTAAAAAGTAAAGAGCAGATGAGAGGGGAAAGCGCATACCTTTGATGGAAATGCATTTAAAAGTTCAGATAGCTGAATCTCCAGTGGAAGAAAGTAGGTTAAGAAACTTGATCAATGAAAAACATGGGGCTTGGAGAAGAATTCTAGTATATTATGCTTTAACATCCATTTAATATCACATGATACATTTCCTACAACACCAAAATGTGTGGGTTGATGGCTAGCAACCAAAGGTTGCACTGTCATGATGCACCTATGGAAAACCATGCCCTTAACAGAAAATTCACACACACAATATCTTTATTTATATTTTAAATCAGATTACCACAATCTAGGGGTTTTGTTTTTTTTAAAGATTTGATTACAACCAAACATTAGCTAAATATATCGGAAATGGATCAGATTTTCTGAGATGTATGTTATTTTTTAAGAGAAACAGAACTTTACGAATAAAAAAACCCACAAATAAATAAATACAATTTAACGAGCAATCCAAAGGGCAAGAAACTAGGATTTTCAGGCTAAGGTTAGTCTATCTAAAACCTAATTTGCTTTCTGTGATTGCATTCCTTTCGTTTCAGCATGGGTATCCCATTTTAGCCCTCCCCCACTGAACAATATCGGAAATGAGTTACTCATCCTTTATGTGACTAATGGACTGTCTTCCAAAGTGCAGAATGCCTTCTTTTACTACAAAGCAAAGTAGCTTAACCCTAAAATTACCAGTATTAAATTCTCAACTGCACAGAGAGTTTTATTTTAACTATTCCGTGACTTGATCCAATCCAACCACAATTATTTTATGGCTTCTTTTTCAAGAGTTGTTCTATATTCAAATGTGCAGCAGCATGTTGGTCTTTAGAGTGCCATAATTTATTACAAACCATGGATGACCCACAAATGACACAGTGACATACTGTACACTGCTAGTTTTGATAATTGTGCTGAAAGAAAATGGATTTTGCAATGCTGGCCCTACAACAGGGGGATGAGGTGGGTAAAGGAGCTGATTAACCAGATTGACTGACCTACTCTGCCAACTGGTATGCATCTCTGAGAAATCCACTCTCGTCCTTGTCAGCACACAATCACACATTGCAGCAGAGGTTGTGGCATGAGCACTCTGTGATGCCAGCTAGACAAAACAAGATCCCTAAGAGAAGAGTCCTATAGAATGTAATAGAAATTAAGCCGTTAGGACTTGGTATTCTAAGAAGCTAGAAAATTTAATAGTTATAGTCTCTCTACAGCATGTTTGAGCCACCTAGTAGAATTCTGCACCAAATGATGTTTTATTTTCAGCTCTATAGGATAGTTCAAAGAAAAAAAGGAAAGGGATATCGGGTGGGGAAAGCGGAGAACCACACTATAAAGACAGATCCTGCCGTCACCTCATTGGGTAACTAACTGTGTCATTCCAATGGTGCAAAGCTCCCTAAAACTGGCTCATCCAGCCACACAAGGGAAGATTTCCCCTCCATCAGGGATCTTCAGGTGATGTAGGTTCTCATGGAGAGGGAGTGTAGTGTGCGGAAGGGGGCTTGGCCTGGGCATCCGTGATTATCCATGGCTGCTATAAAGGCCTTTTAGAGCCATAGATATCCTGCACAACCTAGAGCAGCCTTCAGGTTTCTCTAACTTACTGTAAGGGGCTGGTCCATGCAGAGCAGCTCCAAGACTGGAAGAATGCATGGCATATCCACCTTTGTACCACCCCCAATTTTAGATGTACTGAATGCATCTTGGCTGTAGCTGAGGACCTGGCCCACAGAAGTTATTTTGTTTTACACTGTATGAGCCCTTCCCCTAGGACAGAGGAGTTTTGACTACAGCATACATTCATATTCACCAAGAGAAGAAAATGCCACCCCCTTCAATTTTTCATTCTTTATAGGCTGAAGAGGACTAGTGAGGAAGCACAAAATAATAATAATAAATTGCCTGAATTTAAAGATTGGACTATAAGCATTGAAAGCCTTGCCTTTTACAAACAATAGTCAATGTGACTGATAGTCTGGGAAGTAGATTAAATGAGTATAATAGCTTTCCCTGAGGACAGAGGAAAGCAGTCAGTTTGCAGGGGAGAATCTGCTCTTTGAATGAGAAATGAAACTCCTCCTGTGTTTTAAAGAAATAAACAAAAAAAAAAAAAACCCTCACTGTAGCTAGCTCGCACTATAAAAATAGTTGTCCTATTCCAATCACAAACTAAACAAAAGCATTTAACAAATAAATAAGTCTTGGTTATTCCTTCAAGATGATTTGAAAAAGGGATATATGAATTTAAAAGAGCTTGACTGTTCGGATGCAGGAATTGCAGTGATTTATCTCCGTGAAAGCCACAGAGATGTTTATACAGGCCCAATCCTGTTTTGCAAAACATGCCTTCATGCAACAGAGCTGTAGGACGACTCCTCATTAGCTGGTTTTGTGCAGGAATAGATGAAGGGAGTTCAAAGGAACTGACCATCACAAACTTTGCCATCTAATACATAGTAACATACACACACACACACACACACACCCTACAACTGTGTCAAACCAAGACACTTCACGGTTGACGCTTCCCCTTGGGGAGACGGTAAGAGGAAAAACTACACTTAACAGACATGTAGCCACATTGCTCAATCCACTGCTGGAAGGTGCTCAGATATTATGGTATAACAACCTGTATAGAATAGAATAGAAATGAAAAAACAAGGATTAATAGCTTCCTTAACACACTGGCAAAGGTAAAGTCACAGAGATTCTTTGAAGTGCTATACATCACCTCACCTACTTGTTGCTTTCCCATCACGCTTCAGATCAAGTAACAATCATCTGGCATTTGATGGTCAGCCTGATGTTTTCCTCAAATTTTTAGGTTAGAAGAGAAAACAGAAAAGATTGTTGTTGCTTTTTTTAAAATGGTATGGAAAAGCCACACAGATCCACAGCAAATTTAAAGAACATCTAATTTTAAGAGTAAAACAGCACAAAAATGAATAAACTCTTTTTGAGCAAAGTTTTAATTATCAGGCTCTCCCCCTTGCTGGTGGCTTTTGAGAGGATGGATCCTTGGAAAAACCTTTGCTTTCCTTTCCTTTCCGTTCCCATGACAGCAGGCTCATATTTCACTTCAAGTTTAGCATTTCTTTTCTGCACTGTGGTCACTGATTAATGTCCTGACCCTTGACCTATTAACCCCTACAACAACAAAACAGAAGACTAATTCTCACAGTGCCCAAACTGTAAATAAGATCTTTTCTGTGTAGTGATATTAAGGCTGCAGGATTTATGTGAAAATGTCCCTCCCCCAGCCCTTTCCTTAGGTTTCAAGCTGTAAATGAACGACTAGATACCTGATCAAACTCAACTTTAAATAATCCAGAGTTTCTTGGTTCTGATCAAGACCAAAACAGGGAGCTGAACAGTAAACAAGCTGTGGTCAGCTCTAAATGAATGAAAATATTGGAGAGACAGATACAAAGTAGTTTAACCTCTGTAATAGCAGGCCTTATCCTTCTCCGTTACAAAAACAAAATGGAAAAGCATCTCTTGAATAAACGTCCGTTTTCCGGACAGCTTCAGGGTACCATTCACAGTCAAGCAAGCCTTGCAATGCTCCAGAGCCATCTGCTGTGTACCCAGAGCAGCTTTGCTTATCCTCAGAAACCTTGGTTATGCCTGTTAGTTTTGTTCTTCATGTCGAGCCTACCAGGAAAATGCTGAAAACAAGTCACGTTGCTACGCCATGGTAGCCTGAAGAAATCAAAGCTTCCAAGAGTGAGAAGCCAGGAGAGACGATAGAAATGGGATGAGAATGGGGGGAAAGGAAAAACAGTGTCTAGTGATTAGAGGGCCATGATACCTCGGTTCTAATCCCAGTTCTGCCACTCCCATCACGTGAGCCAAGGAAATCCTTTCACCTCTCTGTGCCTCAGTATAAAACGAGGAGATCATAAACTCTCTAGGGCAGGGGCTATTTTTTGGTTATACCCCTGCTGTACAGTGTCTAGCACCACTGCAGCACAAACAACAACAACGTCACTGCTTCACAGGCAGGTTGGGAGAATCAGCTTTGACCGTGAGCAGCACCTTAGACATACACAAGGACTTCAGCTAGATTCCAAAGTGATAGTTGGGTCAAAATGGAAATCATCATCTTGTTTGATCCCCCAAAACTTCACTTTCAGGGCTCCGAGTCTGTATTTTTCACAGAGTATTTGAAGGGCAGAGAATATAGAAGTAGCACTTTAAAGCTATGTATTTTATTGTATTTCTAACTGGTTGAGAAGAAAATGTTTGTTTCTAGAATGAGGCTCGGTAGTGGAAGCTGAAGCTGGCTGAGGAGGTCAAACTGACCTGCTTACTTGGAGCCAATTTTCAGCAAATGGTAACGATGGTAAGCTGATCCCAACCAGGTCAGGGAATGACTACCTTGGCTGCTTGGTGGAGCCTCCATTGAAAATGAGGGGAAGGTCTACACAAGCGAATATCAAATGAGGACAGTCACAGAGCCCGCTACACAGCTTGTCTAACTGTTAAAGGTGTCTAAAGTTAAGGTTCATATTATCACCGCTGCTGCTCTTCCATTCAGTGTGCCAGATGGAACCTCCCAGCGGGGGACAGCTTTTGATGAGAAAAAACACACACACTCTCTCTCTCTCCTCTACTGAACGTATTCTACACCACAGATGCAGAAATGGCTGGTAGCAGAGGTCAAGCCCTGGCCAGCCTGATGCCCGTTTAGACACAGCTAAGCTATCTAGAAGCAGTGTAACCACTGCAGTACATCAATCTGAGATAAACAAGGGTAATGTTATGGAAGCCCACTCAAGATCCAATTTCCCATCAATCCATCCGCCTTCAGAGACTCAGTTGTTTTCAAGCCTATGTCAAGTTCTTTTAGAGACAAGAAAATAACTGAAGAACTTGAAATAATTTCCATAGCACCCACCGAACTGGCACTTCTAGCCGTAACTTCAATTAAAAACAAAAAAAAAGAGCATCCCACACCCTCAACCCTCTAGTCAGGTAATGACACTGATTCAGGCCCTGATCCTGAGAAATTCACAAATGCTCAGTATCAGGGGTTTAGATGATCAGAGGTTTAGTGAGCTGGAGCATTAAACCACAACCTCTTTTTTTCTTCAGGAATTCTGGAGGACTCCCAAATACAGTTCTTTTTTAATTTCAGTTAATGACCAATGCTCCCTGGGAATGTGTACAACTGACATAAAACGACAATAAATAGAACCCAGTGGCCAAAGGCTGAGCTGCTCCTCCTGCCCCATCTCAACACATTACAGTTCTTCCATTGTCCCCCATCATCTGCTGAATACTTGCCACAATCAAAAATTCTTCAGTGGAAGAAGAAAGTCCTTGCATTGGGACCCAAAGATCAATAAATCTGGGTTATAGCCAACCAGTAAAGAAGCCAATTCCATTAGTTGAGACATCCTCACAGAAAATGCTCCACCTTTGCGCCCCTATCAAAATTAACCCAATGGACTGCCACCAGCCAGTTGTGATCCTTGGGCAGAAGTTAGTTATATACTGCACAATTAAAGAGAAAGGAGGTTGTTATCCTTCCCGTAACCTCTCCGTTCACTCTGATCCCCTTCAATATCCGTGGCAAACAGTGCCCAAATTATTTTTTAAATCACTCACTGTACACCGTGCCACGCTCTTCAGTTAAATAGCAACCCCTTTAAAACATGCAGCTCGAGGTGCATCCATCCCTGGGGTTATAATGCATTGCTTGCATATGGCATGTAATTAGAGCTGTGTGGTAATCTTGTAGTGCAATCTGACAGGCATCATATTTTATTATAAATCTGAAACTTGGGCCAGATTCCTAAGGTTTTCACCATACCTGGACTAATTTTCAGGTGCCAGGGAAGATTTTATTATTGGAAGTGGAAAGTGTGTAAAACTCAGTGGTTTGGGTCAAAGATCCATTGTTTTGGTAGAATTCTGTATTCAGCTTTTGGGTTTCATTCCAACCTCTGCAAACACAAACCAAAACTCTGTGGGCGTGAACCCAAAGGAGAGTTCGAGTGAAAGCCTAAGAATGGAAAGCACTAAGTTGTCTGAGAACCAAATCCAGAGATCTGACCCACACAGTGCACTCACCTGACAAACAGGATGCAAATTTTCTTTTTTATATATAATATTTTAAATCCATCTAGTTTATCCAGAGGGGTTCCCCCTCTATTTCCACACACCCTATGTGTACAAAACAAAATCCCCACTATCAAGTGGGATCTTCTAATGAGTAAATAAAGATCCGAAACTCCTGGATCTACATGCACAATGGCAGGGAAATTACTTTTTTACATTTGGTTTTTCAAGAGATGAAAGGAAGAGAGAAAGCAATAGAATGGCCACCACAGAGGGAAAACTTGAGAGCTCTGTAAGTCGTATAGCTCAGGCAACCTTCAGGAAGTGCTGAAAGATTTCAGAAGGTGGACAGATTCCATTCTCATTAATGAAGGGGCCCCTGACTCCAGAGCCACTGAACACACACCAAGAGCAAAGGCATTCAGCTCTCCGGCCTGATTGAAAGCATGAGCCTGTTATTTACAAGCTGTTGGTAGCTTTCCTTTAATAAGAAGTTAGTGGGGAGTGTGGAGGGAAGGGGGGCAAATAATGGGTAGCAAAAACTCCAGCCCCTGACCATAGGGTCTGCAACAGGATTTGCAGGGACATATCTTTGGGATGCATTAAACAGCCTGGAAGGTAAGTGATGATTTTTTTTTAAATGATTGTTCCACAGACATTATTTAAGAGGAAATCTTGTATGTCTCACCCATCCCCCTCCGCCTTATTGTTTTCAAGCAGGGGTCAGGTGCTAGCAGAATAAATGCATTCAATACTGGTTTGCAAACTGGCTGCTGCCGGGTGCCATCTAAGTTGAGGAAATGGAGGGGGAAAATACTTACTTGAATAAATAAAACCTGACTGTCAGGACTGCTGCAATATACAGAAACAGCAGCCACATGCTGCTTGGTTGTTCTGACTGCACACAACCCTGCCGAGACTTTGTGTGGGCTGCGCACATTATTCCCTCAGCCATTTGCAATTGAAAATTGCCGGGGGAGGATTATTAAAAGGTATACAGAGCAAATAATGAAGGGATCCTCTACCAGGGGACTAGGAACTGGAATACGTGACTACGTCTCTCAGCTTTGAAACCTTTGGTAGGTGTGTAGATTAAGAAGCCCAGAGAGGGCTTTTTGTTTGTTTGAGCTTTTAGAAAGGTGAGCAAGGCAATATTACATACACAGATATCCTGTGGGTACACACCACACACTTCACGTATACTTAGTTGTAGAGCAGCTGAAACATAGCAACAGTCCCTTGGTGTGCATGATGAATTCAAGGGACAGCACCTGTGATAGAACCTGAGTTCATCTGGATTCCTTTCCACTTTGCAGTCCAGTGCAATTAGACGTCACTTATTAATGTCCAGATGGAGGGAGCATGGATCTATATATTGTATATGTATCTAAAGCTTCAAAGTCTTAATTATACCTGTGAAAATTCACTTCCTTTAGAAAGATATTTGCATACTTGATTGAAGTTGGTTTGATATGATTGAATCTTTTTTCTTAAACCCCAACCAAGATATGGGGGCAGAGCAGTGAGGCAGTTAAAGCTGGTATCTTGATTTCATTTGTAGCCAAACCTCTTGCAACCAATGGGTCTCCAGCTCCTTCGGCCTATGGACTACTTCACAGGGGGAAGAATTGCTGGAAGGGACCATCTTCCCATCCCAATGCCCTTCGATAGCTGGTTCTCACACAGTTTCTTTCTGCCAAGGTGCCAGGCAGAGCTGCTCTGACCACAGTTTGAGAACTTGACAGAAGCCACTAGCTCATATTTCCTTTAATTACAATAGGACTAAGTGTCTTGACAATGACAAGGGTGTGAGATTTATGAGCCATATATTTTGCTTTACCTGTAACATGGATATATTATTGGTCACAGTTAGGTTACCATTACCCATCTCTCCCACTTCTGGTGGTGGTAAACTAAAGGTTCTATAAATGTGCTTCTGAAAGAATGCACAGTTATATACACATGCCCTCAAAACAGTTCCTCCACTACTCTTCAGGGCTCCCTATGGCACCAGTGTGTCCAGGTGGAGCCACGTGCAGCATCTAGCCCTAACCCTGATATGGGCCTCATGAGCTTTTAAGTATTCATTTTGCAGCTGCTGGCACAGATCAGTCCAAGCAGAAATTTTCAAGAGCAGCTATTGATTTTGAGAGACCAACATGAGATACCAGGGGCTGGATTTTCAGAGATGCCGGGCACCTGAAGATCCCATTGTCCTTAGCTGAAAAATAAAGCCAAAGTGCTCTCAGGTTGGCCATCAAAAAACTGAGATACCCAAAAAAATAAGTGACCTCTATTGAAAATGTGGAGCTAAGTAACTTATCTGGTGGAGCTGGTGACAGAGCCAGGTATACAACCCAGAAGCCCATTTTCTCAATGCCTACTCTACCCAGACCACATTTCCTCTCCCAGGTATTGTGTTTGAATCCTAAAAGTATGGCCAGGAACAGACATGACAAGAAGTTCCCCCTCATGACACACAACATTCAAACTTCACTTTTCTTTCCTCCATTTTAGTTTTTCTAGCAGCAGCCACTATAGAAATAGTTAATCCAAAACAGCAACAGATTTTGCTCTACCCTAGCTGGTCACATTTCCTGGGACTCGAGAGAGGTGATAACACTGGCTGCTTACCTAAGAAAGACAAGTTAAGTGGGTGACACAGAGACAAGCTGCATATCTATCCAAGAATGTGTTAAGTAGTTCACGGGTGGGGGACGACGACTCAGCACTATCTCAAAATTCTTCATCGCAAACATACGAAGGAAAAAAGAGGAAAAGGGGGCTGCTCATGCAATGCTGCACTCTTGTAGGCAAGCAAATAGATTTATAGCTGGCTGGCAGGCAGCACTTGGATCTTATTGAAGTGAATCAATTTGTGATTGTGGTTGCAGCTGTATTTTGCTAGAACTTCATCTTCAGCGGGGGAGAGATATTAACAGCCTGCATTTCCAACAACTTTGCCCTGTTAACTCATAAGTTAAGCAAAGACAGCCTGATAATCATCTGAATGGGAGACCACCAAGGTCAATCTAAATTCTTCACGTGCTGGTGATTTAAGGCTCAGTCTTGGAATGTCCTGAACCCTGTGGCCCCAACCATTAATGCACTTAAGTACGTACTTAATTTAAGCAAGTGAATAGTCCCATTGACAGAGTTTAAATGCCCTAATTTAATAGTAAAAATATACACGATTTTTAATTTCTTCTTTTCTCTCTCCTAAAAGTAAGCATGTACAGGATCAGACAGTAAGGGTCAAATGTTATTACCTCACCATCCAGGGACCGAGTTGAAATGAAAATGAAGGCTTTATATTGGAGCTGCTTAAGCAATGAAAATAATCAACTTTTAACTTAAAGTTGATGTGGTTTATTAAAAATTTCAGATTAAATCATTTGAGTTCTTAATATGTAATTTACAGTATGTAATTTACATGTATTTTTTCTCTATTATTTTCATATAATGGTTTATTATTGTAGGTTTTCTCAAGTTGTTGGGTTTTTGTTTGGTTGGTTTTTGTTTTCAGATGCAGTTGGGTTGGTTTCAACAACATTGAAATGCATCCTTGGCTCCAAATTCCACTTGTTTTACAGGAAGGTGTGCCCCTTTAAAAATAAAACATATAACCAGGAACTCAGGTTCTTTCAATGCAAGTCACCCTGAAGAACATTAGGGCTTTAGGAAAGTGCATGAACTTTGCAAATACCTATAGCCATTGGGCAAGATTTTCAAAGCCCTAAACAACAATTCAGTATCTTAACGCCCATTGAAAGTCAGTTTCATTGGCACGTAGGCACTTAACTGCTATTTGGGCCTGCCAATCTCATAAATGGCCTTTTAATGAAAGACATTCAGACTTAAATTGTAGATCATACAGCTTCCCACCCCTCAGCTCTGGCTATTCATTTCATGGCATTCTCGCTGCGCTGTCTCATTAATGTGATATAGAATATGGGGAGGAGGGAGTGGGAAACGGGGAAACAGAGTTGATGACAGTGTGTTAAAATCATTTGGAAAACCACTCTCCAACCCCGCTCCCGAGGCTTCAGAGACCAAGCAGATTGGCAAAGGCTCTGGGGGTTTCGTCTTCCTCTGTAGCACGGGGCATGGCTCACTTGCTGGTGCATTCTCTGTACCTTAAAATTTTTAACCCATGATTTGAGAACTTGAATAACTGTCATAGGTTTATTACAGGATTGGGTGGGTGAAGTTCTGTGGCCTGCATTTTGCAGGTGGTCAGACGAGATGATCATATTGATCCCTTCTGACCACAGAGTCTATGAGTCTATAAGCCGCAACTTCCAAGCATTGTCCATACAGCTACTTTTAGAATATTAGTGCAAGCCCTGCTATCCCAAGTCTATTAATCTAGGCTGGGGGGCTCACTCCAAAAAGCCACGTAGACATACCCCAAGAGGAAAAACATCCAAGGAGCGATTTTTAGAATTAAAAATCTAGACTTTTAGAATTAATCTCCACTGGGGGCCTGATCCAAAGCCCATTCAAGTCAATGGGATTGTTTCTGTTGTCTTAACCGGGCTTTGTATCCGGCTCTGGCTGCACAAGGTTTAACTTGACAACCTATGAGGTCCTTTCTAGTACTTACTCCTATTATACTATCATGAAAATAAAATAAATCATGTTCTTTTATTTAATTTTTGGGAGACTGCATGGGAGGTGCCCTGATGCCACTAAATAAAAGAATTACACAACACTTTAAAATGCGTGCGCGCGCACACACTCACACCATCACCACAACTCTGATTGCAGATGAGATGCTCTCTGATGTGTGAACATATACAACAATTGGAGACATTCCAATTATCCCCAGTTCAAAGTTAGGCCAGAATTAGAAGCACTTATGAATAATGCATTAGGTTTGAGCAGAAGCAGCGGTGCTGAGTAGAATAAAGATGAAAGTAAGTTGCGTTTAGTTGTGAACATGTGAAATAGGTAAGCAATGCTACTTGCTCAAATAGACACTCTGGATTTCGCATGCCTTGATAGATCTTCAGTAGTTCGATTAACTAAACACATGTCAAATACCGGTTTGAAACAGATTCTAAATTGCTTCCAAATGCACTTTTGCTGTTTTCAGGATTGTGTCTGAAGCAGAATTTGTCTGGAAAGTTTCCTCTGACTTCACTTTGTGGCACATTAAAAGAAATGAATGTATGTGTCCTGAGTGAAAGCTCTGATAGTTTGTTATATTAACTCAACAGTTACTTCATCTGTCGAAGATGTATGATCCAAGAGGTCCACTAGATGGTAGCTAAACATTCTGGGCAGATCCTCAGCATTAAACAGGGCAGCTCCATTGACTTCAGAGGAGCTTTGCCAATTTGTAGCAGCTGAAAATATAACCCATTAACATTAGTCTAAAGAAAGAAGTGTGGTCATCTCACCTACAGATTGTCATGCTTTTGGGTACATATGCTCATGTTGCTGGCCATATAATTTTTCCAGACAAGGTAAAAGAATGCTAGAATATTTATTTCTTTGTAATTTTTCTGCTTCACATGGTGTATTTCGTATATTTTGTGACACAGACTAGACCACAGAACAGGAAGATGGTTGGATAGACTAGCTGTGAGAGCATGCATCTGGTTAAGATTTCCTTATACTATTTATTGTGCCCTTTTCCAAGACCTGCTTTCAATTATCCATCTTGTTGCTCCACAGCTCATTATCACTGTGGGCAATATGAAGTAAGGCTTCCTAGTGTGAGGCAAAGATTGGCTATTAGACAGAGCTCATCATTACCTTATTGATGAGGGCCATAGATATTCACTGAATTCATTCCCCTTTCTTGGGTTGACATCTGCACAGCTATCTAGCATCTTGTTGAATTCCTCTACTGCCTGTTCATCATTTTGACATCAATTTAACTTGCTTGCATGTGCAAACCAGGAAGATAAAGGGATTAAATAAAGGAGTCCCATATGTTCAATGTTTTCAGTAGATCCCCATAGCCTTCAGCAACTAACAGGACTTAATCAAGAAACAGATTCACTAAGAGCTATAAAACAATTACACATGGTTCAGACAAATTCACGGAACAATATTTATAATAAAGAAAATAAATTTACTACTCTTATGACCTATCACTGCCCATTATGTTTCCTAATGCTAGGACAAAAGCAATGGGTTTTCATTGCTCTTAGTAATTGGCTACCAATGCAAATACAAATTCAGCCCATTGGTCTGTGCAAGCCTACGTACATATAGTTTTTAAATTACCTTTTTCTTTTTTTGGCGCCATGAGCCAACCACTCTATTGATCACAGAGCACTATCTAAATCCACATGAAAACCTGAGATAAGAGTTGAACTTACACAGGGCTCATGTATCACTGCTCTACCGTATTTAGGAAAAACCTGAATCATAACTAGCTATGCTTTGGAAAAAAGCGATCTGAAAAGCATAGACCTTGTTTTCATGAGAGTTCTAATTGTCTCAACCTGTCCGTCAACACAAAATATTAATAGCTAAATAGTATCTCATAGTTACATCGTGCTTTTCATCTCCATGGGTCTTCAACAAGATAGGCCCAGATCCTGTAATGAGCTCTGTATACACCAAACCCTAGTGAAATTGGCCTAGGACACACGCCTAGGACTTTCCCTCTGCAGAGCTGCTTACTGCAAGATCAGGCCTTAAAGTGAAATACAGAGTCAGATCATAAACTTCTCAGATTAAGACACATGTCCTTCTTTTTATGATACTGCCCAACTGCACTGGTGGAGCACAAAAACAAAGCTACATTAAAAGAGATTATTTAATCTATCCTTTATAGGCAGCCGCTTCCAGGGTGAAACATAGCAGCAGCTATCCTGATCGACTTCAATAGAAAGGGAAGGCATGGGGGTGTTGCATTTAGGCACAGGGGTCCATCCACACAGAGTAGTTTGCAAGATTATGGCCTATGTCAGGACAGCACGGAAAGAAGATTAATATAGCCTGAACTGCAGGGGTAAATTTTGTAGTAGATTATGGTCCTGATTTCCTACTCCAGTTTCATTCCTGACTCCATTGAAATCGGGCCCTATCAGTTTAACAGAACTATAATGAATACAAGGCATTTTCCTTAAGTGAAAATGACCTTGTGTTACAAATCATGGAATTGGAGAGAATGCCTTAACATTCCACAGACGAGAGCATCTGCCTCACTGATGGCTTACTGGTTATCTCAAGGTGATGCATAGAAAGACTTGCTATAGACAGAGTTCTCTCTTTAAGAAGGTATTATTGCCAGTTTGCTATAACAATGGACCTAGAACAGTAAGCTATAGCCTCTCCTATTAGCCCTGAACCCTGCACACCAATTCATGTCGGTCTACAGAGTGCTTTTCTTGAATTCACCCAATTATGCAGTTTTACTCTCCCCGTGGTTAAAAAAAAGGATCAGCTTCATGAATGAATTTGAGAAGAGGGCTGTTTAATGAATCGAATGCATTTAAAAAGTTACCCATGAATAGAACCATATATTTTTGCTTTTATTCCAGGGTCAGGGTTTTAGCTGCTCAGCTTGCATTGATTTTTAATTGGATTGCACAGCTAAAACCCTGTACAACACTTTGAAAGCATATGAGTTCCTGACTCAGCTTTGTTGCACCAAACATTCTTTTGAACTAGTGATGGAAAGGGGTTTGAGGTGAATTCCTGGATCATCCTGGGAAGAACAGTTCACCTTCAATAGACCAAATTTAGATTTCCAGCAAGAGTTCTCAAGTGGTCAATTAGTATAGCATAGTGCTCAAGTTATTACCGTTAAGAGGGGTTGACAAGAGTGTTATAATATAGAGGCTTTTAGAACTGTTTCTTGCACAAACAGTGGAGCAAAGAGATGCATTTCTAAATTACTTCCCTGCAGATAGTTCCCATGAAAAGCAAACGCGCTGTATAGCCACAATTCTACCATAAATGGTAAATCAAAGAGGTACTGAACGGAGTGCTCAAGAGATTTGTAATGGGATATAGAGACTGTAGCTGTAAGCCACTGGCTCAAATCTAGCCCAAATGGAAGTAACTGAAAGTCATTACCATCAAGTATCTGACTTTCTTTTCTTTTTTTTTTCCCAATAAATAAATAAATAAATAAAAACACCTATCGCCATGGTATCCAAGTGACTTCCCTGAGAAGTAAATACAAAGACCTCTTTCAGCTTGCCAGGAGGAACAAGCTTAAACTTATTGATTTGTGGTTTAATATCAGATGTAACGTAAGTGGGGTGGTGGCAGGAGGACTGAAGCTGGTGTGTTTTAGGGGGCTTATTTAAGGGAAACTAAGTCACACAGATGGGTTCTGAATAATACAGAGATTTTGTTCTGAATGAGTTGAGGGTGGCAGTCATTCTTCTGGGAGCTGCTTAGTGATTAAGTGAAATGTGTTTAATGCTATCAGTTCCTAATGGACAGAGATCCTTATTGCAGCCACCACCACCATCTTCCTATTGGGAGTCTTGGAGAGACCAGAGGACTGGCAAACCATTAAATATGAACCGCCTTCTCATTGATAGGTCACTTGCTCCAGGAAAAAGGTGAAGCATCTAAGTAGGGAGTGTAGGGAAGCCAGCACTGTTCCTCAGACCTGTTCTGGCATTTAAGTTTATTTTCAGATAAAAATAAGTTACCAAACTACACAGACAAAGATCACCTTTACAGCCCCCAGTCCTGAAGTTAGCTATGGAGCCGTGTAAAGGAGGACAGCTCTGAGACTGTTCTGACTTATGCCCAGCTGCCTATGGCCCCAAGAATCTATTTTAGCATGGATCTTCAGGAACCCTGGCTACCAACTGCTTACTTCCAGCAAAGCCTCCTACTCTGGTGGCTGGGATGGAGGTTCAAAGCATGAACTTCCACATTAGCTCTACACCATCCAGTGTCCTCCTGTGCTGGGGACTCCTCCCCCAGATGCTTAAAATGGCATTACAGTAACTTTACACTACTAGAGCCTAACAAAGCAGCTACAGCAGGGCTGAGACTGTTGCTATACTCGAACTTAAATCTTTCTTCCAGCCCATTTTAAATCCTTGTTACTGACCATCAGCTGACCAAAAGTCCTGTGGTTCTAAAGTTTAAGTAAGAAAACTGGGAGTACATCTTTAATATAACAACAAAGAACAAATCACCTTCGTTTTCAAAGACAGAGTGAAGTAAGCGCTCATTGAATAATAATTATATCCAATAGACATTCAACAGAGTATTCCACACCACTGACTAAAAATCTAGAGGCAATGCCACTTGAAACTGCTACAGCTAAGTGTCCCATGAGACAATACTAGCAATCAGAAATGGCTCTAGTCCTCATGTTTTCAAACGTGGCACCGGCAAGGGCAAACACACATTGGTTTTCATCGGTTGTGACTTAATCCCTAAAGAGCATGAGGCAAGATAATGCAAAAATAGATGCAGGGCAATATTAAACTTTGTTTGTTTGTAGCGCAATTCTGTTTGTTTCCTTAACAAATACTGCTATGCAAATGACTTATCTGGCTTTAAGACTAAGCTTGATAAGTATATGGAGGGGATGTTATGATGGGATAGTTTATTTTGAGCAATTGATTTGGATTATCGGCAGATAAGTCTGCTCAATGGTCTGTGGGAATGTTGATGGGATGGGAACTGAGTTACTGCAGGGAATTCCTTTTTGGGTGTTGGCTGGTGAGTCTTGCCCGCATGCTCGGGGTTTAGCTGATCGCCATATTTGGGGTCGGGAAGGAATTTTCCTCCGGGGCGGATTGGCAGAGGCCCCGGAGGTTTTTCGCCTTCCTCCGCAGCGTGGGGCATGGGTCGCTTGCTGATTGATTCCCTGCAGCTTGAGGTCTTCAAATCTCACTTTTGAGGATTTCAATAACTCAGTCATGGGTTCGGGGTTGTTATAAATGTGTATGGGTAGGGTTTTGTGGCCTGCCTTGTGCAGGAGGTCAGACTAGATGATCATATTGGTCCCTTCTGACCTATGAGTCTATGAGTCTATTTTTTTTTTTAAAAAGGAACCTCACCCTTTTTGTTCATCTTTCACTGATCCTGTGCTATTTTTTTTTTCTATTCCTCAAGGCTGCTCAGGGCTAGTTGTGGGGCAAACAGGCAAAGTAGTGTCCTTGGGCCAAACTGCTGTGCCACCTTGGCTTCTCTCTGTGCTTCCAATTAGCCAACTTCCCTCCCCTCATCTGCTTGGGGGGAGAAGGGTTGTATGCCAGAAACATTTTCCATCCTGGATAGCAAAATGTTCATGAGGCTACTGCCATTTGTCAAGTCGAGTAACCAAATGAAGATTGGTGGTTCATTTCTGGTAGGATGAGAATTAATAGTAAGTTAGGGCAACTGGTTTGGATGAAGAATGAGCTGATCCAACCCTCTGCCCAAACTCAAATTGAACTGAATCCAGAGCTTTTAAAAGGTTCGGGGGGAGAAATGATCGTATCCCAGTTCAGTTCCTAAGAAACACATGTCCACATCTGTCTTGGAGAAAGGCAAATGACTCAATAGGCATTCCTCTGTTATCCCTAGAGAAAAACCTTCCCTTCTAATTCAGGGTTGAGGCACAGCGTTGGCTAATCAGGGGCAGATAACTCTGAGGCTGCCTTTCCTTTAGAGAATAGAGACCTTCAGGCTCCAGGACTCAACTTCCCTCAGCATAAATTCTGTTCACCCTCCGAAAAGATAACAAAACTGTGGTTTAATCATCACATGACCATGTTTCTTCATCTCTGGCTGCACTGGAAAGAGAAGTAGCCAAGAACCACAACAAAATTTGTTCTTGTATTTTCTGCTTGGTTTGCACCAGGGATGGCTAGAAATCTCAGGAAACAAAAAGCCTGAGGATGCACCCAAAAATTTGTATAAGCCTCTTAAATTTAGAGTCCTGTTTACCTCGTGTTTCCCAATCGGTGGATCCTGACCCACCAGTGGGTGGTTGGAAGGTTCTAGGTGGGTTACAGGCCCCATGCAGAGGACAGCCCAAGGACAGAAAGGATGCTGGAGAGCGGCCAAACCTAAGTGGCATTGTGATCCCATGAGTCAGGTTGCAATGCCCAGAGGGGGATTCATCCACCAGGATGCAATGCTCAGCCCCACAGAATAGGAGCTGATGAGTGCATGCGGGGTGGGTTCATTCCCCAACCACTTCTATCTTGCCCCTCATCCTTCCACTCCAGTCCAGGATTAGGCAAGCAGTGCTGCAGGGGGAAGGAGTTGGTTTGGGTGTCTGGTGCTTTTCAGCAGGGTAAAGGAGAAGGCGGCAGCAGCAGCAAAGGAGGAGGACGCTGGCCTATGATTTTGAGCCCCTCCTCTGATGAATTTGGACCAAAATGCAGTTGGCAGCTCATCTTAGTAACACATTTGGGAACCATTGTGCTTTAGGCAAAACATCCCTGTAAGAAACCATTAGTTGCAACATATGCTTAGCATAGAAGAATTTGCACCACCCACACAACAGCTTTCCCAGGCATGTTGCAAGCTTCGAGTGCATTTGTTGGGATAAGATCCTGAACCAGTGCAGTCCACAACCCATTTTCAACCATGTGGGTGGAAAGCCGTAAGTAGTGCAGACCCAACTTCCCACAAGGCAATTCCCTATTTTGAAATCACCAAAAAGCCCACGCTCCAATCAGCCGTATCGAACCGTATGCATTAGGTGCTCCTGGAATGCTAGAGACAAACAGGTACAACAATGGTTGTGTACCCAAATGGGTCTTTCAAAACTAACTTTGCTATGTGGACAGGTGGTAGTATTGCCAGGGCATATGAGACAGCTAACAGTTCTATACGTTGCCCCTGGGTCACATTCCACTCAGACCTGTCCAGCAATACGTCTGGGCTGAACACAAAAGCAGAGCATAGAAATAAGACTACGCACTAAACTATTTCCCTGGCTTGAAAGGAATGGGGACAAGAGTATTATACGGCACACATTTCACTGCTTACTAAAGAGTAGTAGGAAAACAACAAAAGGGTCAGTTTGGGGAATCATTCAAGAGTATGAATGGACAATGAGCCCAATCATGAGTTCTTAGCTGGACTGAGCGTTTTGAGATTGGCCCACCACAAGTTAATTAGCAGTAAAAGGAGGACGGTGCGCAATCAAGCTCACTTTCCTTGCCATCTCACCCCCCCTCTCCCATTTGGCCCCTTTCTCCTCCATCAAGGCAAATTGAGGTAGCCCTTCATCATGTGTACGTGCTCTGTGGAATGAAGTCAGAGTTATTTACTGAATAGGCCTGAGTGTGGAATGTGACCAATAAATGACTTGAACAATTTAACTGAGAAAGGCTATAAATGTCATCTTTCAGAGATGCTCCTTGTAATTAAGGTTGTAGCCTAAGATCATTGTTAATGGATCTCTTGGTAATTACTTGCTTTTCTGAAGTAGGAACAATTTATGTACTTTTGCTCAAGTGCATTTAAGTAAATTGTTTTCAACATACTGTAATTCAGCTCTTAATCTTTTATGAGACTATTAAAAAATCACAAGCTTTTCCTTTATTGACTCTTCTAATTATATTAGGGATGGGTTATTTTTCCCTTCTAAAAGAGGACATAAAAAGGAAACATTCACACTGGTACAAGAAGAAAAAACTTTGCTTTGGAATCAACTTCTATCTCACTCTTTCACCAAAAGTTTTCTTATTGAGGTTATTATTTCTGATTTCCATTGCAGTTGACAGAAGTCCCATCTGAGACTGAGATCCTATTGTGTTAAGTGCTGTACATACACACAGTCAGAGACATCGCCTGTCCTAAAGATATGAACAGATAAGGCAGACAAAAAATGGGAGAAAGAAAGATCGTCCCCTCCCCATTTCACTGGTGGGAAATCGAGGCACGGAGAAATTAAGTGTCTTTCACAGGAAGCCTGTGGCAGTGTCAAGAAATGAACCCAGCCTTATGAGTCCCAATCCAGTGCCTGCATGACAAGGTCAGCCTTCTGTTTAACACCTGTGTTACTGTACACTTGGAAATTAGCCAATATAAAACAGATAATCGGACTGAATTTGCCACTCCTACTGATTTACCAGAGGCAGATGGCTCTTATTTGAATAGTTTGGTACAAAATGAAGGGTGTTCCTTCAAGTCCCCTTTCTGGTATCATACAAGACATGCACAGAGCAAATCTAGCTGCCATCCTGTTTGTCAACCTTGCTCTCACATCTGGCTACCAGCACCAAAATGCAATCACCTGGTAAAACATCTTTAAAGAACTATATAGCTTGTCCAGGAACAAGATGGCTATAAGGACAACAGCAACAGTTACACTCAGGCGTTAGATAGCCTTCTACATCTGCAGATCGCAAATGCTGTATACCGGCAGGAATCTAACAACATAAGAACGGCCATAATGGGTCAGACCAATGGTCCACCTAGCCCAGTATGCTATCTTCCGACAATAGCCAGGTGTTTCAGAGGAAACGAACAGAACAGGTAACCACCTAGTGATCCATCCCCTGACACAAACTCCCAGCTTCTGGTGAACACAGGCTAAGGACATTTCAGAGCATGTTTTTGCATTGCTGCCCCCGCCAAGCGAATAGCCATTAAGTGTTTTCATCCACATTTTACAAAGAGGGATGAAGCAACTTACCCAAGAGGACAAAGCAGGTCAGTGGCAGGGCTGCTAATAGAACCCAGGTCTCCGAATTCCCAATACAACGGTTGCCTGGAGACAGATATTCCTCTCAGGCCATCCCAGAACTGTGAAATGAAGTCTCTCAGGTTCTAAGGACCATCACAAACCTCACCACTTTCCACTGTCTTCTACCTTGCCTTCTCTAAAACAAAGGTAGGAATGTGTGCGCACACGTCCATTATAACACCATTCCAAGTCAAAACATTCCACTCACATGTCCCCCCAGGGAGAGGATTAGAGGACAAACACATGGCAGACATTAGTCACGTCACTTAATGCATAAAACCATGCAAGTGTAGGACTGGAAGGAACTTCAATCTTTCCTCAGAGGTCGTAGGTTCTAGAACTTTCATCATTTTTGTTGCTCTCCTCTGGACTTTCTCCAATTTGTCCACCTCTTTCCTAAAATGTGGTGCCCAGAAGGGGACACAGGACTCCAGGTGAGGCCTTGTCAGCTGAGGGTAGAGTGGAATTATTTACTTCTCATGTCTTGCTTACGGAACTTCTGCCGATGCATCCCAGAATGATGTTCGGGTTGGTTTGTTTTTTTTGCAGGATGTGTTACACTGTTGACTCATATTTAGTCTGAGATCCACTATGAACCCCTCAAACCCATCTGGAAGGTGCTCAGATATTATGGGGATGAGCACAGCACAGAATAAGACCCAAGATAGTACTGATCACAGTGCCTCAGCTACTCTGTCCCCTAGGAGGAAGCCAGCTCTCATTTTGCTTTTAATGTTTATGCATCTAGGTCCAGATGCACACTCTTGCAGGAGCTAGGTGACATGTTGGTAGGGAACCAGGGGGAGGAGGGAGAGCGGAAGGGGTTAGAAGCAGCTGCCTCCCATAGCACAGCCTTGCAGGGACCAAGCACAGAATCCTTGCACTCAGAGGGAAAGGTTGAGGATAGTGCTTTTGGGCACTTCAAATGAGGGAAGACCCTAACCCTCCCTCTGTCCAAAGGAAAGCTTCAAAAAGGTGCAGTGCCCAGGGCACACGCCTTTGGAGCGGTGTAGCTGTGCACTGCCTTCAACAAAGGACAATGCTTAGAGAGGTACAATTTCCCTTGCTGATGTGACACCTACCTACCTTCCCGCCCAGATCTGATCATCTCTCTCGTGTGGTTAGCAAGCCTGGGTTGATTTTAAGATTAATTGAAGGTGAATCTCTTCCTGGAGCTTGATTAACTTGGTGCATTTTGCTAATTGTAACTGGCAAGTGCTGCTCTTGATTCAGCAATCTTTTGCACAGGAAGGGGGAGTGGATTAGCATAGGACAGAAGCAGGGTTTGGGGGGAAAAAATATCTTGTGCATTCACTTTTTGATTTTTGTTAGTCCTGGGTGTAAATCTGAATATTGAACTAATTCTTCAATGAAGGTTCTTACCTAAAATCTTTTGAAGGGAAATAATTTGGCTGCTCTTTGTTAGACACTATTGGCCCATATGCTTCCTATATCCTGCTCTTGGCAGCAATTTATACCTGATGCTCAACAGTAAGGTAAAAGTGCATGTCCAAAACAGTCACACAACAAAAATATTTGCAATGGAAACATTCTTTTAAAACCTGACTAAAATGGAGAGGAATCTATTCACCATGGGTTTGATCCAAAAGCTCATTAAAGGCAATGAGAGATTTTCCCTTGATTTTAATGGACTTTGGATCCAGCCCTGTTCAAGCTTAGGGCAGCTGGTAAGAGCTGCATCATTTTCCTCTTAGACATGCACGTCCAGTCCACTGGGAGCAGAAGGGGAAACCCTTACAAAAAGGGGACACTGCTGCAGAACACAGTATAAAAAGGCTGATAAAGTGTACAAAGTTTCGATGACCTCTTCTAGCAATATGAACAGGAGGGAACTCTGATGCTTTGATTTCATGTACTATATAGTGCAAAGCTCATCTGTTTACACAGGCTTGAGTGGATGGATTGGTAGGAGTCTGTAGTTCTTATTTAACTGTTGGATTAATCCTGTGAATTGTAGGTTGCGATGTATATTATGGTAGGGGAAACTTAGTCTTTATGTCCATGAGACTCTGGGAAGGGCATATGATGTATAAAAAAAAGCAACATTAGTTAAGAAATTAAGTAGGAATTATTTAGATGTTTTATTTCTTGTACCATGTTGTCACTTCTAGGGTGAAGCAGGCTATATTAAAAACTGAACATAAAAACAACACTCCAAGTAAAAGGCTGATTTAGGACTGAGTGAACCGCAGTTTTAAAATTTTTCCAAAAAATTGGCAGTGAGAAGCTCCTCTCTTTCAAGTTCACACAAATTCATGCAAAAAACTTATTTTCCAATTTCATTTGCATCTGGAGTATAGGGTGGGGCGGGGGAGAAGGATTTGCTGCTTGACCAAACCTAAAAGCTCAAAGCAAAACTCAGTAGAAGTATGCGCTTTGGAGTGAAATACGTACATTTCATTGCATTTCTCATCACAAACACGCTGACCAAAGTTCTCTCAAAATTCAGGCCAGGCTAACAAGCTTACCAAAAAGTTCACGAATCTCACTGAACCTGGCGGCCTCAGTTTCTCATCAGTCATGGAAATTTTCTACAACTTAGTCTGTCACTGAACTGTTGTGCCTTGCTTTAGAACGAGGGGAAGAAAAGTGAATCCCAATGTTCTGCTTCCTGTCTAGCGTTAGGGAAGCCAGCGCAGCTAGTGGAAGAACATGACTGAACCACATCTAAGTCCCTTTCTTTTATTGATCTGAGAGCCAGACTGGAGAAGCATACTCAACACACTCCCCTATTTTTGGGGATAGAGTGTAAACCTTACCATCGTGTCGCAGCAGATCTGGTTGCTGAGTTCAAAGCTCATACTGTTTGGGACTTTCCTGGTCTCAGGAGCACGCAATGTGCTATAAGTGGGAGAAGCCTCAGAGTTCACACAGAGGTGAAGACTCATGCCAGGCCCAATGAGAGGTGTTGGGATATCAGCAAAGAGAGAGGAGCCTGCTTGAGGTCTGGGAGTGGGAACAAAGCAGGTGGGTCAGAAAGTGGACTAACTTTTTCAAGCTGTGTCCTGATGATGGACTAACCGGGCTTGGAGGATTCAGTTTCAGAGAGCTGTGGAAAAGAGGAGGTGGTGAGTTGGACAGGGCGCAGCGATGCAGAAAGGTAGCCTGTAAAGATAGAAGTGACAATTTTCAGGAAGGCAGAAAGTGCCAGTTTCTCCATTAAGACACACCTGACTACTCCACTGTGGACAGCAGTTTTCCTCATGTTGCAAGACTTAAATGGTCAAGTGTGACTATTTTTCAACCTCTTTCATGTGTGTGTTTGGCTCTGCCAGCTGGTCTGCAACACGCTCCACTCCTACAGAGCCTGAGCTAATTTGCTTCCCGTCCACTACCTGCTTTGTCATGAATATTTCCAAAAAGGCTGTTCTCACATTAGTCATTGGGAGAAGGCACAAATCCTTCTGGTATTTACCTGATTGGAGCCATTGAGGGAAGTAAGTAGAGGCAACAGGGCGAATCCCAAGAGATCCAGATTCAGAGGAAATTGGACAGAGGAAAGCACAAGTCAAGTTGGAGGGGGGAAAGCACTAAATAGAGCGAGCACCCTGCGGGGGAGGAAGCCCAGCGTCTCCTGATGACAGTTGATGGAATTTCAGGGGCAAGTAGGAACACCAGCTAAGTGGCTGCCTTGGAGGTTCAGGTTCCACACAAATCCAGGCCTTTATGCAAATGAACAGGAGCTGGCCCAGCCAACCACACACACCGTCTCTGCCCAGAACTGTGAAGTAGATATGCCTGAGCAAGTTAAAGGGAGGGCAACTCCACTGGGTGGAAGACCGAAGTAATACTGAGGAGGGAGTGTGGGGTAATTACTCTGGTCACTGTGAGACAGTCACAAACAACTTAGAAGGGAAAGTTTCCTTTTGATTCTGATGCACTATTACTTGGTTTCATCACCTTGCTGGAAGACAGTGCCAAGTGCTCACAAGTAGTTTACAGCTTATGTCCCAGCTGCATTGCTTTACACCAAACGATCACCATCCTTTTATAACAGGCCTTAAACTGATAGCAGAATCTAAGAATGGCCACACTGGATCAAACCGTGATCTATTGATTCCAGTATCCTGTGTTCCAACAAGGGCCAATGCCAGATACTTCAATGGGAATGAAAAGAACAAGGCAATTATCCCCGTCGTTCATTCCCAGTTTCTGTCAGTCAGAAGCTTAGGGACACCCAGACCATTTTAGCCTATGATGGACCTATCCTCCACGAACTTATCTAATTCTTTTTAGAGCCCAGTTACAATTTTAGCCTTTACAACATCCCCCGGCAATGAGTTTCACAGGTTGACTGTGTGTTGTATGAAGAAGTTCTTCTTTGTGTTTGTTTTAAGCCTACTGTCTATTAATTTCATTGGTGAATCCTGGTTCCCGTGCTATCTGAAGGGTAAACAACAGTTCCTTATACACTTTCTCTACACCATTCATGATTTTATAGACCTTTATCATATGCCCCTGTAGTTGCTTCTTTTCCAAGATGAATAGTCCCGGTCTTTTTAATCTCTCCTAATAGGGAAGCTTTTCTTTTTTGCCCTTCTCTGTACCTTTTCCATTCCTGGTGATCTTTTCTTAGATAGGGGCAACCAGAACTGCACATAGCATTCGAGATGTGGCTGTACCCTGGATTTATATAGTGGCAGTATAATATTTTCTGTTGTATTATCTATCCCTTTCCTAATAGTTCCTAACATTCCATTAGCTTTTTTGACTGACAGCACACAGAGTGGATGTTTTTAAGTGAACTATCCACATTGACTCCATGATCTCTTTCTTGAGGGGGAACAGCTAATTCAGATCCATCTCTTTTTTTATGTATAGTTGGGATGATGTTGTCCAACATTGCATGACTTTGCATTTCTCACCAGTGAATTTCATCTGCCATTTTGTTGGCTAGTCACCCAAATGAGTTAGACCCCTTTGTAACTCTTCGCAGTCTGCTGTGGACTTTGTAAACATTACCATCTGACTGTTTGCCCCTTTTTCCACGTCATTTATGAATACGATGAACAGCACTGGTCCCTGTACAGACCCCTGAGGGACATTGCTATTTACCAGTTTCCGTTCTGAAAACTGGCCATTTATTCCTACCCCTTTTTCCTGTCTTTTAATTGGTTTAACAGTCTCCCAGCATGTTACAAAGAGGACAGTGATCAATTGTTTGCCCTGTCCACTGAAGGTAGGACAAGAAGTAACTGGCTTAATCTGCAGCAAGAGAAATTTAGGTTAGCTATTAGGAAAAGGATCTAATTATGGGGATAGATAAGCTGTGGAATAGGTTTCCAAGGGAGATTGTGCTATCCCAGCCATTGGAGTTTTAAGAAGTAGCTGGAGAAACACCTGTCAGGGTTGGTCTAGGTTTACTCGGTCCTGCCTCTGCACAGGACTGGACTAGATGATTTTTCAAGGTCACTTCCAGCCCTACGTGTTTTATGATGCTTGTTTCCCAGAACATGGGACTGTTTGGGGCTGGAGATGTCACAGGCAGACTCACAAGATTCCAGTTACAGTTTTTAAGTTTGGGGCAGCAGTGCCACTATTTGAATTAGCATTGGAAAGAGACCATTACTGAGCGGTTTTCAGAAACAGACACTGCTGTGGCTATAAAGCAGTTTGGCCACTGCCTCCCCGCCCATTTTCGTGAAACACCACCCCATTAGAGGTGACAAACTTCAGATAAGCATTGAAACAGTTTGCAGGAGGAGGGAGAGGATTATCTGAACCTTGAAATGTCATGGGGTTGGTGTTTCAAACAGCTGTCAGGACTGGACCAACTCTTCCGCCATTGAAATTGGAAGCAAAACCCCCACTAATAGCACTGGGGTTGGAGTTAGGCGAGATCTGGGTGCTATTGAACACCCCACCACGCCATGGGTCTGCCCATTGCTAAGGCTTGTTTTTTAATTTCATCTAGATATTGATGGCGGGCAGCGCTTCCTGCCCTGAAGAAGCCACATCTTTTTATAGAGAGAGAAAAGAACGGAATCAGCGGTTTTATGTTGCTAGCATGCTGCCACAAGTCACACATGTCCTAGATCCTTCTGCCACAGTTGCACTTTGCTCAGTTAGCTGGCCTTCCCTGCGGCAGCCCCAAACGAGACAGCCTCACCACAGAGTGTATTGTTGTTTTCAGTCAGCATAAAACAGGCTGAAGTGCTGTTGTTCTTAGCTTCCAGGCCTCTTAAGTTTCTGAAGGAGAAAAGAGGTAGGAGGGAAAGTACTAAGCAGCCTAACCTGCTGGACAAGTTAAAGCTTCTACAGAGGAAAGCAGAGGGTGGGCTTTTCTTTCAAAGCTTGTACAGTGCACACACAAAAGCCAGCCCTAGTACACTCAGCTTCTTTTGAATTGGACAAGCTCTCTCTCAGCCAACAGAAAGCCGAGCCAGGGGCTGACGTCAGAGCCAGCCTGGAAGGCTTGTAAGCTTTCTGGTTTTGCTCAGATGAACCTAAGGCTGTTTAGATCTAAGCTGGCGGGAAGGATTGCTGGAGCTGGAGAGCTTTTCTGGCAGGCTGGAGCTACAATGGCTGGCTGAGAGTTTTATACTCTGGGAAAACCATCGGGATCTTATAGACCCCCAAGGCTTATGTACATATTACAGAAAAAAATGAGGGTAAGAGTTCAACATTTTTACTTATGGATGCACTGATTTTTCTTAATGTATATATGGTACGTATGTGTATTTCTACATGCACATACATTAGTGGCAATGCCAAATTTTTATCTCATTTACACCAGAAGAAGACTGCAGTTACTCCTCTGATTTAAGGGAATTCTTCCTGCTGTACACCAACATAACTGAGGTCAGAATCTGCCCCATAATCTGCCCACATTCTCTTTGTTTTGTTAGCAGAAAATATTGTTTAGAATTGAATGGGATTCCTTGTTTCACTGGAATGGTGAGGTTTTAGAAGTTCAGAAAGACCCAGTGCAGTTTGGTTTATCATCGGCTGTCGAAACACAACTCTATACACCAGCTGGAGTGAGCACGGCTCCTCTGCGAGTGTTTTGCTTGTGAAAACATTTGCTTGGATGGATATAGATGGATGCCCACAATTATAGTCCTTCAGCTGTGTGTCTGCGTTAGTCACAGATACATCCACCAGGGAGGAGTGCTGCTGTTTTGTTAGGAGACGGGTGATTGCAGGTGGTTTTTGGACTTGGCATGAAAAAAAGAACACTGCCACTTCAGGATGTAAATGTCTACTTCCTTGGCAAACCAGAAAGGCACTGAGGTGGTATTTGTAGCTCCTTCTGCTGCATCCCTGGAAGCATTGAAGTACTGATGCATTTTAAAATGTATGTAAAAATAGATTTGGTGAACTGTTATAGCAGACAGGCTTCTGTTCAACTCTGCCTGCCTGCCTGCCAGCACAGCTAAGTGGTCTTATTTTAATACAAGCAGGTAGTTCTTATACAAAATATTTACCTTCTAGATTGAATTTTGGGGGGATATTTTGCTTATGGTGAACTTTCGCAGAGCTTTGGTTGATTCAAGCCTGGGGGAAAAACAAATTCTTTACCCATGTCTTGAAACAAAGTACATTTAACTAGCATGTAATACCAAGAAATGTGCAGTAACAGGTCCCACAGAGAGATTTGTTTTTCCACAGTGCAGTCACAGGAGGAATATTAGGAGAGGTGACAATGCAACTTGATTCATTTGGTTTAAGTCACTTATTGTTTCTGGGAAGTTTGAACAAGCACCTTAAGAAACACGCATAAGAATTCATAGCTACAAAGTACCCTTTTACCTACTGGGAAGGCAAAGTTTAAAAAACCTTTGTATTTCCATTCCAATAAAAAAAATATCTATTCTGCCTCCTTCCAAAAAGATTCCCCCCCGCCCACAAGAATTTTGAACAGGGTCTAGAAATGAGTCACAAGAATGCTTCCCTTCCCCAAGCTGCTCAGCTGCTTTATTACTGATTGCTTCATTAGCAGTTAGCATCCCTTTGCAAAGCTGGACATGCACCTCCATGCCATTATTAGCCTGATGGATTGTACTAATGTACGGTATGTTCTGAGTGACTCGATCAAAGCTATTGTTGTGGACCTTAAAAGGAAAAAACTAATTACTGGCAACTTACATAATACGCATAGCTAAACTCGTTTCTTCATCGCACACTCCCAAAGAAATAGTCATTTGTTAAGCTCTCGCGTGCTCCAGAGCACATGCCTTGTGATTACATTGGTGAAATACTTTGAGACATTAGCGAGGAAGCACGTTGCATAACATCAGCATGTTTCATTCCTTTATTATATGCCATGAGATCCTGTACGTTCTGTTTTTAAATCAGACTCTTATTAGTCATTTAAAACAGCCAAACACTGGAAGTGTCCTGAACTGTAGGGCAGTGCTGTTGTTTATTGTTGAATAGCTGCCATGTTTTCATCGACAGGTAGCTTCAGATCAGTTATATAATATATACGTACAATAAATATTATATTGTATGGCACAGATAGAACGGTGTCCTAGCTAAAGTGGTCAAGCACAAACCTACTCCCCAGTTTGCCCACAAATACAAATAATTTTATAATAAATAAATAAGTACGACTACAAATATTTTTTGTATTTGTGGATAAATACTGGGAACGTCTTTTCCTTCCCCTCCTCCCACTCCCGACCCAAAACCAGCATCTTAGTAAAACTAGGGGTAAATGTTTTATGCCTGAGCTAGTAAATATTGATGATTTTGCAAGGTCTGTTAAAAGGGAACTTACACGTATAGGGCTTAAATGCCAATTTCACCTGCCTAAGCAGTTGTACCTTGCTGTTGTATGAGCTCATTAAAAATCCTTAAGATAAATAAGGTTTTCAATTTTTGACACAGCCCTTGCAACCTGAGTAAAGATGGATGGTGGAGGAAGACACTCGTTCGGTGTTTAAGATAAAACATGCAACGTGGAACAATTGTCACATTCAGATCAGTTTTAACAATATTCCTATCGCCTTTCATCCATAAAAGTGCTTCATAAAGCACCTCTACCTCCCCTAGGGCCTTATCAGTAAGACCCAATGTAGTAAACAATACCTATTGAGAAAGGTCCTGACAGGAAAAGTATTATTTTTCCACAAAGGTATTTGCCTTAGTACTAATGTTTATCGGCACATACTTCAGCAAACATGCTTTGTTTTGTCTTCAATGTAAATTAAAGTTGTAGTCAGACTTTGGAGTGGATCCAAGTTTTATTTTGCACATGGTAACTACAACATACTGTAGCTTGTGGTCAAGAGAACAGAGCTTATTTGGTTTGTGTGTGTCACTATAGCAGCTTTGCTCTTTGTTTCCAAGGTAAAACAGTCTCTCAAGAGGTCAGGCACAAATATTGGAGTATTTGTTCAAGCTCACCCATCTCACACCATGACTACTAGATAATAGGACATTCTTGTCCAGATGGTACATCCCAAGCAAAGGGCAGTACTGTCCACGTGTCCAACTATGTGAAAGATAAAATGTACTTCTGTCAAGATCTGGACTAGGTCTAGCAAGATAGAAGTACTGGAGGGTTTTACCACAAATCCTTCAGGGTCTAATATTTTCTCCAGACGATCTCCCCTGAGAAATGAAGTAAGAACACGATGCCTGCGCAATGTGTTTTTTTGTATAATAGGTCACAATTTGTTCTTGGTCTGTGAGATTGCACGTTCAATTTACATGGTATTTTGTGCTGAGGTCTTTCTAGTTTTATTTGTAATGGGGAGAAAAAAGCACCCTGACAACAACAACACAATGGGGAAATTAGGAACATAGTTTGTTTCCAAAACCAAAACCCATCTTGCAGGTCCTTGGGAGTTTGGGCTCAGATCTCCCAACAATGCCCATGCTGTGCTCACTCAAATATGTCATCTGTGTATAATTTATGCCTTTACAAAAGCCATGAAAACTCACAGTCAAGATCTGCAAAGAAACCTTAACCCTCCCTCTTTTCTCCTTCACTCCTGCAGGAAACTATGCCCCAGTCACCAATATTTTCCAGCATGCTCGGTTCCAGTTGTAGTGGGCAGGTGCAGCCAGACATGGGCGAGAGATGTGGAGATCCCGTTTACCAGGATGGGAATCTTGTCTCTGGATCACTAGAAACCCTGATAGAGCGCCTGGTGCCCACCATGGACTATTATCCAGATGTAAGTAGACATTTGAGAGCTTGTATTCCTATTGCATCTCAGTAGAGTCCGGATTCCAACCCAGGTGCTATTATGAACTATATTAAAATCCTTGCTTCATCTTAATCAAGATTATCAAACAAGCCTAATGATCTAATCGCTTTGTCACAAGTAATTGACCTTCCCTTCACAGAAGCTTATGCCCAACTAGGCAGGATCCTCTGCCTCTTTGAACAGCGATGTTTGCTAGAGAAATCAAGCCCTGCTAAATCCCCATCAGCAACTTTAAGAACCAATTAACAGCAGCTTTAGCAGAAGAAATTTCGATCCTTCTAAGCTGCCTTTGCTCTGGTGCAAGCAAGATTAGCTGCTCACTGGATTCTGCCTTGGGGAAATATGTCAGCTGTGTGCTCAGGGGAGCTCAAACTATTTTACTTAGTTTGTGTGTCTTTTAGTTAGTCAGTCTGAAAAGCAAAACCAGACTTTAAATGTTCTCTCTCAGCACATCTTAACTGGCCAGCTCCTCTAGAATTTAAGTTTCTGAACCTAAAATGGTTTTCAGTTGCTTCGACATGCTCGCCACAATCCACTGAAATAAATGCCACATATAATTGCTGGGTATGCAATAGGTATCCCAATTTAGGATATCATTAAGAGATTATTACATTACTTAATATGACCCCCTCAGCCACATAAATGGAAGGTTTTAGTTAAGGAAATTGCAGAAAAGCAAAAATATTGTATGGCACAAGTTGTGTTTAAGCCCTGGGAAAATGCACGGCAGTGATGAAGGAATCCCCATCCTTCCAAAGTTAGCAGCTATATTAAAACTCACATCTATCACTGAGAGTCATGCCAGAAATGTCTTGTAGTGGGAGCCTTCCTGAGCCCATCTGTACAGGCTTTTTGTTTGTTTTCGTTTTTTGAGTTCCCAATCTAAAAACGCACTGTCACCTATTACAAAAGGATTTCCATCCCCACATGAAATTCCCATGAACTTCAGCAATAGCCAAACTTCAGCAGTAGCCTTGTGAGAAGTGTTAGATTTGTTTTTACAAAGAAGGGAGGTGGCAACTTTCCAATTCAAAACCAGTCCGAAAGCTTCAATTTTACTATGCATAGCTGTAATTGCATTGCATTTGACAGACGCACTGTACTGAATTCTTTATAAAAGCCAGAGGGTTAAGCATCGTTTGGTGATACCACCTCCCTTTGTTC
This sequence comes from Mesoclemmys tuberculata, assembly GCA_007922155.1. Classification (NCBI taxonomy): domain Eukaryota; kingdom Metazoa; phylum Chordata; order Testudines; family Chelidae; genus Mesoclemmys; species Mesoclemmys tuberculata. The sequence continues at coordinate 13,159,208 of ML675609.1, read as the reverse complement.
CATTACTTGAGGAGTTTTAATACACAGCGTACAGCAGGCACAGTTTGTTCTTTCTTTCAAGACGCTCAGTGTGATCAAGAAAGCGGCAGGTAGAGCTAGCTGAGAATATGAGATTTTGTACACCAGTGAAGTTTTACACTGCTGCAGTTGAGCCTTTTGAGAATCTGTTCTCCACCTGGTATGTAGTATTGTGGCACAGCTCGTGGCTGCTTGAGTTCCTTCTTGCAGCTCATTAAGAAGCTGCTAATGCAAGTCCCTTAGTATAAGGTGCAGTCTATTTATAACACAGCTCATTTGAATATCGCTGCATTTGTAGGTATTAGTTTCAGGATTCTAGCAATGCACTTGGAGAGCCTAGGAGCCCCAGGAATTTTATAGCAAACCAAGCATGCTTCGTGCATTATAAACAAATAAATTAAGGTGCCCACCCTTGAGGACCTAATGATCTAAATAAACAAGCAAACAAGTGACATGGGATGGGATACAATAAAAGCTATGGCGTGAGCTCCTGGAAGAGAGATGGGAAAACCCTGACAGCAGGACGGTTCTTTCCCTTTGAGAGGTCATGTCACTGACAGTGCATTGATCTTAGCCTAAAGGGTTACATAGTAAAACAGAACAAAAAACACAGCGTGAAGAGTGGGCTGGATAAAAATCACCCCAAATCCAAACTTTCTAAAAAGCCCGGATTTGGGTCTGGTTACCGGTTTATACTTCAACCCACACCTATTTCTACTTTAAAAAGGAGTGCTCACAAAGGAACAGAGTGACAGACCATTTACTCTGACATCCCATCTGCAACAGGAGCCAACGCCAGATGCTGGAGAGGAGAGAACAAAGCCCAGCAGTCGCATTACACTGGTAGCATGTGCCAAGAGAGGTGGTAGTGGGTTTTGGATTGCCCGTTTGGCCTTGCGTAGAGCAGCAATCAGTAACATCAGTATAGATTTCCTTAGTTCAGCAGTGGGACCTTTGTAAATCATTGAAAAGGAGCTGGTTCTCACCCAACCCTTTGAACCAACAACCCCAAGCACACTGCCTGGAAAACACTCCACTTTTTGTCTGTGTCAGGCTAAAGATCCTAGTATCCTTCCTAGCACCGGAAGGGGAAAAAAATTCAGTATCTTTCCATTCTGGTTTCAAGCAAAACAATCCTTCCCTGTCATGCTGGCAGAGCCGTAGATGGAGGTCAGCAGGAGGGAGAGGAGACACAAGATAAGGGCATGTTTGTGTGCTGCTCTTTGGAGGCTGGTTTGTGTACACAGGCTTCTCTGGTGCCTAGAAATGTGTGCTCATGAGACAGCAGCATTCTGGAGGTTAGGAATGGAATGTACTGGTCCGCAATCTTCATGTCCAAGCAAGAGAATATTTCAGGCAAACATTTCACAAACAAGAAGTTCCAGATTGAGCTGCAAAAGCACAAGGAAAATATTTTCCTTTTTCCCCAACAAGACATCAGTACATTCTTAGGCCATAGAGTAACAGTTCCTTCTTTAGTGTCTCTCTCTCTCTGTCTTTTTTATAGTTTAAGACATCTCTTCCCTCTTTTCTTGTAAAGTACAAACCCTTTTCTGTCATCTTAAGTTGTTCTAAGAGCTAAGAGAACTTTTCCTGTTTTTCCAAATATCTTGACAGCTTCTGGGACATAACTTTCAACCTCAGTGTTTAAGGAAGCATTCTTTTAAATCACTCTGTCAACCCAGCTAGTTTCACAGCTGAATTTCCTGGTCCAAGCCATCTCCATCAAGAAGAGAGGGAGCACCTATGAGACAACATGAGTGTGTGTGGGCTACCTGAGTAAATAAAGCTAGTTTAAAGCACCAGCTTTTACCTCTAGAGCCTTCTGATTTAAATCATGGCTTATGGCTCAGACGCAAACTAAAAAGGATTGGGTGATCTCATCCAAGTCCCCAGCACACTGATTTTCACCTTTTAGGGCAATGTCTCAATGGGAGTAGGATCACGTAGTAAGGGCTTAAAAGCTGAGGTATGCTTCACTGAGGAGAGGCATAGTTTACACTGGTAGGCCATCTCCACTGGATGTATGCACCAGCACAGCTGTAACAGTCACCAAAATCCCTCACGTAGACAAGGCTTAAGACATTTGTAACACATCATGAGCATGTAGGTGGGGGCGGGGGAAGAGACTCATTTCATTTGTTCAGCCTAAACTCAAACACACAATGGAATAGGAGCAGGTTGGTATTGACCAGACCCTAGCCTAGAGACTGATTATTAATAGGCAGAAAGGTCTTAATTCTAGTCTCACATTCATCAGTTTTGGATTCTCGATACTCAATCGGCTTTCCTCTTGATTTGCACTAGTGTAAATTACAGCAGAATCAGACCATGAAGCCTGGACAAATGGGGACAGATTCCTAGCTAGTCATATAATCAAAGAATATTAGAGTTGCAAGGGACCTCAGGAGGTCATCCAGTCCAAGCCCCTGCTCAAAGCAGGGCTATCTTCAGCTAAATCATCCCGGAAAAGGTTTGGTCAAGCCACAGCTTAAAAACCTCTAAAGATGGAGATGCCACCACCTCCCTAGGGAACCCATTCCAATGCTTCACCACCTTCCTAGTGAAAAACTTTTTGCTAATGTCCAACCTAGACCTCCCCCATTGCAACTTGAGACCATTGTTCCTTGTTCTGTCATCTGCCACCACTGAAAACAGCCTAGCTCCATCCTTCCTGAAACCCCCTTTCAGGTAGTTAAAGGCTGCCATCAACTCCCCCCTCATTCTTCTCTTCTGCAGACTAAACAGGCCTAGTTCTTTCAGCCTCTTCTCGTAAGTCTTGTGCTCCAGCCCCCTTATCATTTTTGTTGCCCTCCGCTGGACTCTCTCCATTTTGTCCACATCCTTTTTGTAGGGGGGTGGGGGAACGGGGCCCAAAACTGGACACAATACTCCAAATGTGGCCTCACCAATGCCGAATAGAGGGGAATAATCACTTCTGCTGGCAATGCTCTTACTAATGCAGCCCAATATGCCATTAGCCTTCTTGGCCACCAGGGCACACTGCTGACTCATATCCAGCTTCTTATCCACTGTAACCCCCAGGTCCTTTTCTGCAGAACTGCTGCCTAGCCCAGTCCCCAGTCTGTAGCTGTGCATAGAATTCTTCCATCCTAAGTGCAGGACTCTGCACTTGTCCTTGTTGAACCTCATCAGATTTCTTTTGGCCCAATCCTCCAATTTGTTTAGGTCTTTCTGTATCCTATCCCTCCCTTCTAGGGTATCTACGACTCCCCCTAGCTTAGTGTCATCTGCAAACTTGCTGAGGGTGCAATCTACCTCATCCTCCAGATCATTAATGAAGATGTTGAACAAAACCAGCCCCAGGACCGACCCTGGGGCACTCCACTTGTGACCGGGTGCCAGCTAGACATGAAGCCATTGATCACTACTCGTTGAGCCCTTTGCTGTAGCCAGTTCTCTATCCATTTTATAGTCCATTCATCCAACCCATACTTTTTTAACTTGCTGATAAGAATACTGTGGGAGACCGTATCAAAAGCTTTGCTACAGTCAAGGTATATCACATCCACCGCTTTCCCCACATCCACAGAACCAGTCACCTCTTCATAGAAAGCAACCAGGTTGGTCAGGCATGACCTGCCCTTGGTGAATCCATGTTGACTGTTCCTGATCACCTTCCTCTCTTTTAAGTGTCTTAAAATGGATTCCTTGAGGGCCTGCTCCATGATTTTTCCAGGGATTGAGCTGAGGCTGACCGTCCTGTAGTTCCCTGGATCCTCTTTCTTCCCTTTCTTGAAGATGGGCACTATATTTGCCTTTTTCCAGTCATCAGGGACCTCCCCCTATTGCCACGAGCTTTCAAAGATAATAGCCAATGGCTCTGAAATCACATCAGATAACTCCCTCAGCACCCTCGGGTGCATTGCATCTGGCCCCATGGACTTGTGTATGTCCAGTCTTTCTAAATAGTCCTGGACCTTTTCCTTCAGGCCTGAGGGATGTTCACCTCCTTCCCATTCTGTGCCACCCAGTGCAGTAGCCAGGGAACTGAACTTGTCTGTGAAGACAGAGGCAAAAAAGGCATTGAGTACCTCAGCTTTCTCCACATCCTCTGTCACTAGGTTGCCTCCCTTATTCTGTAAGGGGCCCACACTTTCCCTAATCTTCCTCTTGTTGCTAAAATACCTGTAGAAACCCTTCTTGTTCCCCTTCACATCCCTTGCTAGCTGTAACTCCAGTTGCACTTTGGCCTTCCTGATTTCATTCTTGCATGTTCGAGCAGTATTTTTATAATCCTCCCTAGTCATCTGACCAAACTTCCACTTATTGTAAGCTTCTTTTTTGTATTTAAGCTCACCAATGGCTTCTTTGTTAAGCCAAGCTGGTCGCCTACCACACTTGCTATTCTTTCTGCACATCGGGATGGTTTGTTCCTGTGCCCTCAATAAGGTTTCTTTAAAATACAGCCAGCCCTCTTGGATTCCTTTTCCCTCATATTAGCCTCCCAGGGGATCCTACCCATCAGCTCCCTTTTCTGAAGTGCATGGTCCGTATCCTTCTGTTCTCCTTTCTTCCTTTTGTCAGGATCCTGAACTCGACCATCTCATGGTCCCTGCTGCCTAGACTGCCACCCACTTCTACTTCCCTTACCAACTCTTCCCTGTTTGCGAGCAGCAGGTCAAGAGGAGCACGGTCCCTAATTGGTGTTAACTGTCATTTCTTTATTGACATCAGAACAACTATTCCATTTTATACTGGTTGGGAATCTGGTCCCAGTCACTTCCTGAAGTACTGGTGTAAAAAAAAAAAATCAGTGCCATAGGGGATTTTGTTCCTATCACAAAACAGGCAGCCCAAAATCTGGAGAAGGCCCAGATTGGCACTGTATAGCTATTGCTAGTTAGAAATTAGATGTACCGTGCCTGCCCTGTATCTGGCAATACCTCACCATCGGTTCTGCAGTTTTGCGAGCACTGTATTAAAACAAGCCACAAATAAATAGGAAACAAGAGCCATGATCATTTGATTCAGTCAGCCACATCCTACTTTAAAGCAGTGATATTCTGAGCAGGACTATCTGGAGTCACTCTGGATAAACAGGATCCCGCAGCACACAAACTTTCAGGAAGGAGACCTAGACTAGAATTAGAGTGCAAGGCTAAAATATATCTTGCTTCAAAGAATGTGGCCTAGCTTATCAGAGTGAAGGTCATTGACAGGACAGTACAGCTTATGTTTCAGCTGCTTGGTGCTAACCTCGTAAAGGCAGCTTTCCTGATAGTCTCAACCTACATCAGCACTATTCCCTCCTCCCCTCAAAGGAAAGTGCATTTGTGTGGAAAACCCAGGGGACTTTGAGAAACATTTTTACACCCCTTCTCTAGTAATTCCCAGAATGGGAGGGGAGGTCGAATATATTGTCTAATTAAAAGTTTAAGAGCTGCACCCAAATGCTAAATTCTCTCTTCAATTACACCAGAGCAAGCTCATTGATATAAGTCAGAGGGATCACACACGTGAGTGCAGAATTTGGCTGTGGAGGGGAAGACGACAGCCACAGAAGTGAACTATGCATTGCTTATTACACGCCACACCAGTACTTTCTTGCTACTGTTTTGAGTTGTCACTCAGGTTTATTTCTCACATTCAGCTCTGCTGCCTGTTGCATTTGCTAGGCCTATTCTGTATGGAACATGAGGAGACAGATCTAAAACACTGGCGTGTAACTCTGTTCAGTCTCCTTTCCTTTCGATGGGACAGGGTTGGGGTTCATTCCAAGTTCAAATTGTCTCAAAAATACAGGGCCGTCCACTGCCAAAGAATTATGCTTATAAACTTTCATCACAGATAGGCAGCAGGTGATGACCCTAGCCTGACACATGTGAAGGAATCATGTGCAACTTCTGTAAATCATTGAAGAAAAAAAATTATTGAGCAAAATGCCAAACCCAAAATGACCTGTAAACTCTCCTGAAATTCACTGTGTCAGGAACATTATAACCGGTCTGCTCTCGCTCCAGGAAGAGTGTCCTGTCACCAGAGCTAACTTCCACCTGAAAAGTAAATGGACATACCTACTACTACCCATGAGCATCGACAGAGCTTTGCTATATTAGAGCAGTTGAGCATCTGACCCCAGATCTCCAGCTTTAGCCAGCTTCGTCTCTCTTACTTCCTTAGTCCACCCATAGCGGATACAGACCTTTAAAAGTTCACTCTGGTCCTAGAGATATTACTGGCACTAGTGAAACTCTCCATTTTAAATACAGGAGCACCACCAAAACCAGTAAGATCTTGAAAACCAAAATGAACTTATAAAGTGCACCCACTGTAATTTGGCTCTGTCCCCCTTCCTCGACAGGGAATAGAAGCAGTTCTTTAACTGATGCTATTCAGTCTACAATTCTCTCATTCCCAAGAAACAGTCATTTCCTCCTCAATTTTTTCACAAAATCTTCCTTTTCTCATTTGCTAGGGGGATTTGCTCTGCTAAAAGTGTTATGACACTGTCTATAAATGACATCATGAAAATAAATGTCTGTATTAACAGCCTATTTGCCAGTTATTAGAGAGAAAAATCATTGTCTTTCCTTTGGATTGATAAAGAGACTATTGTGATTTAAGTGTGAGTGTTTTTGAAGAAAATAGACAATGTAATCTGATTGTCTAGTGGACAACAGAATCCACATTTTGGACCAGCTGCTTTAAATTTGCTGGTGCCTCGGTTCACTCGCACAACTCCACAGTCATGAATTAGACAGTTACATACCTGCTTGATTTCACCATGCCAGTTGAAGTTTCTATATCAAAATTAACAAGAAACATTGCAAATTTGGTCATTTACATGCTCAAGTTTAAGCAGTTGACAAATTTTCCAATTCCAAGTTGTACAAAGTCAAGAATTCTAAAGAGTAACTGTAAAGTCTTCAATTAGACTGTACTGTTTAACAAGTTGAGAGATGTTATCAGCCCTCACAAGACTACAGTTGAATGTGCCTGTAGAGAAGCCAAGTCAAATAAGGCTTTTGCATTTGGAGTTTAGAAAAATAAAGGAGACTAATGTCACCCCGCAAAACTTGAAGGCAAGCTCACCTCAAATCAATGGAGCTGCCTGTCTGTAACTCAGAACAGAATCTGTTTAAGTACACATTGGGCCTAATCCTAATGGGAAAAAATAATGCTTAACATTATTAACATCAATGCTTAACATTGATATCATGCTATAAAAGTTCAAAGAGATCTGAATTGAGTCCCAAGGAAGGAAAGTTTTACTGGCTCAAAACTGAAATTGTCATATGAGTGCAAGTTGAACCCAAGGGTCTACCTCTGTTTGTGGGAAAGATCACGGAAAGGAACAGCACGCATGAAGCAAAAACGCTGTTGTCGTTTGGAATTTGCAGTAGGTTTTGGGCAGCCAAATAAAGAGAATTGCTCTTAGAGAAACAAAGCAGCATATATAATAGTGTTCAAAATGGAGTGCTATGCCTCCTTGGACATTTGTTCTTTTGGTGAATGACAACTACTTAGGCATATTTAGTTTGGCCTCTTGAAGTGACAAATAGTTTGGAATCTTGAAGAAAAAAAAAAAAGCTCAATTAACAGCTTCTGAAACATGATGTGTTTCCTCCTGTCATCACCAGCAAAGCTAGAAAGGGCCATTGGTCCCTGGGAAGGTGATCTATAGAACGCTTAATCAAGGGAAACTTCCATCACTAGTTCTGGGAGGTAGTTTTCATTAGAAGTGCACACAGAGGATGGGTGATTTCTGCTAAAGTTTCTCAACCGTTTTCCCATTTCCCTCCCTTCTTGCAGAGGACCTACATCTTCACTTTCCTACTGAGCTCCCGAGTCTTCATCCACCCATATGAGCTCCTGGCAAAAGTGGGGCAGATCTGCATAAAACAGAAGCAGCAGCTCGAGACTGGGTCTGAGGCAGAAAAGGTAAATGAACAATTTAGTTCTATATTAAACTAAGCTATTGTGCATTTCATTGCCCCCCCCCCTTTTTTTTTTAAGCCAAACATGCATAGAACAAATTGACACTCTGACAGAAGCATGTCACTGAAGTCTTTTATACATAAGCCTCTTTCTCTGAAGCACTGTTAATTCTTTGCTAACTCACAGATCCCCAATATCCATTAGCTCATTGGATAGAGGCCCTTATAGCACATGAGGGGGTACATTGTGGCTTCTTTTTCCAATAGAAGGTATCGAATGTTAAAATACAATAGACTTTTTAAAGCTTTTGAACAGTTGTGTACAACATAGAGGGTGCACTGTTCTGGGTCATAGACTTCATTTTACCATTAGGTAAATTCCATAGTCCTTAACTCCTACAAATCACCCATGGACTTCAGTTTCAATGAGCAGGTAACACTAATGAGAGGTAGCCAGCAAGAAGATTGGAGTTCCAGTAAGAATCCAGAAGTTTGACATCTTTCAATTTATCCCATCTCTCTCTCCTCTCCCATGCCTGTAATAGAAATCTCACAAGAACAAGCTATTCTGGACCTCTGTTCCACTGAGGAAATTTTTGAATAGCTTCCCACCATCGTTAAGCTGTTTCTGTGCCATTCATGTTTCTATAGCAATAGATGTTGACACCATCAGTCAGAGCTGTAGCAAACAGAACTTGATTCATAGGACAGAACAATGCCAAAGGGTCAGTGTTGCACACTGGGCCTCTACTCTTTGTCTGGCAGCAGCCTAGGCCAAGCACACATTCCTGAGCCACCAGACCTTCACCAAACTAGGTCCCCTCCCAGCCCCTCTCCCCCCCACACCCACACCCACAGAGCAGACCATCTTGGTCCAGATACCCTCATCATACTGCAACATATCAATGTTGGAGTCCTAGTGTAACCATCAGAGGAGTGAAGTTCTGGAACAGCCTTCTAAGGGGAGTAGTGGGGGCAAAAATCTTAACCGACTTCAAAACTGAGCTTGATAAGTTAATGAAGGAGATGGTATGATGAGACCGCCCACAACAACGTAGCCGATCTATGACTGCTAACAGCAAATATCTCCAGTGGCCAGTGATGGGACACTAGATGGGGAGGGTTCTAAACCATGATCTGAGGACTTCAGTAACTCAGCCGAAGGCTACAGATACTGGGGCTTCCAATTTTGTTGGTGAAACCAAAATCCTTCTAGTAGTGGTGGTAAGTATTTGAAAGCTTCCCAGTTGCAGCCCTTCTCAAAATACTGTATGGAATGTCATCTCTTGGTACTGGATATTAAAACTAGGGGGCACTGAGAGGCACAAAAATAGGGGTCATATTAATAGATATTTTCAACGCTCTAAATGACTTACATTCAGGTCAGGTTCTGGGCAATGGTCTGAGACAATTATTTTATAACAGGTCCCAGTTAAGCAATGAATTTGGGCACATATATAATTTTAAGCATGTGACTAGTCCGTTTGCTTAAGCAATTTCCTGAATCAGAGCCTTAACCATTTAAGCCATCCCTAGATATAAGAGTGAAATTCACTGCTATCAGTAATTAAGCTTTCAAAATTCGCATATGGACTATTTAAGGATTATGAATAATAGGAGTACAACATGAGGCTCTTCTTTGCAGATAGTAATGCAGTTCAGTTCATTCATCAGCAAATAAGCACTCAACCCAATTTATTGATGACTTAAATGGCAGTGTTAGTTACATATGAGGTATAAATTGTTAGGCAACGTAACCTATGCAACTTAGCATTCAATGGGTGTGCAAAACAAGTGTAGCTTACACAGTGAGATGATGTAGCAAGAAAGCAGGAAGGTGTAAAACACAGCAGTTCACCTTCTGAACACCCACGCTTGCATATCTTCTGTTGACAAGTTGGAAACAAGCATGAAAGAAAATCAGCTAACAGCAAGGTGTGAAAATAAGAGAGAGAGAGAGTGAGAGAGTGTGTGTGTGTGTGTGTGTCTGTGTTTGGATAATTACTTTGCACCCTCCAGTAAGTTGCTTTTCTTCCCCCTCAGTATAAAGTACACTTGTTTTCCATGCCCAGTGAATATCAAATGAACACAAGTTGCACTAGTGGGCTTCTTCCAGCCCCAATGCAAATTTGACCTGCAAACTTCCACTGGTATTGTATCTGCATACGCCAGGGACAAATTTAGCCCATTTGCAAATGATTTGCTCTATTTGGCTGAAAAGTAACAATGTAAAAGCTCACTCTATGCGAATCATAGAACTTCTAAACTGAAGTCACTTTATACACATCCAATCATAATCCATTAGGGTATCGTTGGCCAAGATCCATTCCACCAGCAACTTCTAATTAAGTGCTATCACACTAGGAAATAGCTGGCACAGAACATTACAACAGATCTGATCACTTTCTGATTAGAGATTTGCATAAACAAATTATAAAATAAATATCTGGCTGACTTCTTGTTTGGGTAGAGTATGAGCTGAAACTCTGGCAGGGGGCCAGGCTTTGAGGTTTTGCACTAACGTGCTTATCATCCCTACATTTTGACGTAACTGCCTAGTAGCACAGGCAAAGTAGAAAGCATTTCAAGATGCAAGTGGTAGATTGAAAGGCAAACACTTCATTCTCTTCAAGCCTGCTGGCTAATTTTAAAGAGATGTGTCTGGTAGGTTTTAAAACATCAGGTGTAATATGTCAGTCATGTATTAACTCTGTCAATAAAGAGCAAACAACTTTCCAGTGAGAGAGAGAGAGAGAGAGAAGGCCAAAAATGATTGACTCAGAAAAAGCAGCAATACTATACTACCTATGGATAAAATCAGCTGATGAAACATCATTCCCCACAGCTTGGTGAAAATATTGCCTCAAAGGACAGCTTTGGTTTTTTAACGACTAGTTAACTTGGAAAGTCACCAAGTTGGAGTTTTCAGGGAGAAGAGATAAAGGTAAAGGGTTGGACACCAAATTTGGTGAGGAGAGGAGGAAAACCTGGAGTTGCTACCCATTTTTCATAGAGGCCTGCATTCAGAGAACTTCCTCCAGATGCTTTTTAGATTACACGGATGAGTCCTATATTGGATTCCATCCGTCTTTCACCAGCAAGACCAACAGAATTCCAATGGGATTAAAATGCAACTAGAAACAGCATACAGTTAACATTTCTGTGTAAACCAGAAACACTCACCTACCCTATACAATCCTTTAGTGGCTCATTGCTGAGGGTCTTATTTTAAAGACCCTGCATGGTCTTATTTTAAGTTCAGAGCAGCCATTGTTAATTCTCCCACTGATTGCTCTTGAGTGAGCTGTTAGAAGAAAATAAAAACAATTGGCTTATATAACAAAAATGTCTGCGAGATGGGATTTTGCTCATCTCACTAAGCATGGTGTTTGGGAGAGAATTCTTGTTAGGTTCTCACAAAACATCCCCTTTTTCCCTTGCCTGGAAACCCATTTGGTTCCTCTGAATGTGCCAGCTGACTTTCTGTAAATTCCAGTAGGTGGGAGGGGGGAAATCACAGAGGAAAGTCCCCTATCAGTGCTGAGTAGGAACTGCACTTTGCAGAGTGGAACGTTTTCAGTGATGCAACTGGGATGGTAAACAAGAGAGAACACTTCCTCTCTGGTCTCTTCGAACTAAGCTTCACTTAGAACCAATGATTCTTTTAACCAAAGTTAAATATAAACCAGACTAAAATTAGATACCCTTCCCTTTCACAGTCAAAAGTCAAATTCCACCACGTGCCCAGACTGATTTACACTGACCGGGGTGGCGCGGTTTGCACAGGATATAAGTCAGGGCAGAAATACAGAACAAAATCCTTTCCCCATCTGATGACTAGACAGTGAACCCTCTGGAATTCACTCCATTATTGGAGACACTGGGAATTACTCGCTAATCTGCAAAATTCAGTATGCCGTCTTCCCAGTTGTGCGCGCCCCAGCCTGGCATCTGGTACAATTCTGCCTAGTTTGTTAGATGGGATACGCCAGAGCCTGTGCAATGAGGCAGTTCCTTGCCAAGAGTGCTGTTCAAGATGCTGTCTCCTGTGCAGAATCAGAGAGACCGTGCGTGCACTCTACTGAAGTTCTGCTTGTCACTACCCTCGGTGCTGATCTCTTTTATGGACAGTACACAGCTGCTCATATAACGAGCCATCTCCTCAGTGGAATTGGAATCTTAGCCAGTATTTTCTTTGTATCAATTAACTCAGCTTGGCCAAATTGCAATTGATCATTGATCCAGGGGAGGGAGTGTTTATTAAAACACTCTCCAAACCTTTTAACAACTTGCCTTTGAATTTACTACTACAATCCTCTTTCATCACCAAAGCTGGATTAAATAGCATCCAGATCGGACCCAAATGATGGAGTAGCTTCAGCCCAGGACATTAGAGAATTCACTTGTCAGGTGACAGAGCTGAAGAGCTAACACCCTTCCTTTTTCTGATGGCTTTTTGAGCAAGAGCCAACATTTCATTTTCAAAGTTCCTTATGATTTAGATGTAATGGAAAGCATGTCCCATGTCTTTTGGAGCACTTCTTTGTTTGATTGGTTGTTTCAAACAAACAGAGCACAATCTGGGGGTTCTGATTAAAACAATTCTACAGAAGGAAATCGTTCTTAATGAGTGCTTGCAGGAAAGATGCCTGGTTATAACATTGCAGTTCTGTGGAGACTTCAGTTAAGATATTAAGGTACTGCTCCAGTCCTCAGTTGGTGTAAATTATCCTCGTTACATTGAAGTCAATTAAACAAAGCAGTTGTACAATCCTGTCATCTCCCTAGCTTTTTTATGACTAGCCTTGAAATATCTTCAAAGCTTTTGGTTTTGAAATAAAAGCTAGCCAGTTTCAATGAAGCTGGGCCAATTTATGCTAGCTGAGGAGCTGTGTGATTTAATCAACACAATTTAATAAATACATATTTTAATAAAAGCATACACCTGCTATGGATTCAAATCTATTTTGATTGTGGTTCAGGGTATACACTTTCTCTGTCAAGCACTCACATACTTTCAAGTCAGTAAGAGGGTCCATGGGTCAGTAATCAACTTCTCTCTACACCTCTCTAGGCAAAGCTAAAATCCTTTGCTGCCAAGATCATTCAGCTCCTGAAAGAATGGACTGAAACATTCCCCTATGACTTCCAGGATGAGAAATCCATGAAGGAGCTGAAGGAAATTGCTCACAGAATCACGCAATGTGATGAGGTAAGGGGGAAAATAACCATATGTGCAAGATCAATATTGGCGTCAACTTCGGAATATCATCTATTTTAATATTTTCTCCCCCACCGTTGCTGTACATCACCTAACCAGGATAGAGTAGCAGCTTCTGAGCTGTCAGCGCAATTGTTGGACATCGGTTAAGAAGAGGTGAACCTAGCAGAAACTGGGTGTATATCACTGCGTCCCAGGGGGAGATGATAGAAGCACCTGCTGAGGGTATAGGAGATGAGAGGGAAAGAAAGGATTGTAAGGCATAACACAATTCCATCACATAGTATAGTGAATACAGTGCATCTCCCTCAGTGCCTGGATCCACATGGGCAGTAACTTTCAAAAGAAAGTTAACTCCAGCCATAGAAGCACTTGCTTTAGTCCTCAATGCCTCTGGATCAATCCCCAATGAGAACTCTGACGACACTTGTAACAAGAATATCATTGCAGCTCAGTGATACTAACATGAAGAAAGTTCTTTAAGCTGGAGTCTACCTATTCAACTCTGGTCTAGCTAGAAATCTGAACAGTTGTGAGTTTTCAAAGACTATACTGAAGAAACGAAAGGCAAAAAAATAAAATGACTAGCTAATAAGAGTTAAACGTGAAAAAATGTTTTCTATTGTTCTGAAGATATATTTTTAAAGACTAGTTTTCCCAGCTTTTTATGTCAACGGGATTATGTATGTGCCTTGTTTTTTATTTAAAAGAAGAATGAAGAGCAACAGATTTGATAGCATTGTAGGATGCAGTAATAAGACATTATGCAATTAGCTGTTACAGCTGTTGTCAAAAGGAAGTATGTCAGTTTAATTGAGTCAGCAGTATTGTTTACTTGCATGCTACTAAGAACATGTCAATGTCTTAATAGGTAAAGAGAGGTAGGATTACAATAGCCCTTCTCTGGTCTCTTAAAACAGGAAAAAAAAAAGTAGTCGTCAGGGATCCTGCCATACGAGGTGACATTTTTAAAATGTTTTCCATTTTGATATAGTAAGTACAGACTTTTAGCCATTGTGATAGGAGCATTTCAAATCTTTATTATTGGAAACTAGAAGAAATGCTCTGGCTGTATATACATGAATAAATTGCCAGTTGGGAGAAAACTGGCTTTATGGAATGGCTCAGTGCACTGGTTACTGCGGTTTCTTGTGACATCCGTTTATTATGGTATTATAGCATTTATCCTTTTAACAGGGCTACATGTCAAGTTCTCAGTCTGAGAAGGGTTAGACAGTGTCTGACCCCTAGAAATGTAATTTGACACTAACAAATAGCGAATGGCTCTCAGCATCACTGTTTGTTCCCCGTTTTTTATTTTTTAATAAATTAACTAATGGTGTCTAAAACTATGTTGTTGTGGGGTATTTTGGGGTTTGTTTTTTTAAACCTTTTCATATTTTTCAGTTTCTCTTGCTTTTCTTGATGTCTAAGTAATTAGGAATTAATAGAAAACAGATGTAAGGCAATCATGCTGATGTTGACAATGTATGTGGCATGGAGACTCGAGGACAGCCTAACAGATTTTGGGGGTTGAATGAGCTAAGATTTAGGGCAGACTTGATCACAGCACCCAGATGGGCAAGACAGGTGCGTTTACACAAGCAATGCTCGAGGATCAACTCAAGTGTGATACTCAAGTTCATGACCACAGTATCAGTTCAGGATTGAGCAACAGACCCACACAGAGCCAAAATTTACTTTTGACCCAGCCAAGATGAGTCCTGTGTACTTACTGACTGGCAGAAGCCAACTTCCGTAGAGTTGCAAATGCTAATAGCAGCAAAAAAAATTTTGTCCTTATTTTCAAAACTGGGAGAGATTTAGGGTACAAGTCAATAGGAAAAAAAAGTAAAACTTAGAGAAACACCTACAAATACAAGTGTTCTTAGACTCTAAGAGATTTATAAATTCACAATGAGCCACGTAGACTGTAGGCAACTCCTAAGTTTTATCCCATTTCAGTTATTTTGTCCACATTCACACAAATGTGCAAGCACCCCGCCACCCTCACTTTCTCCTACATTTAAACTTTCTACCCTTAGCTTGCAAAATACAGAATCCATTGCTAGGGGGTCATTCTTCCCTCATTTGCCCAGGTGTAAATCGGCCATAACTATTGCAATCAATGGATATACGGTGTAAAATCCAGTGCAACCCAGAGTAGAATCAGACCTCTTAAAGCAACTCCCACAAACTTGTATTTTAGGCACTTGTAGCATAATAGTAATAATAGCTCCAGCCAGCTGCTGCTTAGCAATAATCCAGTTGCCTCATCAAGATAAACTCTGCTGCCTTCAGCTTCTTATTTGATTCCACTTTGGGAGCCAGATTATTGCCTTGTAAAGCAATGTTATGACATTATTATTGCTTAATTATAGCAAGCTACGTACAAGTTTTTGGTAGTCATCATCTCTCACATCTGCATAGCTTCCAGTAATCACTGCACATTGGTGGCTTCTTTGAATAGTCACAGACCCAGTCCATCTCACTTCATTGCATCAAGTTGACTCTGGATGCAGAGAACAGGACAGCAATAATATTAACCCTCAAACCACCACCTAACTTCAATGGAATTAATGCATCGGATTCCAGGAGAGTGATCTGATAGGGAAAGAGAAAGGCACTTTTAACCGGAAACCTGGGTAACTGATTTGGCAACTGGAAGGGATAGAGTAAGGGCACTTGTCAGGAAGACTGTGATTTGACAGTATTTAAGCAGGTACAGAAGGATCAAGCAGTTGGAAAGGGATAAGTTCTTTTCTCGGGGAGGCATCATGAGGAAGTCCTTGTGAGAGCAAGTGTTAAAATGCTTGTTGGGAGACACCAGTTGGGACAGAAGAAAGAGGTTGTGTTGTCTCCACTAGCATTTGTCAAGGAAGATAACAGTCAATCCTGTTGAGGGTTAACACTGAAAGGCTCTTTTATTGCTTTGGGTTTTCTATGTAATCTGTTAGGAGGTTATACACAGCCATGGAAGGAACTTTATGCAGTGCACCTTAGAGGGAGGCATGGGAAAGCACACAGTATTTGAACTGTCCCAAATTCTAGTCCCATCATTAAATTTAAAACAAAAAAGCCTCCACACAAGTCTCTCTCTTCTCCAACTGT
This sequence comes from Mesoclemmys tuberculata, assembly GCA_007922155.1. NCBI lineage: Eukaryota > Metazoa > Chordata > Testudines > Chelidae > Mesoclemmys > Mesoclemmys tuberculata. The sequence goes on along the minus strand of ML675609.1, from coordinate 13,142,957 downwards.
GCTTGTGCTGGAGGAGCACAGGCACTTTGTAAGGCAAGGTGTACGACCAGAGGTCTTGCATCCCCAGCTTCAAATGTTCACCAGAAGCTGGAGATCCGCGACCAAGCCACAGCAAAAACAATTCAACTTGCAAAGGTTGCCAATGAGTAATGAAATGCAGAATGGAAAGTGCATGTTTATTAATGGAGTAATCAGCAGACATATAGTCAGTGCAGCAGCTTGTGTCTATGCTCTTCCCTCAGGTCTTTTTTCACACATCTGTTCTGGAAAATTCAAGAGTAGGGCACCCTCGGTGGCCAAATGCACTGTGAAGATTTTGGAACTTTTCTGAATTGCAGAGTGCACAACCACCGCCTGCTGCAGGCAGGATGCTGAGCTAGAGTATTTCATTAGCGTGATCTAACATGGGAATGCCCATGGCCCTCTTCAGGTCAGTCTGACTAATCAGTAGCATGACTGAGGAGCAAGCATTTTGCCACTTCCAACACAGAAAGAGACAAGAAGCCTTGCAAAAGGCAGATGACCCCCAGCCTTGCAGTACACCTGCTTCCAAGTGACTGACCCAGTCGCTTTTGAAATGGGTTCTGAGCCGAGAGGAGATGCTGCAATGGCTGCTAAGCTACTGAAAGCAAAGTAGGGGATGAGGGTGGGAAACTGTGAACTGGCAAACCTATTTCGATATTTAGGAGTATCCTGAGGCAGCCTCATTTGCCACACAAAGATCAGCTCAGATAATAGGCTAGAAGATAGAGGATACTAAGCAGTATTGTTGTTCAGTCAAATTCCTTGCTGTTACAAATCCCTACTATTTCTACTCACTGTACAGAGTAAAGGCTCTTACTAGTCAATGATTCTGTCATCCTATGCTTAGGAAAATGGAACCGTGAAGAAGATCATTAGCCAGATGACACAGAATCTACTGATGACACTCGCTGCAAGAACCCAGTACCAGGAGATAAAAGAGAAATTTAGACAACCTGTTACTGATAAAGGAACCATCCTTAAAAACAAGCCACAATCAACCCAGAAGGACATACTGAGCATATGTTGTGACCCCCTGATCTTGGCACAGCAGCTAACTCATATTGAGCTGGTACGATTTGGATTTCCATGTTTTCCTCCTTTCGTTTTCTATTTACTGCATGTTAATATATTTACGGCCAGGAGTTTTGCCACTGACTTCAATGGGAGTAAAGTCAGACCTTCAGTATTAAGTGCTCCAGTCTAATATATATGGGAAGTGATGAGTGCATGAGAGCAACCTGATAAGTCTGTAAGGGAAGAGGGAAGGTACAGTGCTTTCAGAGGTGAGGAGGCAGCCAGACACCCCCGAACCTTGTGTTTCTAAAAGCCAGGGCCATCTTTATAGCCACTCTATTATGAAAGCAACGATGGTGTACCTCAGAGTGTTTGGCCTCTCCTTCCAATTCCACTGGCAAAGAATGGAGGGAGAGTAAGAGCTGGCAGCCATGGTAGAGGCATCTATCCTAGTTCCCTACTGGCACTGGAGAGAGATAGAGGGTCACACTCTGAACACTGAGGTCTTGGAAGAGGAGAACTACAACAAGTTAACTCATTGTTGGTGCCTAAGCTCAAATCAGGATAATTAGAGCAAAGCTTGTAGAAGATGGAGGTCTGAAGGCCACTCTGATAATGCCTTAGGCCCCATTGGCGTGCTTTTCAGCTAGAGTCCTGTTTATGTCTGGCTTTGTACATTGACAATTCCTATTCTCCCTCCCCTTCCCCTCTCCCCCCCCCCCCACAAACACAGGAGAGGGTGAGCAACATTTTCGCAGAGGATCTGATGCAGATTGTCAGCCACATGGATTCCCTGGATAATCACAAGGTGCGTGGGTAAGGAGTAAGGAATGAGGAACCATGAGAAGCCTCAACAGTACAAATGCCAGAGTCTCGAAAGGCTAGGAGGTAGCAGAATTCAGTGGCAGTTCAGATACCCCAAGATTTGTCCGTTTGGTTCAGCAGTATTGCAACTCACTGGGCTTCCATTTCCGAGTGTTTCTCTCATACTCAGGGACAGTTGTCATGCCAGTCTTTTCTTTGATCTGACCGAAGAAAAGCAGAATTACCCTTCCTGCTATAGCAGCACAGAAAAGCATTCAGACTCCCTGACCCGGCTGCTGCCTCATGCTTCTTGAAACTCCGGGTCAGTTAAATCCCAGTGCTGCTGGTTAAGCATTGCTAGTTCCCTGGTGTAAATTAGCATAGTCTCGAATGTTAATTTGTGTTAGCCAGACACATGCTGACAGATAAGCAGACTTGTAGCGAAAGAAAGAATAACTATTTAAATATTGAACAGGGAATAGAGTTATTTACTCTTTTTAAGAGTGGCATCCACTCGGCAGAGATGATAAGCCACCTGGGTTTGTCCCATTGTACATGAATTATAGTTCAGAAGGTGGAACAGATAGATCTGTCTTAACCAGCAAAATGGCACCGTCTAAAAGGACACTTCCTACGTCTCCAGCACTGATTTTGCTGCTTCTGATTGTGGGTTTGTGTTACATTTCGCCATTTGGGGGCCTACAGCTAAAAACTGCAAGAAAAACAAAGGAACCATCTTCTCCCTGTACTTTATGGGGTTTTAACATTGGGATGTTCAGAAATTTAGAAGGCAAGATGCTGGAGATGGCAATTGCCCCTTCATTTCCCCCTTGTCCCTCAATGGCAGATCTGTTGTAAAAACAGGAACCACGGAAATCTGCTGATTTATATTAAAATTATAGATGCTCTCTACAGATTAAGTAAAAATAATCACAGAAGTAAATATTAATTGAGACATCATTTCTAGTAATCTAATAGGACAGCCTTAAAAAAAATTAACACTATGCTTTCCCTGGAACCGATTTTTCTTAACTTTCTTCAGATAAATCTTTTAAAGGGAATATTTTAAATGAGAGAGAGAGAGAGAATTTTTCTCACACAACCCACCTGAGGGGGGAAAAATATCTGTTCAGATATACCTGCACTCCTCTTTGTGCTCTGAACCTGGAGCTGTTCAGTAAAGTTAGCTCATTACCTGATACCGGTGTATAGTTAACATGTGATGACGAGATACATCTACAGTAATCTTTATCTGGGTTTAGCAAGTGATTAACATACGACCACTTCTCTTTCAGTGCCGAGGCGATGTTACCAAAACCTACACTTTGGAGGCCTATGACAACTGGTTCAACTGCCTCAGCATGCTAGTGGCTACAGAGATTTGTAGAGTAAGTACTAATGGGAAGAAGATTCTCTAAAGAACCCTGCCTTTAAAGACAAAGCACACCTTTGTCATGTTATTCATACAGGCCCTCATCCTGCAGAGATTTAAGCAAATTCACCACTTTATGCCCCTGAGTAGTCCCATTTAAGTCAATAGAACTAGTCATGCATAAAGTTATCTTCATGCTTAAGTGATTGATAGGTTCAAAGCCCCATGGTTTGTATTTTTGTGTAGCTTCCATATTTATGATAGTTACACCCACTGAAGGGGAATTTCCATAAAGTTTGATTTAATGTAACTCTTTGGTGTTTTCATAGCACGCTTGTCAATTCCCAAAGCTACCAGTGTTAAAACAAAGGTTTTGCTGCCTTGCAAACACACCCTGTCCTTCCACTGCACTATGCAATTAAGTCATTCTGCTTATTTTGTGGCATCGATGCCATAGGAATACCTTTTGCTGTTGTACACATAGATTAAGGAGAAGAAACTGAGCTGGGGTGGAGGGGGAAGAGAGAGAGAAAGTGTGTGTCCATATAAGCTAACTGTCTTCTATAACAGGCAAACGCAGGAAAAAATGTACTGCCCAATTAAATCTCTTTTTGTACACATATTCCTGTTGTGTTGGGTGTGAGAGCCCTTCACTAACTTTATCACACCTCTGGAACTCTGGAAGCAAGGTTGTTGCTACTTCCAAATAAACATTTCAAAGAAGGAGCCCCGATTGCCCTGAAAGTTAAGGGCCACATCCTTCGGTGATGTAAGTGAGCACAGTTCCCGTGAAGTCTGTGGAATGTTGCTGATTTATACCAGCTGAGGATTGGGCCTCAGTTCCAAAGTGAAAAACTGTTCCATGGGCAACAGAATAGGTCGGTGTCCATTCCCACTCAGTCTATGATCCTCTGCTGAGATTAGCTTGTTGAACCATTTTCTTTAGGCATGAAACCTCAGCAAAAAAATAAAATTAAATTAAAAATAAACAGCTAGATAATGGAAGGCATATCCTATTTAAAAATAGCTCCCTGCTGAAGATAAATGATGAAAGCAACACCAGAGGATCACATGTGTACAAGCCAGGCTAGCCCTGCAGGTCAGAGTTCTAACAAATGAATTAAAGCCAATGTGATGAGAGTAATTTTTAGTATTAATAGGCTTTGGATGCCAGCCATTGGTAAAGCACAACCAACATGCAGCACTGCATCTGATGAGAAGGAAGCCAAATGTGCAATGCAGATGATTAGCCTCACTCTAGCATTTTTGAAGTAAGGGGAAATTATTTACATTCTATCATTACCTTTCCCTTCTCTAGTGTTATTAAGGAGTTTGGGTAAAATCTCCTTAGTGAAAATGAAAAAAAAACGAAGACTCGACAAACATTCTCCCTCCTTCTCCTTTTCATTCCCCCTCCCCCCCCCCGGAATTAAGGCCTATAGCTCCCCTGGAAAACAAGTTTGGCATTCTTTTCCTTTGAGGTTTGAGTTGTTTGGTTATCTTTGGCATTCTGTTGACATCGTCATTCTCTCTCGCTTCCTCAGTACAAGGAAATTACAAGGGAAGAGTTCAGATTGTTTATATGCTGTTCCCTAAGCCTTTATCTTACATGTGAACAAAGAATTCCACTTCCCCTCAACTGGACAAAGACTTGATAAGAGCCCCAAATCCAGTGGCTATTTTTAATACAAAAGCAATCTGGAGAAAATACCTTTAGGAATCCAATAGCACATTCTCAACATCCTTGCCCTCTTCATACTAAGCATGTGTACCTTCCCTTTCCTCTCAAATGCATTTTCTTTGTTTCAGGTTGTGAAGAAAAAGCAGCGAACAAGAATGGTGGAATTTTTTATTGATGTGGCAAGAGAGTGCTTCAACATTGGAAATTTCAACTCAATGATGGCCATTATCTGTGAGTAACCCCAGCATAGCTCCTGGCTTGTAGTCAAGACCAGCACATTTGACAGCCTAAGCAACATGAGCATGGTCACATATTCTCCAGCTTCCCTGACTCCATCTGGAGATGCACCCCATGCGGTGATATGATATGCACCTGTGACAGATTAACGCAATGGGTGTTAGCTGGAAGTCTGAGTTGTGAAGATTAAGTGTCTTCCAGAGAGTAAAATGCACAAGAGAGTGTAAATGCAACATTGGCACTTAAAAAAAAAAACAACCCCAACCAACCAACCAAAAAAACAACCTCCACTCTTTAACTTAATTTTATTTGTCTCTCTCCCCCTTTCATTTCAGCTGGCATGAACCTGAGTCCTGTAGCACGGCTAAAGAAAACCTGGTCCAAGGTCAAAACAGCTAAATTTGATGTTTTAGAGGTATATAAAAGATTTACTCCCTGTTTAACAAACATCAAATACTAATGCCCTAGGCATAGGCATAGATGCATATAATGGAAGCACCATTTTTCTTGACTTGGAAGTCCTCTCTCCCATAGGAAAAAGATTTATGTAGATTTTCCTCATTTTAATTCCCTTCTGATCACACTTTGCTAACTATGGAATAAATTGTCAAACCAAAATAGATTCATAGGCGCTTCCTTTTGTGACCATTTCTCCCTCCTCTATATCTGAATGGATGTGGTTTTACCCTGATCCCTAATTAAAGTACTCCATCTAGTGGACATCTGGAATCACAATATATTTCCACTAAGAAACGGTTCAAAATACAATCAACAGGCGGATAGAAATTTAGATTAAGTGTATTTTAGGGAAGCAAGTTGTTCCCTTTAAACATTCCCTAAGCCACTGAAAGGTTTTTATAGAAATGTAATATCAATCTAGTTCCCTGCATCCAAACACCTACTAGAGAATGCATAGATCCAAATGACGTATATTGACTAGGCTGTCTTGAATGATTATGAATGGATCCTAAAAGAAGTAAAGAAAAGCAGATTTTAACTAGCTCAGCTGATTTAATCATACAATCATTGGATTAGATAATGTATCTATGAGAAACATAATCATATTGTTTTTTTGTGGGGGTGTTATTTAAAATAGCATCACATGGATCCATCCAGCAACTTTTGTAATTATCGGACAGCCCTGCAAGGAGCAGCACAGAGATCTCAGACTGCCAACAGCAATCGGGAAAAAATTGTCATCCCCGTTTTCAACCTGTTCATTAAAGATATCTACTTTCTGCACAAAATACACACAAATCGCTTGCCCAATGGACAGATCAACTTCAAGGTATGTCTCTGCAATTATAGAAGAAATTAATAAAATCAAATGTTGCATATTTATTTTAAAATTCCCCAAAATTTGTAAATAGAGAACTCTTGTAGCTCAGTATAGTTGCAGGTCTCCTAAATTATTCAGCCTGCCTGTAATCTATACACACAGACAAGTAATTTTCCAGAGGGAAGAACGTGAGCTTTAGATATCTAATTCCTATAAGTATAACATGAAAGCAGGCACTGGATTTAGTACATCTAGATTACAGATCCAATATACACACAGAAAAACAAATGTAATTCATCTACGTTAACTGATCATTCCAATACATTTGAAAACACTACTGATACCATATAAAAAGAGTAGGCAAAATGCACAAGAAAACATAGCAAATATGTGAACAGGAGTGACTAATCTACTGGCTACGTTAACAGAAATGAAACATGAGACAAAGGGAAAGGTGACAGTTTCAGCAGAGAAGAGGGAAATGTTGGGTAGAATTCAGTGTGATAAAATAACTGTCATATTACATGGAAAGGGACAGTCTCTTCAACCACACCTGAAAGAGAACTAGGAGATGAATTGACTTGAAAGTCACAAAAGAGAAAAAGTACAAGATCACTTGTGGACGTTGATGGAGGAATTTATAGAACAGAATAGAATTGAGAGTATGCAAAACTGATTTCCAAGAGTCAGTGCAGAAAATGAAAAGATAGCAGAAGTTGTGGAAACAAATTATATCTCCAAGCACAAAAACTGCCAGGCTGGATTATAAAAGGGTAGATGCAGCAGAAAACAAGTTGATTTTGTTTCATTCTTCGGAAGGGAGAATGGAAGTTTGTGGCAAAAATAAATGGTTTCTTCAAGGTAGGACAAGAAAAATACTTTGGCTGATAATGGTAGATTAGTTGATATTGGGCCAAATCTGGAGATCCTGATTCAATCAAATTCACACTAAGGGCTTGTCTACATGGAGTAGCACTGAGCGCTAGAGGGGTGTGATTTCTAAAGCACATCAACATGCTGTGCACTAACTGACCCAAAGAGACCCTGCTAGAACAAACTAAAAGTTCCCCAGTGCTCATTATCATCATACTGCTTCAAACAGCGTCTACAGAGGCAAGCAGCAACTCATTGGTGTGTTTTAGAAGTCCCAGCCCGCTAATGCGCACTGCTGATTCGTATACGCAAGTGCTAGGTTACCCAAGTTTCTCTCCCACTGAGTAATTAGACTTATTGAAGATGGGTGATTCACATGGACCTGACTTGGTTCCTCCTCAAATACCGAGAGAAGTACTGAACCTCTAATAGAGCTATTTTTAGAGAGTATTAAAAATAAGGGAAGTATCCAACTGGTTTAGAAAAGTGTATGTTATACCTAAAGTTAAGACCAAATCTAAGGCTGGGTCTACACTGACGGTGGCAAATTCGCAGCCGTCACATTGATTGCTCTGGATCGACTGAGCAGTCTGTATAAAGGCGCTCAGTTGATCCAGGAAGTGACACAGGAAAACCACCCCCGTAAGTGGAGTAGTGCTGTGTCGAAGGGAACGCTGTTCCCTTCAACACAGCGCAGTATGGACGCCACGCGGAGGAGACGCTGCAAAGTTGACGGGAGATACGCAAGTGATTTACATCACTTGCGTATCTCCTGTCGACTGCTGCTGAATCGCCAAGGTAAGCGTAGACTGGGCCTAAGTGAGGTGGAGGATGTTGCACCGTAAGTCTATCGAGCTTAGCACCAGCAACTAGACAGAGAGAGGGGATCAACTTGGATTCAGACAATGAAGGAAGATGGACTGCATGAATGCAAAGAAATGTAAACTCCTAAGTTTTGAAAGCAGCACACTAGGTTTAGCTGTACCAATTCTATGGTTGTCAGTTGGGGCTGCTGTCTTGAATAACTATATGCTGCTGCAAATGGTATTTAGCAAGACTTCAAGAAAGTTAATAAATATACTGAAGGAACGTGCAACAGACTCTTGCAGTAAGTGAGCAATGACGACATAAGTTGGGTATCCTAATTTTTCCCCCATGAGATACTGTTTCCCAGGTATATGTGAAGGACTAGCGAGAGCACATTTGGAATTCTAAACTCGTTTCTCACTGACCATACAAGAGAAAGAATCGTGTGAGGCAGCCTGAACTATTTAAAGAACTTAAATAGAAAAGCTAGCACCACTAGGGCTATATTCTTGCAGCAACAGGTAACATTAAGGAATTCAGAATCCTGAAAGGATTGAGTGTGGGTCATGAAGGACAGTAATTACAACACTATTTTAACATCTGTCAAATGTCAGATCCAGATTCCAGAGAACAGAAGCTAAATAAAGGTCAAATCCTAGAGGAATTTGCTCTTTATAGAGAATGGCTAGTTATTTGGAAAAGACTACAATGGCCAAAAGCAGCAGCTCTGGTAAATAGCTTTAAATGGCACCAGGGGAGAACTCTGCCTCTTTCCATACAGTGTACTGAAGCAAACAAGGGCTTGAACCAGGAGCTCCCATCTTATCCTGCACTAATAAGGAATTAACAAGGAGTTACGGACTGGGAGAAAAGAAAGAGTAGGATATGCAATTGTCTCTAGAATGCTTGTCTTTAGAATTCCTTCTCTAATGTCCCTAGTGTCTAGAATTCACACTTTGGACTATTTAAACAACAACAAACATGGAGATTCACTGCTATAGCCCAATACACTCCTTGTAAGGAATTACATAATTCTCAAATCTTCATTTCATATGCACAGCAAACATGAAGAATAAACCTTAATACCTAGGAATAGCAGTTACCATTCTATCCCCTGATCATTCAAATATCCGTATCTCACATTAGTAATGTCTAGTATCTAACACATCCAATAAGGATACACAGAATTTATTTTCAATGTACTGTAGACCTAGGGCCCAAACCTGAGAACCGTGCACAGATACAAAATTTGTAACCGCATCCAATCCGCAAAAATGGTCAGATATCTGCAGGACTCTATCAATCCTGCTTCTCATTGAAGTCAATGAGGAAACTGCCATTGACCTCAATAGAAAGAGCGCTGGACTCCTTAAAACCTACTCAGTACTTCAGTCTGTGGCTTCTGCTGTTAGCTTTTTTCCTTAAATCTACATTTAGTTTACATTGTAGAGTTTGGACCAGACTTGAATTCTCTTCCTACCTTACTGAATAATAATTGCTGATACAATTTTGATATTCTGTACGTACGCCTAAGAGCACAGTGTTTGCTTAAAAACAAACAAATAAAAACAACACACAAACAGAGCACACACACTCATTCTAACAAATATGCAAAATAGTGCTCCTGAAAATATTTAAAGAGAAAAATAGCTATTTAAATAATTTTAAATTGTTTACATAATTTCTTAAATTTAGGGGGTGCTTTACAAGTGAACCAAGACATGCCCCTTTCTCTGAAGAGCTTATACTTAGGGATGCTTTGAAAAGTTTCTGTAATTTTTTCAGTGGAAAATTGCAGTTAATATCTTTATTAAAGTGTCTCCTTGCCTCAAATGTTCAATTTTTCACTGGAAAATTTGTCCCCTCCCCCTTATTTTTTTAAAAACAAAGTCACCATTTTTCACTGAATTTTGACAAAAACAATCTTTCCCACTCCCCATGTTCATCAACATTTTCCACAAATAAAATACACCCAAAACCCAGCTCCACTTACAGTATAATGGAGGGAGAACACACACAACAAGGAATGGATCAACACTTCATGTCAGGGAAAGTGAGGTGATTCTAGAGGAGAAAAAAAAAAGAGGAAGGCATGCTGCTGGACAGCAGGATGTAAAGTAGAAGAGAAATTTGTTGTTTGACAAATGGAGACAGACTGTTCTAAGTTTTGGGGATCCTGCTAGAGAAGGTGTGAAAGAAGAGGTTAGAAGAAAGGATAGGGAGTGAGATGGTGGAGTAGAGGAAAATGATCAAAGACATCAGCCAGGGCAAGACTGAGGGGCCTTGAACTGGAGGCAAAGAAGCCTGACTGAACTGATAGGAAACCAAAGAAATATTTATTTAATAGTATGCTCTCTTTATTGCCTCATGCAGAAGTTTTGGGAAATTTCAAGACAAATTCATGATTTCATAACATGGAAACAAGTAGAGTGTCCTTTTGAGAAGGACAGGAAGATCCAGAGTTATCTACTCACAGCACCTATTTACAGTGAAGAAGGTAAAAGCTCTCTCAGACTTTTATTTAAGTTTATAGGGGGTCTCTCCTATTGTTGCATGGGCATGGACATGAGATGAACACAGGAGAAGGAAAAATAAAGGCACTTAGGTTTTGAAAAAAGTAGGAATGCCATTCTTTCTATCTTCCTGAAATGGCTCAACAGGTCACATTAAAAAGTGACGTGGCAGTCTAGATACGTTTGCACTGCCACTGCCCACATTTTACTGGTTCTGAGTGAAGAGTGAACATCAGTCTTCACAACTGTTAATCTGGCATCCCCCAACTAATCAATTCCACTAATTAACGAGTCTTTAAGAAAAGGAAAACTGGACACATCCATTTTTGATCACTTTTATTTGTTTTGTTATCTAGCTCTCTTTATAGCATCCTTTGAAAGTGAAGGTCCAGAAAATCACATGGAAAAAGACAGCTGGAAGACACTCAGGTATAAAACCTTTTCAAAATCCTAGCCTTTTTCCGTATCCATACACAATCTCTTTGGTATGCACTCACTTTGTGCACTCTGCATTTATACAACCAGATCTGAACTTTCCATGCATGTGTGGAAGGATGCAGAGCACTGACATTTTCCCCTTTCATTTGCATACAAAGAGAAACTATTTTTACTCAGCTGTTCACACCGCACATTCAGATTTAAATTTAGTGTCCAAGACTATTTGCAAATGATTTTCAACCTCTTTGAGCTTTTAGTTTTGACAAAATACTAGCTGAAGAGACCCTGAACAGGTTGAGAGAGAGAATAACAGGATATTATTTCTTAGAAGTTACTATGGCTGCACTGGTGGCTAGAGACGTTATGCCAGGGTAATGCAGAGGAAGGCATGGTGCCACCAGAAGCCCGCTCAAGAGTGGTAGTCGCTAGACATGTACAGGAAATGTAGCGTGCACTAAACCCAGCAATACCCTCCAAGCACTAACCAGTGTGTTGGGGAGGGTGCAGCATTTGCCTGACCACACCCTTTCTTTGGGGCATGCAAAACTGTTGACAGTGCAAAAAGCCACACTAGGGTTGCCCTTTCTGCACAGGTTCATTGGGGACAAGGACAAGACTCCTGCAGAGATGTTAGGAGAGAGTGCTAGAAGCAGCCACAATGTCCCTAGATCTTTTCCACTTGGGCTTGGAATGCTCCAATTCTGTTAAGGTTAGATTGGCAAGCGCATGAATGACAAATGTGCACTTCTGATGAGATAGGAGGAAAGATTTAGAGCCAGATTCTCAGCTGGTGTAAATCAGCATCTCTGTCGACTTCAGCTGAGCTATCCTAATTTAGACCAGCTGAGGATCTGTCGCTTGAAGAAAGAAGTCTTCCTCTGCCAGTAGCAGCAAGGAATCCATTCCCTGGACAACAATGCCTCTTTCATTGTGGTGGAAAGAAGAATTGGTCTAATACGTGTCATTTATTTTTTCATTTCTAGGACAACGCTGCTTAATAGGGCCTGAGTTTGGATCTGTTCTGCAGAATCTAAAGCACACAGGAAGAACTTTGTTTTTAAAAGTGAACGTCTTGGGTTGAAATAAACAAGACCTCACTGGCTGAGGTCTGTTTTGTATATACAGTACCTTTTATGAAATTAAAATGTGGTAACTATTTCACGTCAACCTTAAGGCACTTAAAAGTGAAGGATTTGGGGTTTTATTTTAAAAACACAAGGGCAGGGCCCTGTTCTCAGAGATGAAGTGTATCATGGGAGATGGTGTCCATGGTGAGGTCTTAATCTTATGACATCCAAATCTTTTTTATTTCAATTACTTCCACCTTAAAAAGCAACTAACACACAAACACCAAATACAACCAAAACACTGCACAGGTTCAATACCATGTTAGGCCCCGATCCTACAAACACTGACTCATCACCTTAACTTTAAGCAGGTGAGGAGTTGAAGGGAAGGCGTGAAGAGTCCCATTCAAATCCGTGGGACCACTTGCGTATTCAATTGAAGGAGGTGCATCAGTGTCTGCAGGACCAGGGTCTTACACACCTGCAGTGGGCCTGTTCCTCTTTTACATTGGAGAATATTGCCTTGCAAGGTACTGAAATTGTCCAGTATACCTTCTATGATTCTGGGCTGGAAGCAAGCAAAATAAAAATATGGATGTCTAAAAACCAGCTACAATGTACTTTGTAAATAAACTGGAAGATATGGCACATGAACTAGAGTATGCCTGCCTACAACAACAAAGGTGCAGCAAAACATATTTTTGTTACGTGATTTGAAGAGAAGAAACCGGACAACTGCTAGTGGTTTTCTTTGTTTGTTTGGGTTTTTTTTTAAGTATTAACACTTCTGGGAACTATCCTTTGAGTTCTGGCTGCAGAATATATTTCATTTTCTTTATGAGGTATTTTTTAAAAAGAAAAACATGTATGATCTCGATAATCTGTACAAGATAGATCTAATGGTCTTTTTGAAAATGAGTTCCAAGATGAAAGGCGGATGGCGACATGCACTGAGATGTCAGATTTGAGGCTGAAGACTTGGATTCCCAAAGAAGCTTAAAGGAGTAGACACATACCACTCTCATTGAATTTGGGCATCTAATTTCCTAGATACCTTTGAAAATGCTAGCTTGAGTTGAGAGACACTCCATTAAAATTAAGAGAAATTGTATGGCATCAGATTATTCTAGCATATATTAAAACTATCATTACAGGCCTGAGTCACAACCTACTGAAGTTAATATAAAAACACCCCATGGCACTGGATCAGGCCTTTAAACCCCAATTTAGTGTCCAAATTAAGGACAATTTCTAAACCAATGATGCTCCTAATGTCTCCTTTTAACGGTTCTTGAGTTTATGGCTAATTTGGTTATAATAACCAGCATGTTTAAGCAGCTCATGTTACACTTCAGGCTATCCATTTTCGGGGAAAATTATTCATCATTTAAAGAGTTTCTTCCTTCCCATTCCAATAATTTCTGAATTAGGAGGGAGACAAAACAACAATACAGTCTCAGATTAAGACTTATTTTGTTTAATGAACATACTACCCCTGACGGTCGGTTCTCCTTCGCAACAATTGTTCTCTTAGGGCCTGAGGGTTAGATATTTATCTAGATAATGAGATCATCCAGACAGTTACATTAGAAAGGATTTTTTCAAAGCCATCAAAAGCTCAGAAGGGATTCAAGCCCTCATACATCAGGGTTTTAATCAATCTCTAACTGAGAGGGTTGAGAAGAAGCTTGGCCTGTGAGCAAGTTAGTTCTGAAATTGCCCATGTAGGGGGATCGGTACCATCCTCTGATGTATCTTCTGCTGACCTCTGTTGGAGGCAGAATGCTGGACCACAGGTCTTGCCTGTCAAAGCAGTTTCTCTGTTCCAATCCTGCAAACTCTTCCTACGGAATGTTTACAACCTTACATAGTCCCATTGTTTTCATGTAGCATTTGCATTCACCCACAGTAAGCGTTTGCAGCGTTGAACCTGTGATCTGTTTCTAACAAGAGCTTTTTCTCTTAGATATTTGTTCTTCTGAAAAGTCAATTCACCGGGTGGGAGAGCAGGTGAAAGAATCAACTTTTTGCTGTTCCCATAGTACTGAGCTCAAAGAGCAATGAATAAAAGTTAAAGAGATGCCGTTGAACAAACAATCTGATTAAAGTGGAAGGAGGAAGTACAAATGCTAGCTGTTAACACCTACAGCCCAGAGAAAGAGAGAGGATAGTTCTGTTCCTTGTGATCTGCTGCTATTTTTCCTGTGCTGAAGTACTGATTTTCAGCCCTGGGTTAGAGTAAGAATATTTATACTGTATTATTACAGTGTTTTGCACTTTCAGAGATGTTCTAGCTAGTCATATAGTCAGACACTATAAAAGGGATTGTATATCAGCTTTGTTTATGTAATTGAAATTTTAAAAAGGGATGCTTAAAATTTAAGAAACATATATATTTGAAATGCAATTTTAGAACACTTTCTGTATGTGTATTAAAAAACGCTTTTACATGAATATGCGCTTCACTGGTCTATCAGTCCTAGTATATACTTGAAATCAGTGCAGTGTCTACATGGGTTTATTTTTATTTTTTCTCCTTCAGTTTGATACATTCCTTAAATACTGTGTTCTGCTGTTCTGAGCTGCATTGCTACATATAAAGCTGTACCATAAAGCAGGATATTCTGTGTTTGACTGGATGTGCTTGCATTAATAAAAACCAAGTTGCTTCAACCAGGCTAAACTTTACCCGTGGCTGTTTTTCTCCTGCAAGCCAATAAAATAGTTGCAGACAGAGGGCTGAATGAGGTGATCCAATGTTCTCAGGTAATGCAGATTTTTGTGAATCAGCTGGCCGGCTCAAATTTCAGCCTGGGTTTATAGACGTCTGATTTTATCTGATGCCCCACTGAAGAGTCCAATATATTCAAGGAAAATCTACTGCAGTACAAAGCTTAGAGCATGTTGGTCATGCACAGTGCACTATATATTCAAATATATACATCATATATAACAGCATCCTTTTGCTCCAACATAAGCAGGAAGATCATTTAACTGCTTAAAATAGCATTTCACATAATCTGAAAGTGAAGTTTCAGAGTTTCTCCTCTTACCCATATCCTTTATCTGGGTAATATGGTAGCCATAAAAGATGTATGCTAGTTTTAGCACACCAGAAAGTTTCTCTCTGGTGGAATCCCGGCACCTCAATAATACATAGAAAGCGCTGTCCAGCTGCAGATCTCAGAGTGCTCTGGCAATAGTCTGTATTTGACATTGCCCTGTTTTACAGATGGGGAGAATGAGGTAAGAAGGAGAAGTGGCCTACCCATGGTCATGCAAGTCAAGCAAGTGACTCCAGGTCTTCTAGTTTGCAGTCTCCAGCCCCACCCATAATGCCTCTTTACGCAAGAGCACAAGCCAACTAATAATGTTATAGCCCCACAACTCCATCCGTGAAAAGAGAGCTGGCTAACTGACGGGGTTGATTTGTGGCAGTCTCAAATACTCAGAGCAGAGTCTATTGGCAACCAAACTGTCCTAGAGGATTTACAGAGCAGAGCAATACAATTTTCAGAGCCTACGCATCACAACAAGCAATGTTCATTATAGCCTTTTGGAGAAGATAATGTTTACCAGTAGTTAAAGGAACCAACTGGCAAGTGTTTTCCTGATGGTCAGTTCATACTCACAAGTTATATACATGTTACATACTGGGAGGTTCACTTCTAATTATGCGCCTTGCAGCCATTAAGAATAAATTAGCTATTTTACTCTACACAGACCTGGGCATAAACAGAACTGCCTTCCAGACACTTACTTCCATTACAACACAATGTGAATATGCCAAGCAATAATGCAATGCCAGTAAGAGGTTTTTGAATAATACAAGTAATAGCTTGATCTATCAAACTAATAATCTCAGAAGAGTAAAAATTTCTAGCAAACAACCCCAAAGCAGCAAAATTCTCTTTATTAGTCAACTTAACCAACTGATATTCATGTCCTCCTCAGAGGGAACAATAATTGTTTAGAACAGACTGAGACATAGCTCTTTCCTTTCAGCAATCTAAAACACAGCTGAACATCTCAGTTTTTTCAGGACTGCCTGTTTGCCCACTGCCCAAATAATCAGAAAAGCCTGGGAACAGGGTATAGAAACCCAGTACTGCTAATGACTGAAGAAAGCCATAAAGCAGGACTGTGTGGACAGCTAGATTATCACTCTCATAAAATTAAATTGCAGAAATAGTTCATCTTAAACCATTAATGCAGGCTATCTAGGAAGAATTTCTAGCCCTGTGAGCAGCCAGACTTTAACAATAGATGTTTTTAAATTCTTCCTCCCAGACGCATCACTGGAAAGGTAGAGATAACGGGCTATGCTTTGAGGTTTCTGCATATCTTTATAGGCCTCCTATACTGTTGCCCTGACAATGCATCATATTGGGAAAAGCAATTCACAAAACACTCCAAGTTGAAAGTCTCTTCTCTTGACACTTCATCCACACAATCATTCAGAGATGGACCCAAAGGCTTGGGAAAGTTAGAAATAAAATCTCTTGATACCTTTCTGCAAGGGGTTTGCAGTAATTTTGAGGGCACAATTTGAAACAATTTTTTCTGGGGGATGATTTAGAGCCATAAAAGGAAAGAAATCTATCTGAATTCAGTGTAAGCATTTCAAACAGCTCCCATCACAGTGGTACCTCAGCACTAGATTCGACTTCTGGAAATGGCAGGAGGAGGGAGAAGAGAGGGATAAACAAAAACAAAATTTGACCATTTTCTCTACACAGATTACTGCAGTGCAACATTATCTGATTTCAAGTATCTTTTCACAAGAACAGCAAACGTGAATTACATTTAATGTACGAATTGCAGTTAGTTCTTTGGCGTCCTCTTCAAGAAATAGGGTAAGGAAGAAATTCACAAAGCTAGAGAAATACCCTACCTTTGACATGCACTGCAGATTTCCAATGGAAATTTATTTGCGTCTGATCTACTAGGATGTTCTTAAAATGCTTATCAGGTATTTAATGAAAAAAAATCCTTACTTATGTTACTAACATCAAAAATCAAAACCACAATTCTATATATCTTACATTTTGTAAAAATCTTTCACGAGACACATATATGGAGACCTGAAAACTACTGAATAGGGTCTATTCAAAACCAAATATGCCAGTAAATGGTGGCAAAACATCAAAAAGTATTGTTATGATTCTACAGCACTGATTTTGAAAGTAATATTGCAGCATCAAAAATAAATCAGTAAGTGAATAAATAAAGAGACAAAAATCCAAAACAAAACACTGGATCCACTCCCCACTTCTTTTGAAAATAGAGAGATGAGATTTGGACTTAGATGATACAGACTTTACAAGTAGGTCCCAATATTTCTAAATTTGCCAAATTAACAGCCTAGATAAAGATAAAACAGGAACGTTAAATTATTTGATACTTAGATATGAATCTTTATTTAGGGCTTGAACTTTTATTAAAGATGTCAGATGTATTTAGTTCTGTTTCATGGCTCTCTGCAGCCATTAGAATCATAGCAGATTAGGACCAACCCCAACTAAATCATCCCAGCCAGAACTTTGTCAAGTCGGACCTTAAAAACTCTAAGGATGGAGATTCCACCGCCTCCCTAGGTAACCCATTCCAGTGCTTCACCACCTTCCTAGTGAAAAATCTTTTTCCTAATATCCAGCCTAGGCCTTCCCCACTGCAACTTGAGACCACTGCTCCTATTTCTGTCATCTCCTACCACTGAGAACAGCCTAGCTCTATCCTCCCCGGAACACCATTCAGGTAGTTAAAGGCCGCTATCAAATCCCCCCTCATCTCTCTCTTCTGCAGACTAAACAAGTCTAGTTCCCTCAGCCTCTGCATATAAGTCACATGCCACAGCCTCCTAATCGTTTTTGTTGCCTTCCTCTGTACACTCTCCAATTTGTCCACACCCTGTCAGTAGTGGGGTCCCAAAAATGGACACAATACTCCAAATGCGGCCTCAGCAATGCCTAATAGAGGGGAATAATCACTTCCCTCGATCTGCTGGCAATGCTCCTACTAATGCAGCCCAATATGCCATTAGCCTTTTTGGCAATAAGGGCACACTGGTGACTGATATCCAGCTTCTTGTTCACTGTAACCCCCATGTCCTTTTCTGCAGAACTGCTTCCTAGCTCGTCAGTCCTCAGTCTGTAGTTAGGATGGAAGAATTCCATGCACAAGTGCAGAACTCTGCACTTCTCCTTGTTGAACCTCGTCAGATTTCTTTTGGCCCAATCCTCCAATTTGTCTAGACCACTCTGTACTCTCTCCCTACCCTCCAGCGGATCTACCATTCTCCCCAGCTTAGTGTCATTAGCAGCACTAGGTTTCTATACTCGGTTCCCTTAGGATCCCATTATGTATTAGAAGCCTTTTTCAGTTAACCACTTAAGCCTATGCTTGAAGTCAGTGGAATGTAAACCTGTTCTGAAGTGGTTTCCTGAATCTGTGCCTGATACTGAAAAAATGAAAAGTGGTAGGAGTAAAGGTAAACTCAGATGAGCCTTATTATTCATCTAGAACCAAAAGATCAGTGTGTGTTTGTTTTAATATTTCCTGACTATATAAGAAAGAGTGACCCATGAAAAGAATCCACTTGTGTTTCCTTAATAATTGCTCACGTACTTTTCCAGAAGTGAGAAAAATCCCAGCGCAGCCTCATCAGATTCCAGAAACACCTCTCCATAAATTGCTGTCCTGAACACTTTTGACACAGTGGCAAACTAGAAAATAATATAGTACAATATATCCATTCTGAAATTGAAAAGGAACATTGAAACTTACATGGAATGTAGGTTAGCCCATATGAGCATACTGAAGGCACAATTTATTCTTCACTTACTAAATTCACACACTATAAAAAGCACACACCTAAAAATCGCAATGAATATTTTTGAAATTCCTGTCCCCTGGATGTTTCCAAAAACAATAGAGTCCCTTCACAAGGCTAATATATGGGACACGAGTTGTACGGGAAGGGTTTACTCTCCCACCAAATTATATTTCTTTATTTGAAAAACATGGTATAAAAAATTAAAATGATATGGACCTGGTCTCCAAACCTTTAAAGTCAATGGAAATCCTTCTGTTAATTTAATTGGACTTTAGATCAGGCCTAAAGAACAGTGCCTGTTCTGTTGGCAATCAGTGCACGAGCTCAGGACAGAAGGAAGGAACTCCTCACTGCAAAGGTAAATACTATACTGTACATAGAAAGTGGATGCTGGAAGAGACAGGAAAATACTTCCAATAGCTCTAATAACATAACCCATAAGGAGGAAGCTTTTTTTCATGATCGTATTGGTCTCAGACAAATAAGTTAGTTGTTGGGATAGCACAGTTAATAAACAGAAGTTTCCTCCAACTCTGAAGAACATTAGACAGAAATGAGCTTCTACAAGCAGAGAAAAGAGGAGCTGCTTCCTCCTGGGGTGGCACAGCTACAATACCCATGAGTTACTTCAGGTTTGGGAAGGAGGATTGCCAAGGAGAGATTCTGTCATTTCACAAAGGCTACTGAAGTCTTTTTTTAAGTTGGCTTTGTGTTATTTCATAAGAGCCACCACTACAAACCTGCTGCATTACTCACTCAGTAGAGTCAGCGTAATGGAGAGTTGAATGAAATTGACAAGAGCCACCCTTGGCATCAATTCCATCCTAGTTCTCCTGAAATGCATTTTTTCTTGAAAACCCTTCCAGCAAAAAAAAAAAAAAAAAAAAAAAATCACCGACACCAAGTTCATATTTTTCCATACTTTGCCCTATTTTAGGATGAAAACTTTTGAAAAAGCCACAATATTTCTCTCAGGAAGTGATTCCCATTTTCTGGAAAGCTCTAATGATCAGGAAATACTAAAAGTGTCTTGTATCTCTTGATAGCCTTCTGCTTTTTCATGCAGGGTAACATTAGTCAGATTACAGAGAGCACAGAAAGAGACAGGAATACAGCAGAGTTCCACAGAACCATCATAACGAGTCAAAATTACAGGGTTAGGCCACAGCCCATGGTTAAGGGAAGCTGAGGTGCAATGTCCTCACAGGAGTCCCTGGAGACATTGTGCCCAATTCTCCACTTCCTTGCACAGCCAGGAACAGCAGTACAAAGCGAGCATTAATGCTATCAGATCAGCTTCTTACCTCTCCTTGCATAGGCACGTGTGACTACACAAAATGCAAGGAAACAGAACCAGGCCAACGATTCCAGAACCAAAGAGCGTAACAGCACTGTGAGTTGACGTAGTAAGCATTATTCTACCAGTGAGAGGACCAGGACATGGGCAGTCCGACCTAGTAGTCAGAGGCGGGAGCCAGGAAACAGAGCTTCTGCCAGAGATAGAAGCCTGAGGTTCAGGGGGCTAGTTGGAATAGGGCAAAAGAGCAGGGATGTGGAATGAGGCAGGAAAGCAGGAGCTGGGGGTGGAGGAGGATCTGGAATAGGAAGGGCAGGAACAGGAAGGGGGGGAAGGGCTCTGGAGTCAAGTGACGCCGGGTCCAGGGTGGCAGCCAGCCAGGGATCCATTTAGTTGCTCAAACAACTTCCTGTGTCTCCTTCCAGCTTAACTAGTGCATCTGATCCAATTGGTGGGGCTGGATTCGTTCCTAATCAGGTGCTTTATTGGTAGATCCCTTGGGAATAGGCTCCCCTTCCACTAGCCCCCTTGACTAGTTCCAATGAGCTGCTGGGTGGCAGCCATGATCTGAGCATGGCTTGCGGGCTCAGGTTTGAAACCCATGCTCTCTCGTATCAAGTCGCCTCTGGCCAATTTTTGTTTTGAGCACAAGCACTAGAAATACAAAGTGGGAGGACCAGGATTGTGCGCAGAGCCATGGAGGGAGGGGACCTGCGCAGGACCAGGCGGAGCCTGTCCCTGCAAATTTTAAAAAGGTACCAGAAAAATCAGATGGAGAAGCACCACATTCTCTGCTTGAACAGCAATGTAGTTGCTGCGTCTTTGAATCCACTCCCAAAATTTCACAGTAAATATTCACATCTGGCTGGGAAATCATGAACCAGGTCTGACTGGGGGCAGGAGGGGGGAGGAGGAACATGTCATTCCACAGGTTTTCCACTGGATAATAGATCATTTCTTGCAGTGGAAAATGGAAGGATTGGTCCCTCAGATTGCCCTAGTTCAGAAAATGTTAGGATCTTGTCTACAGCTACTGCCATTTAAGGCTTAGCCCTACATTTCCTGGCTTTCATCAATTTCTCTAGACAGACATGCTTTGCATGGGCATTTCCAGCAATTCTTCATTGCCACATTTTCCTTTGCATAGTTCTCTGTGCTAACAGATCAGGTACTTGACCAAGCTTTAAACGGCATATGAGTTCTCTTTAAAATATGCATCATTCCCTCACCGTAGCCTATTAAGCACAGTAAAATCCATATTTGCATGACAGATGGTAAAATTCCTTTGGAACCATTCCCTTCTCTCCTGCCAATGCGCTTACCACGCTCAATAAAAATCTTTACAAGGGAAATGGGATGGTAGTCTGAGGCCAGTGCCCAACGGACATGTGTACACATCATAAAATTATCACCACCGTTAGTACTTTGTGAACAGCCAAGAACTGATGTGGGAGGGAGTGTGAGCTACCCTACCAGCTGCAAAAGGTACAATTCATGCTGCTTTACTGCCTTGTCCTAAGCCCACTAAAGCTGGTAGAAAGACACGCACTAATTTCCATGGACTTTAGATCAGGTCCTAGAAGTTTCTTTCTAGCAATACCAGCAGCATTAGGTACCAATGCACTAGCCGGGCCATAGATACTGAAGCAAAAGAAAGCTCATTTCAGCTTATTCCAAATTTCACAGCTAAGAGTTGGAAATACGTGAAGGCAGGCCCCAAGCATAATTTTTTCGGACCCAGTAAAAACTTGTAACACAGGCCCCCACCCGCACATGTACCACAGTCCTTCCCATACATAGAATCTCATGAGCCATCAGAAAATTTTCCTAGTGGTAATGGGAGTTGCAGCCTGGGCTGGGCCCTCCAGAGCCTCCAGGCCCCAGTAAAGTGTACCCTCCCCTTCCCCCCCTACACGGTGGCCCTACCTAAAGTAATTAAGGGAAGTCTACAGTGACCCTGTTGCAGCTGTTCTGTGATCAGGGCTCCTTAAGGGGGCCTCCCCTCGCCCAACACATTAAAAAATAATTGTCGCCTGGCTGGTCATGCTGCTGCTGTGACCTCAGAAGCAGCATGGTGCCGATGGGGCGAGTCTCCTCCCCATGCCCACAGAGAACGGCAAGGGCAGAGGAGCTCAGCTGCCACTGTGGCCAACTGGCGCTGCTTCCCCGGAGCTCCTCACATGCGGAAAGGGGAATGCCGAGCATTCAGAGCTGCTCCTAGGGATGCCGTGTGGGAAGGGAGCTACTGAGGAGCTAGTTCTAGGGGTGCTATTTCTGAGGAGGGGGCAGCGGTGGCCTGGGGATCGGCACTGCCACTGCCAGGGCTTGTCGATTATGTAGGCCCCAACTCTGCTGCTAGAGCTGGTACTATTCGATAAAACTTCAGAAAACGTTGAATAAACTCTTTTGACCTCATCCCCCCACCACACACACACGAGACTCCAAGTGGCAGTCCTGTCTGTGATAGGAGACTCAAGTCCCCCAGCATTTAAATGGTTTTCATGAGCACCAAGCTCGCTAAAGCTTTGGTGAAGGCAGTAGGTGCAGCTGTTCACCACGTGAGACCACCAGGTTTGTACCAAAATCAAAGACAGCCCAGATTGATTTAGATGCAAAATGGCACATGAAGAACTGAAGCCATTTTTGAGTTCCAAGAGCCCAACTAAAACCACGCTGATCAATCTCTCTTTTGTCACTAACACAGCCAGAGAGATGTTGCAGTTAAGTTACAGGAAGGCGAAAGAAGAAAGGAAGCCATGTGCAGAAGAAGATCTTTAAGCCTGGGAGGTCACAGTGGTGTTGTTTATTTGTTTGTTTTAATAATTGGCCTTCAAAACCACAGAAATGGAGAGAGAATATTTTCCATTTTTAACGGAAGTGAATTTAGTGACAAACACCACTGGCTGGGGCAGGCAGTGCAGTCTTCCCAAACAGTGAAAATGCTCTGCATTTCTGATCAGTGAACACCTGCCATTATCTGAGCCCAAGCAGATGCTGCCAACTGCAAGGTGCTTTTTTTAAGAGGAACAAACCCACACTAGGTCACAGTCATCAAATTTCTGTTCATTGGTAGCCTACATGAGGATTTAACCTCTGGGCACCAGAGTTCAGAGGCTAGTTTGTGGACAAACATACTGCAACAGTTCTTCCCCTCCCACAAGAGAGAACATGATAATGGAACTGGTAAAAGCTTTGAACATTTGTGGCTATAGGAGGATTTAATAGAAAATAACGTTGCACAGTTACAGTCCATTGATGCCCTCATTCAGCTTTTCAGGATTTGTCTGGAACAATCGGAAAAACATCCCCGAAATTTTTCAGAACCCCGAGACACCAACACAAGCAGAATTGTTGAATGTACCTGTCTCTTCTTGCTGTAGGCTCCCAATATCCTCAATGTCATGTTCACAGGCTACCTCAGATTAATTTCACAGGAATCCACCATCCAATACCACCCTGGAATCATCAAATAAAACAACTCACTCGTTACAAAGCAACTCACATAGGCTATATACAGCAATCAGAAATTTTGTACAACACGCTGCAAACAATCTGCCAGGGAATGTGTCCTTTCCCATCCCCTAAGATTTTGGCGATTCTACCCAGCATGTTAGGCAACAGAATAAGAGATTCTTTGCAACTTGCTGATGGTAGCCTAGGTTCTGACCTGTCACCACAGTATCTGAGCACCTCACATTCTTCAATGTGCTTAGCCACACAACTTCCCTGGGAGGCAAGGCAACGCTACCATCCCTATTGTACAGATGGGAAAACAGGCCCAGAGAGCCTGGGTGAGGTGCCCAAGGTCATACAGTGAGCCTGGGGCAAAGCAAATGGTTGAACCCGGCTCTTCTTAGTCCCAGACTAGTGCCTGAACCACTAGATCATGCTTCCACTACTCTGTGGACAATACAGAGCAGAGGTTATAAAGAAGTCTTAACATGAAAATAATTATCCGGTGGCTCTACAACAACAAGCAAGAGGAATCATTGTTTCTAAAGAGAGTCTGATGTGTGACTGGGCTCAATGGCAGCAGGAGTGGGGGAACAGTCCATTTTCCAGACACGCCTTGGGATACATTTTACTCATCAGGATCGGACTGTGGAATTCTTAAACCGGATCTGAGAATCACTGCACAATATCTTTTCCCCCATTGTAAACAAGTTTGCTGCAGTGAGCTATTTTATAGGAACCAGAATAAAAGTTTAAAGGAAATACACGCCTCATCGAATAACTTGTTTCAAAGAGCAGCACAGATGTTGCTAGGGTTAAAAAATACTCACTTTGAAAGCGGTCTCATATTATAGGTCTATAGCTTTGCCGCCACACAAATTTGTATACTGGTTTAATTTAAACGAGTAACAAACCCTCGGTGGTCACTTTTTGATTTAAGAGTTGTCTTCTTTCGGTTTAGCCTAAGCCTGTTCCTACATGAGTAAAGATAAACCAGAATAAGGCTGATTTAAACAGATATATGGGTGTATAGAGGTAGAACTAGTGCAGTTTAAAAATCACACCTTAAGTTAAACAGGTGTAGCTTTGCACATAGACACACCATGGACAAGCCAAGATAGATGATTATGCTTTTAAGTGAATAAAAGGTGTCCCCTTACACTGCTTGGAACCAAGGCCTCACAAAGAATTTGAAGTCCCCTTTCTTTATTTTAATGAACCCCTCCACATGAAATAAAAAAGTCTTGGCTTAGGATATTTATCTTTACCCATAGAAAGAAATTCTATCTTACCTGATGACCAAGGGCCTTCTTTTTGCTTACTTCACCCAAAGAAAAAGCTGACTTTGAAAGCAATCAGCAACTACCTCACAACAGCTGTGACCAGGCACCAGCCAGCCCAAGGCTCGCTAATGCAAATAGTTACAGGTGAGGTAATAAGCAGTCAATGGAAATGCGCCAAAGTGTTGGCCCCTGACCTGCAGGCTGATTTCTTCTCCCAGCCTTACACAGACATCTCACTAGCAGGGCTTCTGCTTCACAGAAGGGAGGTGTAGCTCCAAGGAAACAGCACCACTTGACATGAGGCAGCCATGTAATGCTGGGATAGGAAGACTAGATTCTGCCTGCACAGGAGGGCCCAGCTCCACAGCCGGTATAAATTAGTGCAAAACCATTGAAGTCAATGGAGCTGTGCTGCTTTCTTCCAGCTGAAGATCAGGCCCAGGGCTCTGGAAAGTTAAAACCCATAGTTATTTTATTTCCCTTTTGCTAAGAAAGGTTTTATCCTGTGCTGCTCCAATCAACCTTTCTTCTCTAGCTACCATGCTCACTCTGTGGGTGACAAAGGGCTTGCTGCCTTCATGGTACAGATAAATTCCTTAAAACAAAGTTCTGTGATGGGTCGCAGCCCACTGCAACACACACTGATTTATTCACAAGGGAAGCACATTGCCCTGTTATCATTGGCTGTAACATGTTAGCAACTTTAAAAAAAAAAAAAAGCCAAAATCCTTAAATCCAGCCCTATAATTTGGGAATGGTTGGGCTTAGCCATCTTGCAATTTAAAGTGTTCCTATATGGTTTCATAATTAACCTTATCTTTGTTGTGTTTTTATCATCAACTTCCTTCATTTGACTTCTCAGAGGGGTGGAATTATACCACTGGCTAATCTCTATTTAAAAGATTTGGAGTGATATGGACATTCCATTTCCTTTTACCAAAAATACCTCACACCAACTATCACTAACATACCTTTTGCTAGACATAAGTATTTTATCATTCAGATGGTATGTAACATTGAATGAATTGCTGGATTTATGCTCAATCATTTTAAATCTGTTTAAAGCATCCTCTTTTGTTGCTAGAGCTCTCACAAAACAGAAAGCTGTTTGCATTGTTGTTATAGCCATGTTGGTCACAGTATATCAGATGGATGAGGTGGGAGAGGTAATATCTTTTATTGGACCAAATGTGGTTGGTGATAGAGACAAATTTTCAAGCTCTGCAGACATTTTTCCAGATCTCAAGAAGAAGAGCTCGAAAGCTTGTCTCTTTCACTAACCATAGTTGAGCCAATAAGATACTACCTCAGCCACCTTGTCTCTTTAAAACAAGAAGTTGTTTGTTTAACCTTACTCCAAAGGAAATTGTACAGCACTGGGGACCAAGGAGCCAAAGTTTAGCTTTCTGTCAGTATAAGCAGGGCTTGAGTGCATTATGACTTTGTTTGTTTCAGGGCATCTCCTTCTCCAAGACTGTTAATTTAAAAGCAGCAACTCATACACCGTTTGCAAACGTTGACGAGGCATGTCTTTTTAAAGGAATAAAGCTCGCTTTGGACAAACTGCAGATAACCTAGCACTAAAACATATTAATGTGTTTCTGGTTATGATTATATTGGTCATAATAGGCACAAAACTCTAACCTGGGTAATTTATTTTTCTAGGAAGAACAAAACCAGACAATTATAATAAAAATGCATTAGTGGGAGTTGCATATGCAAATAGCTACAAGATCAGGTGGTAATCATGAGTAAGAAAAGATCAGTAGAAGTGAAGAGTCTGTCAACTAGAGCTTGGCAAGCAATAAAAAATTATGAAAATGTTTGAATTTTTAAATTGGTACTTTTGATGTGTTTACAATATTTTCATGTTTGCTTTCCATACAGTCTTCAATTGAGTTTTATTATCAAACACTCTCAGTTGAATTTTGAGTTTTCATATTCAAATCCTCCCTGAAAAATCAATTTTGTAACTTGCTTCACATCTGAAACATGAGTTACACTCATCCATTCAAAGAACAGAAACAATATGCCATTCATATGACCAGTCACAACAAAATAACAGAGCTTGTCAGAAAGCTCTACAGTTAGAAAGTTGTGATTTGCTTGTGGACATTCTCAGAATGGAAAGCGTATAACAAATTCCATTGTCACTTTATTCATTCAGCTTTACAATAATACAAGTGTGCACAGTCTGTATATTATAAATAGGAAGATGAATCAATTATTTGTTGGTTTATTAGGTGTTTGCAAATTTTTATTCAGTAGTGATGATTTTTAGTGTTGGATTGTAGTGGCATCATTATTTTATGCATCACTCGCTGGAATACATGCCATTCCTCTTCATGATGCCTCACTCTCTGCATTACACAGTTAAGGAAAGAGCCCTGATAAGTTAATTAGACTCAACACTTTAAAGTTAGGGCCTGTTAATAAATTTAACCTCTTACCTTCTACAAGCTTAATTTAGCTTTGTTTTGCCCTACTGACCTGACCCAGATTATCTGCAGTCAACTGAGAGACTGCCCAAGTCAGGAAGAAAAGAGAATAAACTAGAGTGAAAAGAGGATTTTAATTCATAGTTATAAAACATTATTTTATTTGCTTGCTGGAACCTCCAGTTTCCATAGATAAGGCAATGAGAATTGCTAGTGTTAGATCATTAGCGTACAGACATACAGGATTCTTTACATTCACTTAGAGAATGAAAAACATTCCAACTGCTATTTTTTAAAATCATTACCACAAAATTCTAAAATGCTGTATATATTGTTGCATAACTAATGTCACTGACAATTTTAAAAAAACTAAAAATTAAGACTATAAAAGTAGAGGTGGTAGAAATTACGGGTAAGGAAATAGTGAAAACAATTCAAAATGAAAAATTAGCAGCTTTCTTTTCCTTCCACATTTCACTTTAGAGACCATGAAAATTTTAAAAACTAAAAAACAAACAAACAAAAACCCATAATGAACATTTGCTTTGTTTTTTAAAAAAATGCATGATTTTTGTTTACGTCCCTCTGGCTTTTTCACTTGTACTGTTACAAGCATGTTACATACATATTCATGTATGTTACTACTACTATAAGTAGTGGGTTAATTACCAAGATTATATAATTATCTATTGACTTATTGGAATCTATTGCAATTAAACATATATTAAACCATCTTTCTTTTATTTATTAATCCTTTATAAATGGACCCTTATTACAAAATGTGACCAAATGAAAGTTGCTGGAAGACATTTCAGAAATACTTAGGTTCCCAAATGATCTTAGTTTCATGTTAGATTAAAGTAGGCATGTATCCCAAAATCTACAAATTGATGAAATTTAACACAACAACTGAAAACTATGTTTAAGAACAACCAGCAAGCATCTAAATATTTCTTCACAGAGGCAGTCAATTCAAAACTGTATTTCTTTCCTCGCCCTGTGCTTGATTCTATTATCTCTCACTGATCTACATTTAAATAGTTTTTTAATTTGTTTTAAAATGCGCATTCTAAAAATACTAGTTCAAAGCACTTACATCCATTTCTATGACGTACCTAATCGCAAAAATGTGGAAAATAATTTAATCCAGTTCTACCATCCAGAACATTTTCATAATCCCTATGCAGATGCATGGTCCTTAGAAGAGGGGTTGCAACTGACTTTTGTGCTATTTCAAGCGTACAGTATTTCTAAAGTACACTGTATTATGTTTCTAGCCAAACATCAGCACACTTTGTGCCTAAACACTACAGTCTAAACAGCCTGACACCTCAAGGAAACGGGATAGACAGTGTACTTGACAGACCTGTGAATGTCTCCCAAGCACTGAATTTGGGCAGATCTGTCTTATTACACTTGGATTCTAAAATATAGTGTTTCTATTTTCTTTATAATGCTGCAGCAAAAGCTAGTGGATTACTTTAGTTGCAGAATAGACACCAGACAGATTATTCCTACTTAGTGGTCCCAAGGAAAGTCAATTCACCCTCACCACACACACCAAGGCACTCGAATCACTACAGCTATCAATCTGGTATCTTTTGTTGGTAGTGCATTCATTTAAAACGTTGACCCTATTTCTGAGCAGCATGCAATAAAGGATCAAGGCCTTCCATCTCTTAAATCTGTGCTTCCTTCCTTTTATAAAGGCACATCTTTGGCATGCCCGGTTAGAGTGCTATTACTTGGTTAAACCCCTTGTAATCCCTCTTTACCACATAAGTTTTGAAAGTGACGGCTTCGTTGGCCACAAGAGATGAGGGAGTGGGGTAACAACTGTCTAATGCTCTCCTGAAATGCCTCAAACATCAAAACCTGAACCCACCTATCCTTTTCATGAGGAACTGCCATAGCTTTCAGCCTCCAACTGAATCATTTATACCTGCTCAACAATTGAGGTGAATTGGAACTGCGTGTAGCTCACTGCAATATTGGAGCCTTAATAAATTAATTGTTTGGCTCAGCCTGTGGAGAGATAAAGACATCTTAGACGTCACCTATAGCTCAAGTAGTTTATTTTTTACTATTTTCACTCCAAAAAACTCTCAATGTCCCGAGGAGTGCCAGAGGAGAAAGTTGCTTTAGACTCTGGACTTGACAATGAGTTTTGTATTGAGTTAGGAGATTAAAAACCCCTTCTTTCCTGTTTACAGAAACTGGGCTGCCAAACTAGTGTAAAATTACACAGGTTCCAGAGCATAATTATAAATAAACCCCATGTCTTTTACCAAAGGCTATCATCAAGCCTTGAGTATTTGTAGTAATGCGCTACATTGGGAGACAGGAAACCTTAGTTATAACACATCAACATAACAACGTCTCTCTGTTACTTCGGCTAAAGTCACCTAGGGCCAAAGCACCCATGTTTCAGAGGTTCAAAACACCAACAACTGCAAATGAAATAAAGGGTAACCACTCACATAGACACTCTGACTTCAGAGTTAAACTGTCTTCTCCCCCTCCTGATTCTCCTCACAGGCTAAATTATGACTTCAGCCACACCTGTGCAGCCCCATTGTCTGCGGCTGCGTGGCACAGGTGTAAGTGATGAGAATAATTCCATGCATGAGGAGAACTAAAATACAGCTCCCTTCCCCCATTTTCTGTGGGTTCTGCCTGGCTAACAAGCATAAACAAAACATCTGAGGTGGGCAGACTTGTGGCTGAAAAGTGACTAAGGAAAAAAAAAAGCCCCTTCTTACCCAACAGAGCTTTTCTTTGTGTGTGTTCAGAGTGGAACTGCAATTTCAGGAGTAGAAAAAGCTTAGCTGTTTTGAGATAACAAAATGCAGCAGCAACAATTATCTACACGTTCTAAATATACAAAGTAATCTCGCCAGTCCAATGCTAGGAGTCACAGCTATCGTGACAGACAATTTCAGTTAAAGGGTTCTAGCTATGCAATCTCTGATTTACCCAGGTACGTTCCTAACAGGTTAACAAAATGCCACAGCAATATCTACAGGGGAATTTTTTTTTAACTGGATTTTCATATTTGAAAATGGTGACTTCCTCCTCTCTTCTGGATAAGGTCAAATCAATCCAAGAAAGAGTCATGCATTTCTGTGAAGGTGAAACGAGGCTATCATGCAATATATTGTATCACTGCAAACAGAAGACAGGCATATGATTCTATCATTATCAGAACAACATTTGCTTAATGTAAAAACCGCTGAAGTTGTTCAATGAACTCAAGGAAATGGAGTTACTTGTGATCTCACTTTTTAATGAAAATGAATGTCCCAGTATTGCTTTGCTAGTTTAATCCACACTGATATGCAATTCGATAGAGATGTAATGCAGTTTTGACAGGAGTTAATCAATCTAGACCATTACACTTTGCCATGAATTATGCATGATCAGTGCATTTTACTTTATTTCAACAAGAAATATTGTTATGCAGAATACTAGGAAGTTATAAAGGAAAATTATTATACACGGCATGAAGTTCATAAATTGAATCCTTGCCAAGGTGTCCCTGCCAGTCCTAGAACTCCATCAGGTTTTAGTGGCATTAAACTACAAAAGCAAAACAGCACACGTCACTGAGGTGCCTCTACTGGAAAGCCCCTTGACCTCTCTGCTCCTCTTTGTCACTCCTTAGTAGTGTCCAGTGGGAGGCTGAAATGCTTCCTGCTCCTAGATGAAAAACCATGAAGAGCACTTCATAATGCCGGAGGCTTGACTTCAACCCAAAGGCAAGAAGAGAACAGAAAGGTCTCGCAGTCCATAAGACTAGGTGACTGAAGGGAGAGAAGGGGAAAACTGACAAGTGAGAGAGAATGGAGTGCGAGGCAATGGGAGAGCACAACAGAGTCACCCGACCTTGAGGTACAACCCTCCATAAACCTCTTTTGTCTCTCAAACTGTTGTGCTTTTAGAATTGCCTGTATGTTCCTAGAACCTGAGTGAAATCTGGGGCCCCCACCCTGCCATTTGATTCCATCTGATACACCAGGGGATGGTCTAAGGGCACATCTACACAGCAAAAAATGTAAGAGGGGCGGACTTTCAGAGCTCCGAGACTCAGCTCACAGGACTGATACCATGGGGGGTCAAAACAGCAGTGGGGATATTCTGACACAGATTGAACTTGGGATCCACGCCCCTCCTCCCTCATGAGGATTCACAGGTCCAGCTACAGCCAGAGCACACCCAGGTGCTGTTGTTAGCACTGGCGTGCCAGGTCCATGAGCCCAAGTCAGTCAGCCCGGCTACTGAGCCAGGCTGCTTCCGGTCTCTGTTGCTGTGTACCTGTACCCTGAAAGAGCGTTAACCCAAGGACCTTGTCAGAGCCCTTATAATACAATGTAAAGGCCACCACCTTCTGCTTTATAAGGCAGGGAAATGCATTCCTCTGGTAGCAGTGGTCCTCCAAGTGCCTTGTGGTTAAAGCACTAGACTGGGCCTCAAGAGATTTTGGGTCAAGCCCTAGTCTTGCTACAGACTTACTGTGTGACCTTGGACAAGTCATGTAGCCTCTCCGTGCCTCATTCCTCCAGCTGTAAAATGTGGCTAATATTATCTACCTCACCAGACGGTTGAAAGGATAAATTCATTCATGTGTGAGGTGAACGGATACTACAGTGATGGGCAGCCACGTAACGTATACCGGCATTCGCTGCTCAGTTCTCTTAATAAGACATCCTACAGGCAATGAACAGCTCAACAAAAGAGAAGCAGGTACAGATAGGAACAGGAGCAGCCATTGCAGAGACTGGGAGGGAGGGGATTAAAATAGGGCCCAGCTATGCCAACTGTCCTGCCCCCCCCAGCCCCTAGACACAGAATTGTGCAGAGGAACTCCCCCCCCCACACACACACTCTGGGGACAGGCAATGGCTGAGTCTCCCACCCCACAACATGGCCTCAGGGAGAACGGCAGCCAGCCAGAGACACCAAACTTCAGGAGCAGCCAAAGCAGGGAGCACTGCGCAGTCTGGTTAAAACTGTAGCATGTTCTGATTGACTCTGCCCTGTGCTGACTGGCTGTTTACTTCAAAGGCCCCCTGCCCTCCAGTCAACACACAGACTCTTCACCTCAGCGTCACTCCACACTTGCCCCACTTACCTGCTTTGGCTCCCTGACCTCCCTTCCATCTAGCTGAGTCCCTCCTAACTAAACCCACCCTAATAAATACAAATTCATGGCACTCACACAATGCTTGTCACCACCACATTGGTCATTCTGCTTGTGTTCTTCCCCTTCCCTGTGTGCCTGGCTACTGAGACACCATTATCTCATTATTGCATTATACTTTCTATGTCAGTCGTCTCATCTTATACTTAGAGCAGAAGCTCTATGTGGCAGGGACCAGTTTTGTTCTGTAGCTGTACAGTGCCTAGCACAATGGGGTCCTGGTCTATGACTGGGGTGTCTAGACACTACTGCAGTACAAATAACACCAACACAGACAGCATACCTCGGCACTAATGAACATTTAGTTCCTAGTTCTCAGCCAGGTCTCTCTCTCCTATATGGCACTGTGGGAAATGTAGGCTGCTCATGTGGGTGTAATTCCCAAGTGAAGAGCCCCTGGTCAGTCCCCCCAGTACTGAGAAATGAGCTTGACTCATTGCTGTACACTAGTTGGTACACAATACATGAACTAACAGTGCACATGGGCGAGCTGTGCCCTCTTTCGATTCATGTAATTGTGTACACAGGGGGGGAGGCGTGGGGGGCTTGAGGTATACTAAGCACATGGCATTCTGGAAGGGTAGCCCATGGCCCTTTGCTTTGCTGCTGAGCTGTGGAGAGCCTGGGAGTTCTCGCTCTGGATAGTGGAAGACAGGCAAATTCTGGGACTTGGGGTCAAATGAAAAAAATCCCATTATTCTGATCCCTCCATTCCTCCACATCCTTTCTTTCGGGCAAGCTCGCACCATTTTTTAATTGCCGTTGGCCAGTCTGGATCCACCAAAACTCAACTCGATGCTGGCAGTTGTGACTATGCAGTGACTGTTTGGGTGGTATTTGATCTCTCAGAGCCGGGCGCCTTCAGTTTTGGATTTCACTCTCAGCTCTCCCAGCAGCACGAAACTGGGGATAAGGAACATGAGGGCAACACTGAGCAGCTGCTGTTATACAAACCATTCCTGGAGCAGCTTTGCACAGCATAGCTCCGGGCATGGGAAAACAGCATCGAGTGGTGGGACAAGATTGGACTACGGCTTAGAGCAGCCAGCAGCAGGAACAAAATTTCAGGAGACCAAAGGCAAACTTTTTGGGGGGGGGTGTTGTACTAGTCCTGGAGCGGCATCAGCAGCAACCAGCATACAGCACCTCTTGAAAAGCAGGTTGCCAGTGCTAGCTGGCAGCTAGCCACCTCCCGCGATGACTGGTGCATAGCCTACCAATTCAGCCTTTGTGAGGCAATTGTGTGTGATGCCAAGCGTAAGTTCCACTCTACTAGGATCCTGTCCAGCTCCTCAAATAAGTGGCAGGTTATGTTTCCACAACTCCATTGTTTCCTGCCATTCCTGCTTTTAATGTAAATTCCCCTTAATTGTTTGCCCTTTATTCAGCCCTGGTCAGCATCCGGGTTGTGACCCCTTCCCCCAGCCCTCCAGACATCTGACTAGCAAGGCCCATACATACATCTTTATTAGGTAGGCTGCTGCAAGAGCATGTTGAACAGATGCTTTTCAGAAGGCAATGAGTAATAGGGTCTCAGTACAGCTCCAAGCCCTAGCTGAGGCACAGGTTGCTGAAGTAATAACACCGTAAATGAGCCAGTCTACTACCAGCTTTTAAACCAGCTAAAGGGACATCGTGTCAACATGACTCCAGAGCAGTGGAGGGCACACAAGTAAACAGAGAAGTCAGTCACTTACACTCACACACGTGTAGGGTAGTTGGAAAACAGCAAGTGCACACAAATAGACCCCACTAACTCAATGCACAACCACCTCACTGTATTTGAGGAACGGACTCCAGGTCTCACAGTAAACGCAGAAGTGGGGTGCTCTAAGAGAAACCGCTCACAGTGTGGCGTGAAGTAGCATCTTATGCCACAAGAAACCCCCCTGGTTTTCCTGAAAATATATGAGGAAGAGGAGCAGAAACTGCTCTGATGTGGACATTAGAAGTCTAAGGACTTCAGGGCTGCTTTCAATAGTAAGTTAGAACAGATATAACAATGAACATGACTTGGTTTTCATTTGAATGGGAATTTTAAAAATATTACAAGACAGTTTTAAATTAAGTATGAATAGTTGGGAAAGTTGTGTTCTGAATAAGTGATTGATAATCATTACCTCAGATGAGTTTAAAAGCAATGAATAATAGTGTTTTAAAACAAACATGTCATTTAATTTTCTAATTAGAATGATTTGTTAATTGAAGTGTTCCACAGATGGTCAGACAGCTTAACTGGAATTGAACAAGTTCTTAGATAGCAAAATCTTTTTCTGGAAATTAGAAACAAGGTGGCATCTTTGCTTTGAGACAGGTGCATACAGTGAAGTCATTAGATTTTGCTACTTCACAATGATTTAACCACGAGGTAAAATTCACTTTTTAGTCTCTTATTTTCAGCATGTTATTTTACTATTTCCTGTAGCTTTAAATTAATGTTTTGTTTTGTTTTTTAAACACAAGAACTCTGACATTTTTTTTTAAGCAAAAGTTAAACCAATTCATGAGAGAAATAATAAATCATGCTTTCAATGTTCTTACCTGTTCTTGGACTGTATTTGCTCTCAGACTGCCTTGAAAATTCTTTGCTGACTGGCAGCCAGGGAACAAACCTTCCCCTGATGTCTTAATTAGTTTGGGTGACCTCATCAACCACTGAACCCATTCCCAAGGTAAGTCTTCACGGCGGTTAACCCAGGTAATTGCCACTTGGGTTAGCCTACCTCAAGACCAAAGGTCAGACTGCAAAAGCACAGTGAAGTTGCTGTGTTCACACTGGTACTACATTCACTTGTTAGGGGCACTGGGGGTGGGAGGGAAGGGAAGGAAGAACATCCCATGGTTTTTAGTGCTATGCCACTCTTTAGTGGGAGAATTTGTCTGTCCTTTCCAGACCACTGTGCAGAAGTGTTCTTGGCCCTCCCATCCAGTAAACCACTGTAGTAACATTATTTTGGGGATCCTGTAGCTGAACCACCAGTCCCCACATACCTCTCTCTCTCTCCCACACACCTCAGCTCTATGCCACACCTCAACCATGACAAACAGCTTTTCCCCTCATTTGATGCAACTCAAATGAAGCAACTATAAGATCTGACGGTTGAGTTCAGTCAGCTTCTACCTTAGAAAAACAAAACAAAACAAACCCTCTACCTTCCTAGTGCTCTGGGGAGCTGGTGGATGAAAAGGGTGAGGGCTGAAGGGCTGGGGTGATGGTGGTGGGGATCTGGACTGAGGTTGAGCTTAGCACCTCTGAACCACATCAATGAGGCTTGAAGGGCTCACACCAGCGCTGTTGCCTCATTTCATGCACCAGCGCTGTGGATAATGGTGTTTCTGCACATACAGGGCTCCCTACTGGTTTGCTGCTGCCGGGTGTTGCAAAGAAGCCAAAGCGGCAATGCTGGCATTAAACCCTTCAGAAGCTGATTCCTCAGTAAGGGAAGAAAAGCAACTAGAAAGGAGTTCCGATCTGATGAACAATGAGTAATAGATCAGAACACAGCACGTCTTTGCTTTGCTCCTCTCACTTCTCCTCTTAGCCACACTTCCCTCAAACTCCATTCACTCCCATGCCCTCCTCCTTCATGTCCTACTATGTATTGTCCCCACACTTCCAGCCCCTATAGCTCTGCCCTCAAGTAACTGAGTCCAAGAGAAAAGCCACAAGTATTGTGAAGCAGTGAGGAGGAGGAGCTTAAATGGTTGTTCCCTAGTGGCAAATTCTCAGCTGGTGTAAATTGTAACAGATCAATTAAGGTCAATGCAGCTATGACAGTTTGCACCAGCTGAGGATATGCACCATAACTTTTAGCTGTTATTTTCGTGGGATCTGCACTTGTCCAACATTAACTGTAAGCTGAACTTCTTGCTGTATGGATGATTGCTTAAGCCTGGCATGTTTTCATGGGTAATAGTCTTAGGGGTACTTATGAAACATTTACACTTATACAAACATACTTATACGAACATTTTTTCTCTTTCATAACAACTTGTTTTTTAATAAAGAGTTTGGAAAAGTTCTAAAATGCAGAAGTATTCCATTTATTTATTTATCACACAGGGAATACCAATTGTAAGACATCTTGCATTACATTCTTCCCTCTTTAAACACAATACAGTACACTGTTCTCCACAATAAGTTACATAAAGGCAAATTTTATGTACATGTAAAAAAGTATCAGTGAACAGAACTATTTTACATAGCATATTTTGCATCCAGAAGTCCCATATTTAATATCCACTTGCCTTTAAGTGTTTGAAACGAAAACTGAATTCAAAACCGATCCAAAATTAGTTGATCTAGGGAACAGTTTTCAACTAATTTCTAAATTTGCAGAGATTGCACATGCAGATCCCCATCCTCCCCACGAAATTAGTGAATCTCAACATTCGTCTGAAAACAAAGGATACTAAAAATGTTGCATCTAATCATACCATATGAAGCAACAGAAGACAAGTAACCCGCTTGCATTTAGACTGCTTGTCTTTTTATGTCCTGAAATATGCAAGAGGAATTTTTTTTGGCCCGCAGCTAGGATAAGCAAATGGTACATGTCCAGCTCATTTTTGCATTGCTATCAAACAAAGGAGAAAGAGATTTTCATATGTCCCTTTTTCCTATAAATTCTTCTGTAATGTGAATTGTATGGATGGCTGTTAATATAGTGAATTCAAGCAACAAACTATTGCCATGAAATCAACAACCTAATTAACCTACTAACCAAGCTCATGTACATTTTTCCAATGAGTTTCATGGTCACGTGTGTTTAGTTTTTATCCTGGAATGTATAAGTATAGCATCTTTCTAAAGTTACAGTGCAATGAGCAAGCGAGAGAATAACAATATTCAGTAGACAACACAAAATATTGTCCACTTAATGCAATCCTTACCCTACAATAATGCAAATATGAAAAAAATTATCAGAGGTGAAAAAGTGTTTAGTCATACATTCTGCTGTTATATTTTTCAATGAAGTTAATGCTGTAGAAACTTCTATTGAAATAATTACTTTCAGAGTTATCATCTCAGGTGTCTGAAACTGGTGAGATATGTATATAACAGAGTATCAGACAAAGGCCTGGTCTACACTTACCTTGAAATTCGGTGGCAGACGATGGGAGTTACGCAAGTTACGCAGAGTAGCTTGTGTAACTCCCGTCGACTTTTTAACTCCTCTTCTACACAGTGTCTTCACCGAGCTGCGCCGAAGGGAAACCCATTCCTGTCGACGCAACGCTACGCCACTTGAGGGGGTGGTTTTAACGTGTCCACTTCCGGATTGATTGAGCGGGTCTTCACTGACCGCTCAATCGATCCGGATGGATCAATCTGTGAAGATGTACCCAAAGAAGTTACACTCTTCTTCACTGAAAGAGAGGCACTGAAGTTTTAAGCTGAATTAAGGCTGTAGAACGATGCTGGTTCATTGTGAGTTTAAAGTCTTCAGTCTTGCATTAAGAATTCTTTTAACCTATTGCTTCACTGTTAGTCCTATATGCCTGTTTACGGAGATGGGTCTCAATCTCCTCCCTAAAGACCAGCATTCCAAGGTGCGAGTGAGATGCTTCGTTCATGGCTTTAGACTGGATACACATGCGATATTGCTCTGGAGTCAGCTCATCAGCACAATGCTTCTCATGCCAGAGGTGAAACAGGCCTGGGACTGGGGTCCGAATCACAATAAGGTCTCCATGCAAGTACTTCCTGTAAAGATGGACATCCTCTCCACCCCAACCTTTCACTTCCAAGTCAAAGCCCCCTGTAGTAACACAAAGAGACATCAGAAAGTATTAGTTTTGCAGAATAAAAAAAAGAGATTGAACATAAAAAACCCAAATATTATCTTTCTAGGTGCTGTAGATATTAACCACCTGAAATGTCACTTAATGCCACTTTTAGAACAAAAGACAACAGCACATAGTCGTAGAGTAACTCAAAACACACCAGGCCACTGGCAAGAGAAAATGACTTTTACCATGCAACACTGATTCCTGGCATCATGTAGGTTACAGCAAGACTTCAAAGTGGCATAATGTGGCCCACTTCCATTGTGCACATCTTGAAAGTGAATAATTGGTAAGCATTCACCAATTTTAGCAGTTGCAAATAAGGTGACCAAGCATCACGTGACCAGCTAACTATATGGACCAGAAGTGCCCCATGCACCACAATTTGAGAAACTCTTGATTAAAACGTCCATTCAGCCATGTTTCTAGCCAAAAGCATAGCAGAAGTTATTCTCAGACTGATATGCAGATGCAAAGAATGAGGATTATGTAATATGTGTACCCTTTAATATACCACAAACATAAAGCAACAGCACTTTTACTAGAAGTCAGTCTGGTTTAAAAATATATATATAGATGCTTCGTAACACACACATATATATATGTGCATCTGAGGGGAGGTGCACGATTTTCTTGCTGATTTACCACAATCAATCAATTATTGCAAGCCCCAAGAGAAAGGCTGTTTTGCAACTGAAGTAATCTGACCTCACTCAATTCTAACACTGAACCACAAGAGAGCGCCAGAGTATATTTCAAGTTTGAAATAATCAAAACTCATGTCAACATCTAATCCTTATAAAAATGCACATTAAAAGTAAAGGATAGGATTTTTTTTTAAACCGATTAATATGAACTACAAATTTAAAATGCTCGGTGAATTCACTTGCAAGAAGCAAGGTATTTTACTTTAAGTTCTTTAATGTAATACTATTGATACTTAAATTGTTAAACCAAGACTTTAATATCAGTCAAAGCTAACAAACAGAAAAAAGTTTGACTGGGGAGTTCAGGAAATGCAATAAGATAAATTAACATTTTATCCTCTTGAAATCACAGAAGAAAGGAGACTAACAGATGAGCTTTTGAACTCCCCTCATCAAAATTCACAAAACACACTTCTGTAAATACATCTTACCGACAGTCAGGAAATCTGTCCGATACTGACATGTCATTCCAAAGCCAAAATCCCGCCAGAAGCCAGAATCCTTCTTGTGTACCTATAATTTGAAAAGGCATATTTTAGTTTGTCCCCCGGTAATACAAGACGGCTTGAGGCGTACGTTGTCATTGTGTTTGATTTCAGGGGAATCTATATTTATCTGGTTATTTGCTTACCACAGTACATAACATTGGATATCTTTGTATCATAGGTGTGTATATATACACATACACACACGCCGTTTGTTCCATTTACCTGTCACCCAATTTTAACATAAAGACCTCATAAGGAATGACAGACAGATATTAATTTAGATGACGCAGAAACCATCACTCATTCTCATTCTCTTTACTGCCTTTATCCTCACAAACATTCCTTTTGCAATCTCCAGTCCAGTCTCCCTACCGCTCTCCTCCTCTTGCTTCCGACCTGTCAGCTGATGCCAAGGACTCTAACTTGAACATTCACCTATTCTACAGCCAACGCTCACTGCTCACCAGCTCTCTAATTCTCCTGCCACACTCGCTTCCTCCTTCCCTAGTCTCATGCTATTTATCCAGAAATGCTCAAGTCGGACAACTAGGCAGACTTCTTGCAGTTTAAAGTTCACTCTTCTCTCCATTAGGACCTCTTCCTCTTTAAAAAACAGACACATGGACTGCTTCATTGCTCCTTTCCAAATGACTCTGTGGGCTCACAATCCTTGTGAGCTCTTTTGACAAAGTGTTGTTGCTGCTGCCTCTTTCGTCTCTCTCAAACGCACCCCTTTTCTTAGAATCCCTCTTATTAAACCCTTGTCTGAACACTGGCCAGCTCTTATTTTGATGTATGTTGCTCTCAGATGTCCAGGTTCACTCACTAGCTCTCACTGCTTTTTTCTCTTTCCAGTCTGGCTACAGTACAGTTGACAAGCAGTTATCCATTCAGGTCATGACATCCCCATTTCTGAGTCTCTCTATTGGCTTCCTAACCTCTTAGCCCATCAATTCAGGCTCCTTGTACTTTCCTAGGAGACCCTACATAAACCTGGCACCACCTAAATTTTGGTCTTCCTGCCATCAGGAACCTCCCACTTCCTTTTCCTCACTCCAGTCTTTTTGGCCACCCAATGTGGACACACTGTGCCTCAAATATACTAGCCCTTATTTGTAAAAGAGTCTCCTCTTCCCTATCCAACAGGCTCTCCTATCCTTCTCTTCCTTATTAACTCCAACACCTACTTCTCTCTCAAATAACTGTCCTAGGATTGTTTTCTTTTATTTAGATTGCAAGCTCTTCAGGGAGGCAGCATCTTCTGTTTGTAAAGTACTGTATAATTTAATGGCACTAAATAAGTGTTTCTAATGGGATTCTGGCTACTGGATGGTGGGGATAAGATAGAAGTCAGACAGAATGTAAATGTGTAAGGTGAGGGGGGTAGACTGCACAGCTGGAGATGCAGTACATCCCCCTCCACTCCCCTGCTGAACTGCGAGGATAGACAGGACCATACATGCGATCACCACCCAGCAGCTAGCATTCTTGGGTCAGTATGGAGTGGAGTCCATGCGGCACTTTCCAAAGAGGTGGGTAGGAGTTCAGTGTTCTCCTTTCACCCTCCCATCAACAAGAGACATTCCGCAGGCTTCATTACTCAAGAAGATTACCTCCAGCAACTGCAGCCTGGTGTAGTACAGCTCTGCTCCCGTCACACGGTAGCAAGGGCTTTAAAAACTACGGTAACACCCTTGAATTACAACTGCTAATTGTGCTTGGTTAGTTTCATAGATGCATCCAGAAATACAGGAGTTTTGGCACTTTCCATTATGATGTTTGTCTCCCAAGCTCTTGTTCTTTTGTGTTTAATTAATAGAGCAAAAGCTGTGTTTCATATCACTGCCAGCGCCTCTGGTAAATATCCGGGATATCTGAGCTTTTCTGCTTCACTGAGCTGTCTCTTTAAGATGTAGCGCAAGGCTTTTAAACGGCTTAAGAATCAGACCACTTACCAACTGCTGCTCCACAGGGGGTGGTACATCTTGATTGGCATAGACAATAGCAGGATTATAAAGGCTGAATACCACGGGATAGAAAACTTTCTTGCCTATAAAGCCAGAAGAGGTTCATTAGTGGGCCACCTTTGTGAGTGAAAAAGGCAACTGTGAGGGTCTTGCTTTCATGAGGAATATTCATTATTAATCTGTTTAATGAAAAAAAACAGAGGCACGTGGGCCTCCCTCCCATGATTTCCATTTGGAGAGCCCATTAATATCTAACAAGAATGATGTATAGTAAAGAAATGGTATACAGCATCCAACATAATGCTGTGCTAAGGTGGACATAGATCGTGGGGCTTCCAAAGGACCCTTAAAGTAAGACTATGAATGCTAAACAGGACAATAAGAACACCCAGCCACCAAGAAGAAAGTTTAGGCAGATGGAGTTTTAGAACAACACCTTAATTTCCACTATGCCTGTCACCACTGCAGTGACAGACAGTTATGTTTATTTTCAATATGCCGGGATAACAACCTGCACAAGACAAGTACTGCTCCAGCTTGAGACAGGCAAGCTGAAGAAGGCTGTCCAACAATCCACATTCTGCCTGCTGCAGAAGTCTGGCTGATGGTTAGCGAGCTCTTGCATTACACTGGGAGTCAATATGCACTGACTGCTTCTCCAAAGCCAGTGACCTAGGTTGGGAGAAGTCCTCAAATATCCTTCCCTTTTGCTGCTCCTGGGGCAACTTTCCAGAGAGGCAGGTATTTGCCTCAGCTTTGCCTTCCCCTGTGGACTCAATTTAAGAGAGCCTTAAGACCAGGATCTAAAGCGGTATTGAAAGAACTTGTGAACCTCACCATTCCTTTGTCTTGCCAAGGCTCTGCTTTCTTGAAGAGTATCCTTCCCTTCTCCCAGGAACAGAGCAAAGAACAAAAATAACTAGTATCCACACTCAGGGGCCCATGTGCAAAGAGAAGGCATCTCCAGTTCCCACTCCAAGCAAATCTGCCATGCCCACTTTCATGAGAGTAGAGATCAGCTGACTTTATTATGTGATAGTGCAGCAGTGCTAGTTCATAAAGAACTCCCTGTCCTGTAACCTCTCTCAAGCTATTTAAGAACTTATATGGCCTTCCATTACCCTTGTATGCAAGTGCTGAGGCAGAGAGGAATCAAAGACAGTGAGCTCAAGCCAAAGTGGTTTGTAATTGTCTGTCCTTCATCTGAAGCAAAAACATCTATCATCGCAACTGGCATTCAAGGGAGCAACACACATACATCCCACACACACCCCGAGTAAATTGTTTTAAATTCTTATCATGCCACTGTGCTCGCTAGCTTGCATATTAGCTCACAGAAGGCTAAGATATATAAGCTTCATATGCTTGTGACAGCACAGTCTGGAAGACTGAGTTTAAGAATGGGAGACAGGAACTCCTGAATTCAAATTCCAGCTCTCTCAGCAACATGCTTTGTGGCCTTAAGGCATGTCACTTTACTGCCATATCTTGACAGTAAAATGGTGCTAACACAGGGTTGTTGTGGGGACTAAAAACTGCAGGATAATATTTGACAATGATGTGTAAGAGGTGGAGCTTGATGTAACAGAGCAGGTTTATAGCAAGCACTGGTTGAGCACATGCCCTTTTAGAACTTGCTCTTGACTTTGTCTCACTAACTTTTCCGGGGTGAGTATTTCCCATGCTTGGACTCTGCTATGAGGGGACTTTATTTCTAAACTAACGTAGAAATGCTCCAATTGTTCAAAGCTACTACTGTTTTTAACTTGTCTCATCGTAGATTTAAAAAGTGTGCATTTATTGTAGAAGAATTTTAGTTTGTATTTTAAATGAAGAGAAGTCACATTTGAAGGCATAAGCCTAGTAAAGGGTTAGGTACCAGCTCTCTTAGCTTCCTATTTGAGTGCTAAAATTTCTCAGCCTTACTATTGCTTTAACACTAGCTTTTTTGTGCACAGAATTTTTTTTTCTCCTTCCAAGAGCTACACATTATTGAAATTACTCCACCGTTCAAGTTAGTCTTATCATCAGTGTTCTCATCAGGTTATTGTAAGCCCCAATTCAGAAGGTAAAACTCCCCCATTTCAGTGACTTAACAGGAGCTTACCTGGTTCAGCATTCAAGCGGCAACTGTTAAGGAACTCAGCTGTGAAATAAATATCAACATCGCAGAAGAACATTAACACTTCGCCTTTCTCCCAGGCTCTGGCACCCATGTCTAGTCCTCGTCCACGATTAAATTCCTCATTCAGAGAGACCAGTGTGTAATTGTGAAAATTAGTTTCTCTGTAAAGAAAAAAAAAAAAAGTGAAAACTACTTAAATAAAGGAAAAAAGGATGACATTTACAGTGCTATAAATAGTATAATATATATTAGCTCTGGAAAGTTATTTAAAACGTCTAATGATATCAATCTTACTGTTTTTTCCAATGCATCTTAGGGGGAAAAACGCCTGCAGCATTAAGCGTTCTTCATGTTTAATAATCCAATCTACCAGTTGCAGAAACAAAGATCTGATCCCTGCCACCATGATCCATGCAGTAACATTTCAAATACAATAGCTATCCAGGCAGATACGAAAAGGCACGTTGAGACACTTATAATTGTAATTATACATACGAATTCCAGGAGCATCTGTGGATTTAAAGGCACTTCTGAATTGCCACGTTCTGGGAAGAATCCCTCAAAACTGAGGATTCTGGAAGTGGGACTCTAAATCTCCAGTGCAGAGCATACTGGGAAATCACAGCTGTGGCACTATGTGACTGCTGGAAGTGAGGCAACAAGCTGCAAGTTGTCCATGTGGTAACGCCATGACTGGCCAGTCATCTCACCACCTCCCACCAGCCACACGAACTGAGCAGAAGGGAATGTTGAAGAAGAGCCATGCAGAAGTACATGAGAAGCATAACCTGGGCGAAATGAGTAAATACCCCCAAAACACCTTCTAGAAGCTCTCAAAAAGTAAATGTTGGAAACATCTGAGAACAGCTGCCTAATCTAGTTAGGGAACCCACTGGGTCAACAAAACCTCATCTGAAAGAGATCGGTCGTCTGTGGAAAGCGGAGCCATCTCAACAAGGAAAAAAGGGATGGTTTCCAAACAGAGAAATCCAGCGTTCTTCACACTCCCAGCCACCTGACATGGCGAAGCAGTGGAGGAAACCAAACACTGATCAACCTCTGTATATCAAGCAGCTCAACTCACGGTGCCATTTCAAGCCACCTGCATTATAAACTCTGTCCAATAAGTTTAATCCTT
Source organism: Mesoclemmys tuberculata (assembly GCA_007922155.1). Taxonomy (NCBI): domain Eukaryota; kingdom Metazoa; phylum Chordata; order Testudines; family Chelidae; genus Mesoclemmys; species Mesoclemmys tuberculata. The sequence continues at coordinate 13,098,127 of ML675609.1, read as the reverse complement.
TGTTTACAAAGTGATCCATGGAAAGTTATGTGCAAGTAGGGGACAAATCCAGACTCATTGTATTGAAGGCTGAGAATAATACATGAACTTCTCAGGCCAACAGATTCAGTGGTCCTCTGGCAGCAGGGTACTGTGCTAGCTTTGTTACAGGCGACCAGCCATTTCTTCTCACTATCCCGAAATGAAATCAGTTACCATTATTTGGGCACATAATAAGTACCATATTGTATCCATAATTCCACCTTTTACATTTAATTTTCCAGTCAGCATCAGTTGATGTGACCCAATACTGACTGCAAAACTCACCGCTGTATGTTCTATATTACATAGTGCCAACCTTTAGTGAACCACTGCTAACTTCTCAGCCTATTTACTTGGTCTCTCAGCCATGAATTCTCGCAGACCAATGTTCAAATGATCACCCTACAAAAATACTGACCCCAAAGACTTTAACAACCACAAACAATGCTAAGAAGAATCAAAATAATGAACAAGTAACATAATATAAGATGATAAAATGAATGTTCTGTTTGGCTGTGACTGACTCTCAAAATTCTTCCTCACTATTATTTGAGAGGCTTTTTTTTTTTTTTACTGATAATAAACGTCACTTGTATTTCAGTACCTTCTATTTGGACTCGCTCACTTACCGAGCTACTGACTCTAGGATGCTCCTCACTTCAGACAGCCCATCTTGGCCAAAGTATACCAGTGTGAGGTGAATCCACTTGTCCTGATGAATACACACATCCCTATAATAAAGATGAGTTAACATCTATTATTGCATTCTAGCAAGGACTCTCTGACTTAAATGTTTTGAAGTTAGAGGCTTAAGTGTATAGGCAAATTATTTTCCTAAAGCTTTTTGATTTTGACAATGATTAGCCTGCATAAAGCAACTTCATGTCACATGCAGCTAATGTATATGACATATTATTTATAAATCTACCTCCTGCTAACTAAAAACCAATTCAGTGAAGTTACTCACTATTGTAATTCACTACAGATAGTGCAATAGTATACATTAATCTTGCTCTAAAAAAGTTTTAGAAGAATTGACAAAGCAATTATCAGCTTTTAGAGATAGAAAAACAAATTAGTTCTCCTGGGCCCCATCTTCCTGATTCAAATATGTCTTCCACTCCTGCATCTTATCCTGATAAGGTAGCTCTAAAGCCAATACATCGACCAAGATCTCCAGTGGCCCTGCCATTCTTAATGTATTCTAGAGTCCTTGCTGTTAGAATATTTGGTTTGTGTTTTACAGTAAAGGTAAGGAAGAAGATCGTTTCAAGAAACAGCCCTCCATGCAGCACTTAGTAGTATTCTATCACATTTCTATGTAAACTCTAGAACTGCACTAGAGGTAAATTCCATCAAAATAGGTTTTCACTTTGATAAATTAAGGAAGAGCTACACAGTCCAATCTAGACTCTGATGCACTTACCTAAAGTTTTGCATAAATTGTGCAAATGCCTCAGTTCTTCCAGCAAGAGGGACAATAATGTTAATAACTGATCTGGAAATGTCAAGTGTTTCACTCTTCACTTTCATGAGGGGTCCAAACGGTCGGAATAGCGTGACGTGTCTGTATTCCGTAACATCTGTCTTCTTATAAAACAATTCATACTGGGTTCCCTTATCTCTCTCTGTACGATAATAACCTGAAGTCACAGAATAAATTTATCTAGTCAAAACATGAGATTCAGTGAGACATTTAGCTCTTAATTTTAGATGCACCACTTGATTTTTATAGTAGTATAAAACAGTACAGAAAAATAAAGCTAGTTAGGAACTGATTTTTTGGTCCTGCAAAAAGGAGAAGGCTTTTGGGTTTTCATAAAAAAAACTCCAAGCAAACCTAAAAAACTGTATAAAAATAGACATTTCCCAAGGAAACTCCTGTTTTGACAAAAAAGCCATTTTCGGGGGGGGTGGGAGAAGTGTTTCAAACAGATAATTTTGACCAGATCTACTGAAAAAGCAGTTGTGAGTTGCTTTTCTTTGATGTATCTGTGAAAATCTATTTGGAACAAGTGGTAAAGATAACAACAGGCAACTCAACTGATGCTTTGGTGTCACTGATGAAATACATAGTGTATGTGAAGCAATGAAACTGTAATAGTTGAGAAAGATAGTTTAGTTCAGTCAGAAGAGACCACAGCACCACTTAGTAATGAGGAAACTGAGGGCAGAGGCAGGGTGGCTAAAGGGAAAAAAGATACGGACGTAGAAACTACCACATCCAACCTCACACACAGATTAATGGGACCAAATCAGGGGTGGGAGAAATAAATAATCTCCATCCAAGAACATTAAAGCAACTGGCACATGAAATTGACAGCCACATAAGCAAGGATTATTAATGAATCTATACACTCTGGGTCATACCCTATGGCTGGATAATTCCAAATATAGTACTTAAATATAAGAAAGGGGAAAAGTAAGTGATCAGGGAAACTACAGCCCTGTTAGTTTGATGCAAGAGCTTGCAACAAATTTTTACAAGAGAGTAAATTAAAGACAGAGGTAAACAGTAACTGGGATAATGTACAACATGGCTTTATGAAAGATAGACCACGCCAGTCCAACCTGATCTCTTTCTTCTGCAAAATAACTCATTTTCTAAGAAATGCAGTAGATCTAATTTAGATTTCAGTTAAGTATACAGTTCCACATGGGAAATTAGTTAAATTGGAGAAGACAAGGATTAATATGAGAATTGAAAGTTGGGTAAGGGGAACTACAATATACGCACACTGAAAGATGAACACTCTGGCTGGAGGAAGGTTATGAGTAGAGTTCAAGGATGTACTGGCAATATTGTATATTGCCAATATGGAAGGGGACTACAATATCCTACAAGAAAATTGGGATGACGTTGAAAACTCTAGCAATAGGAATTAGATTAAATTTACTAGTGCCAGTCATGCACTGAGGGACTGAAAACAAGAATTTTTGCTATATACTGGGGATGTATCAGTTGGAAGCGAAAGCAGGAGAAAGACCTGGTTTTGCTGGTCAATCACAGAATAACTATGAGCTGCCAACATAATGCAGATGTGACAAGAGCTAACGCATCCTAAGATTACATCAGGAGAGATGTTTCCAGTAGAGATAGGGAAGTGCTCTTACTATTGTACAAGGCACTGATGAGACCTCACTTGGAATAGTGTGTGCAACTCTAGTCTCCTATGTTTAAGAAAGATGAATTCAAACTACAATAGGTGCAGAGAAGCCTACTAGGATTATCAAAGGAATGGAAAATCTACCTTATGAGGAGATTTAAGGAGCTTTGATTCTTTAGTCTAACAAAATGAAGGATGAGGAGAGATATGACTGCTCTCTATGAAATCAGAGGGATAAGCACCAGGGAGGGAGAAGAGTTAATTAAGGTGAGGGCCAATACTGACAAAGAAACAAATGGATACAAAGTGCCCACCAACACATTTAGGCTTAAAATTAGGCAAAGACTTCTAATCATCAGAGGAATTAAGTTCTTAGCAAATCTTAGCAACTCAACGGAGCTGAAATACTCAAGACAAAACCGTTTACCTTAAAGTAACCATTTCTATTGTTTTCAGATCTTCCATACTATCAAATATTATCAGTTTCTCAGTCAGCTGGCCCAATCTGCTTAAAATTTAGTTTCTGGTTCTAAATACCTCATTAGAATCTTAGATTGGCATTCAACTGTTGACAATGATACATCAGCTTAGGCGCCAAAATATTTGTCGCTACAGAAACAGCCCATTAAAGCCAGTTTAAAGGAAGTAGTTATAATTCAGGAACCCATAAAACCTTGTTATCAGTTAACATTTCTAGATAGCCATTAAGAGCATTTACTGTTATTTTAGGATAGGGACAATGAGGTCTGACATCCATCTTAACCCCTCAGGCTTACAACAAGCTTAAGGGAGCACAGTATTTTCCAAATATAAAGGCAGAAGCTTTCCAACTGGGCTTTCATCAACAAAATGACAAGTTAAGTAAAGTACTGAAGTCACTGAACGGGAAAAAGCATTAAAAATGAAAGCTTTAGCTCTGAAATTTGAAGTCAAAACAGTTAATAGTCAAAGAAAAATTCTCTTCAAATGGCCAAAAAATGTCTCAAGTCCACCAATGCTATTTTCACATGCATATAAAACCGTAAAGTACCTATAAAAGTCACCATCTTTGTTTGAAAGAAAACAGTGTTATATTACTGTGGCTAGTAACTAGCATAACCTAATGATCTACAGCACAAAAATATTTCCACCTAAGTCCTGAATAAGGGTTATGGGATTCCTATAATCAAAATCATAAGAAACTGTTGACCACAGAGGGAATGAGTTCAATTTCCAAAGAGAAAGATGTTCTTTAGCAACTAATAGTCAATTTATCTGGGGGAAAAGACGGAGGGAGGAGAAGAGCTTTGCTTCATAAGAAACTATATCTGCTTGCTTTCTCAGAGGTCTGTAGTCATTAGAAGAGGCTAACAGAAAAGCAACAATCTAAATAGCTGCAAAGACAGTGAAGTGCAAACAATATGTATTAGAGGAAAACAGCTGCACATGACAGTAATTTAAAAGAAAAAACAGTTGAAACTGTAAAGTGACACTGTAAGAATGTCTCTAGGCAAACTAAAATATGCTTTCAGGTGAAAAACTTTAAAATCCAACATTACATTGCCTGGCTTTAAAGCTATACTTTAGATGCATTTCCCTTTCCTGCTCACCTCTTTCTCTCCACCATTGAAGACAACAAAGGAACTCAACAGAGCAGCGGTAAGGCAAAACACCACCGCACTATTCTATTAGTGAGAAGCAGATTCATTTTGCCCTTAGGAGCTGATTAAGTTATCTGACTGGAAAAAAATGAACTATTTCAAGGATTGTATAGCATTCTTGTGTATGTATTTGCTTTACTATGCATCATACATCACTACTCACATTTTGGTGTGCTTGCAAATAGAAGAATCAGCTCTAAAGCATTATGCACTTCTGACTTTTTCTGGCAATACGTACTACATTTAATACTGTAGGCCTATATATAAAGAAACTGTCATATTTCCATCAGAATTACCGTTTAGTATAGAGTAACTTCAAGACTAAGTTCTAGAGAAACAATGGCCACTACACCTTTTCAGTACATCAGCCTTGAGAAAGCAATACTGCTCATGGTTTGGTTTTTTTAAAAATATATCACTGCTTGAGTGTTTTGCAGCTGAAATAGCATTCTTCTTCTCTCTGCTACCCCCGGGAGTCTGGGAATTTAACAAATGCCAGCATTTTAAAGGTCATATGTTTGAGTAATCTGGTTTCAGGGTTTGAACATCTAGAACCAGATACTGAGTTGGTTTAAGTCTGCATAGATTGATTGACTAATGGACCTGCGCCATTTTATGCCACCTGAAAAATCTAGCCCCAGATACTCAGCAACCGAATACTCTAACAAAGATAAGGTACTCTATAAACATCACTCTCTCCCCACTAACACTGGTGCATGTGCCAATGTTTTAAATATGAATAACTAGTTTGTACTGTGACATTATTATACACCTCTTCGCCTACATGCATTTTACAGTTTACTGGTTGTAACTGATACAAAGGGATAATGTTAAGCAGAGATTTTCAAAAGCAGAAAAGGAAGCTAAGCAATCGAGTCCATGACCTTCACGGGAAGCCACGCACTTAACTGCCCTGTGTGCCTTTGAAAGGCTCCTCTTCAGTATTAAGTCCTGTTCTATGTTGACATCAGCACAATATAAGCAATATGATCATCAGCTATGGGACATCCAAGTGTTCAAATTCAAGCAGGCACAGCTTGGTTTGGCTGTTTGCTATAGTAAAATATTTCCACTGAAATTATTACTTTTTCTTCCCCCTCAATGAATGGCACCGTGCATTGGTGTGAGGCAACAGATTCTGCTAGAAGAGGCAAACCAGGTATGAGCTTTTTCTTAGTGCAGCAGATGTACTACAGATTATTAGTGTAGACATAAAAACTATAAAAACATGAAAAAAGCCATCAATTTTGTTTTATAACGATAAATTCCTCTACAATTATCACAAAGCGTTATGATCATCTATGCAGCTGATTGGGAAATGCACAAGTTATTAAATAAGCTTTTACAGTACCTTCAATGAAATCATTTTCATTATAGAGCTGTCTCTCTCCTATTCCATCATCATCATCATCATCTTGTCCATCTTCTTCATCAGGATTATTGATTACCTCTAGGCCAGCCTCAATAACTTCCACTAACTCATCTCGCTTATCCTTTCTAACAGCTTTCTCTTCTGGGTGCCGAGTGAGCCCCATCTCCAACTGGAACACTTTCATGGAGGTAAAGCTTTCAAAGGGAATGACACCATATTCACTAGGCAGCTTGGCCCCTATGCTCACCTCAGCCTTGTCAATTTGGGAATGAAGAAACTCTAGGAGATCATTCGATGCTTGTTCTTTGGTGCCTTGGTAGCCCATGCCGTTGACTTTTGGGCTTTTCTTTTCCTGCAGCAATTTCAGCTTGTCACTCATTTCCTGCAGCTCTTGTTTTAGCTGAGCAATCTGACGCTTCAGACTAGCAGCCCGGGTTTGATAGTGTTCCTCTTGCTCCTGTAGAAGAGCTTGGTAATATTCTTTACCCAAGTTCTCACCTACAACGCCGGGCAGAGATCTACTGCCATCTGTTTGTGGAGCACACTCAAGCAGGTACATGAACAACAACAAACTGAATAGTAAGGCAAGACCCACTAACAGCCAACGGGCCCTGGCTTGAAAAATTAAACCTCTTCTGGGCATTCTTATAAGATTTCAGGTCCCCCACCAAAACGCTGATTTTCTTTTTCATGCCTTTCCAGGAGCATCCCCCCAAAGTCCAAGACTTAAAAAGGGAATAAAACCATGATTTTCTTAATAGTCACATCAAGTTCTGTCATAGCCAAAAAAGGGATAACTTTCAGCATTTGTCTTAATCATGTGACATTGCAGAGACAAAGTCTGAAGTTACTATAACCTCCATGTTGAAAAGGAGCAAATGTGGTCTACACCATCAGATACAATTTCCGTAATAGTCTGGTGACTTGTCCAAAACAACAACAGAAACATTGTGAATCCTTGCTGACTTGTTTCCTATTTTTTATTTCTCAAAAGCAATAGTTATTGTTTTTCATTTGAAATTCTTCACAGCAAAGAAACCTGGCAAATACTGGGACTGGTAAGCTTTTGGAGCACAGCTTTTTTGTGCACACTTATTTATATGCTGAAGGAGCAATCTACACCTCAGTAACAGTAGTTTTCATTGGACACTGATATTTTCCTCTGGAACTTAATAATTAGGTATTTTATTCCACTTCCCCCCTTCTTTGGGCTTCTGTGGTTTGAGTCAGCAAAACCAAGGCAGAACCTAAAATTAAATGAAAGGTGCACATTAGAACTACAAAGCAGCCAGACAGCTGGAAAACACATGAAGGAAATGTTAATATCCAAAAATGTAGACATGATGGATTACAAATTTTTTTTTTTTAAGTTGTAAAATCTCATAGTTCTTTCCACTGTGTTACAAATGAACAATTTCCTTCTTATGAAAGTGTCTGGAGCATACGAATAAGAACAGCTAAATGAAATGTAACTTTTTCAAGCAGATACATTATAAGACTTCGCTTCCAGACCTATTGTGTCATTTCTGTAAAGCCTCCCCTTGTCATCGTTTTCCTTTCTTTGGAAATACTAAAAAAACATAACTATTTAAGGTAACCTCACTGCTTGAACATAACTTTCATTTCTGATTACCTTTCTTTACATCTAAAATCCTTTGAGAGAGAATTTATTCATTGACATGCTCAAATGCTGAAGAACTTAAGATCAAAGTTATACAAATATAGTTTCTCGGGCAAGATCTAAGTGAAATAGTTTCTGGCTACCACACTCGACTCAATGGCATCTGTTTGTCTGAATGCCGCATCTGATCAGTCTAATATTTCAGAGAGTATTCTAAGCATCAGTGGGCACAACCCCACTGATTTTGATGCAAAATCAGAACACTGGAAAAGCCTGATTTGCAGGAAAATCAGGGTCCACAGACTGTCTGGTGCTGCAGGCAGAGAAATCTCTCTGCAATCTATGCATAACAGGGACAGCAGTTTAGCTTGCTGTGCAAGAAGACCGCCTGTGGCTCAGACTAACAAAAGTAAGTGCCTTGGAGTTTGTAAAGGGAGTAAAAGGGCAGTGCTGGTCGGGCAGGGAGCCAGAGAGGACTGAAGGTGAGTACTGGTGATGGGGAGAATGCAAGAACCCAGAGGATGAAGGGAAGGAGTGGAGATGTGGAGAGGAAAGACTGGCAACAGAGATACAGGCATGAGGGGAAGGGAGAACGGAGGTGCACACAGCACACCTTGCATGTAGCAAGGGAGGGGAGGAGGAAATAGGACATCCTCGAAGAGTGGGGCAGGGGAAGAAGAGACTACAGAGTCTCTGCTATGGCAGGAGATAATGAAGGTCAATGGTACTCGGAAAGGAGACAGAGCCGGGGCTCTGAGGAAGGAGGGAGGAGTCCCTACAACAGAGGGGTGTGGGAGGGTGTTTGGGGCGAGGTGGAGTTATGCAAGGAGCACCTGGCGCATGCAATACTCTCAGCCTATCGAAGCTATGTAGTGCATACAACTTTACTGGCAAAATCTTTAAGCTTATTAAATTACGTGTGCTTTTTCTTATCTGCAAGTGCAATTTATATTCATTTGAATAGGCTTTATGCAGTCCCTGACTGACTCAGATTTATCCTTGGCCAGTACACCACTTATTATTTTGACAACAACAACATGCTAGATACTCCACAGCATAGACAGACAAGATTCTGGCTCCAGAGAACTTACAGTTTAAACAAAATGAACAGGTAAAAGTTAAGGAAAAAACAACAATAAGTAGCAAGATATTCCAACTTCTGAGGGAGTTGCACACATAGATTCCATGGTATTTGCTAGGAGGGGTAATTTTCTTATTGCTATGGTGAGGTAGCTTGGATAGTCAACATTACTTTGGGGACAAGGACGGGAGTTTAGACACTTTTCGTACAAAATGAGCTAAGAAGGGACTTGAAAGATAATGTGAATTCAGAGAGGTCCAGGTGAGGGAAAGGATTCAAGACGGGGAGCAGGGAAGAACAAAAGGAAGAAATGGTGCATGGAAGAAACCACTGACAAAAATGAAGAATGTGAAGGGATTGTTATCTGTGGTTTAAGATGAAGTAAAGGAGGCAAATGGGGATCAAAAGGCAAGAAAGAGGAAGCAAAAAATAAGTTTAGTTGTGAAGGACTTTAAAAGCCAGGACCAGGAAAGAGAGAATGGAAAGAGAAAATTTTTTTTTAATATGTATTGAGGAGAATAAACAAGCAGAATTTAGCATTAATGTGGAGGAAGTGAGACGGTGGGGGAGAGATGTCAGAAGGAAAAAATGAAAGCATCTTTGAATACTGCGGGACAGGAAGGAGAGTGGAATAGCAAACAGTGAGTGAAGGGAAGAGGTCAAAGAGTCTGAGAGGAGAAGGCATTAAATATTTGACATGTTAAGTTTATGTTGGCAGCAGAACATCCCAGAAGAGATAGCAGAGAATCAACTGGATGCTGATGGAGCAAAAGAGCGTAGGGTGGAAAGGCAGATCTGCAAACTCTTGGCATGTAAATAGCAACTGAAATCCTGCGGCTATGATCACTTGGGGAGAAAGGCCAGAAAAGGGCCAAGGACTGTCTCACCATGACAAGGGGGAAAAATGAACTTGTTCTGAAATGAAGCCAGGTTTCAGCAGACACTGGGATTGATTCTTCTACCTGTAAAGGATGGATTCTCTTTAATGGATAGTGTGTCAAAAGATACACCCTTAAATACAATTAAATCAAAGAGTATTTCAATTATACCATTAAAGTTACAAGGCCAAAAAGAAAAAAACAACACAGAAGAAATAGGAAATAAAAATGAATACATACTAACTCAGTTACTAAGGCAATTCAATTATTGTTCATGCTGTTGCAAAAAAAAAATAAAGAGAACTTACTGTAAATCTTATGGACTTCCATTTTTTGAGACTTGGACTGACCTCTGTCTTGGGTGCACTCAGGTATGCTGCAGTCTGTGCAAGAGTAATCAGGCATTCCTCCTTCGTTCTTCCTTGTAATTTTCGTAAACCTTTTCCACTCTCTCTTTGGAGGAGAAAGAGAGAAAGTTTGAGCACATTATCAGTCATCCCAACCTTCTCTCTCTGGGCACACATGAGTTTTTAGGAGAACCCTAAAATTCTCACCATGTGCTTGAAAGATTCCATTCTAAACAAGCCTCTATCCTATGCAGGGAATCTAGAAAAAAAAATGTTAGTCCTTTGTTCAGCTTAAGACTTGTGTCTCCCAAGAGCATTAATGAAGTTCTTTCTTAGTCCTTCTGTTTTCAGCTAGCAACCTCGGTGCTCCCCCATGTCACAAAGAAAGGCTTTTAACTGCACTTTCCTCTTGACCACAATGTAAAAGTGATCTCTGGGGCAGTTAATTCACTCAGGAAATTCACCTGAGTATCCAGATTTGAACAGTAATTTCGTTTGAATATATAAATAATTAAAAGAAAAGATTGTAGGGGAAAATTGTTATATTATTACATTATTTCTGATGAGTCGAGGGACCTAACAGCTTTGCCATCTGTCAGAGATGCAGTCTTTCCAAACTCTACCAATGAAGTCTTTGTGCCACGCTGCATCCTGTGCATGCCTGATGTACAGCGGCAATCACGATTAAGTCAGTATTTATCAAACCCTACCACACAGATCCCAGCCTATTTCTCTGTCACTACAATCTGAAGTAAACCTGGAAATGCCACGTTGTGGTTAAGTTTCATGTGCTGATAAAATACGCATCTACATACACTGTAGATCATCCTCACCCAGATCATTACACCTATTCCCAAATGAAATAGCTAAAGCTGAAAGATTAAGTGACTTGCCCAAGGATGCAAAGTCAGAACCAGAGCCAAAGCCTGGAATTCTTCCATCTCTATTCTGTGCACAGACCATACTTTTAGCTACACATAATGTTATTGGGATTTCAAATAAGCCTGTTGTACCATCCCTAGAGCACCAACCCCGCATCAAGCTGCCCAGTTTCAAGTAAGAGACTTCGGACCTCTGCATGTGCTGAATTTCATGCACAGGAATGGTCTGATTGAACTTTACAGCACTACTCAAATAGTAGTTCCTCACTTCCTGCTGCCAGAATCAATGCCTAACAATATTTAACTAGGGAACAAACTATAGAAGTTGAAGGAAGACCTGAACAAGATGGATCAGAGGCAAAAGTGATCTAATCCAGGCATTTTTTGAATGTAAGTGTCAGTACTGAACAATTTAATACACAATATATAAATAAAAATCTGTAACAAAGTAATTTCAGGTAATTAAGCCCAGATAAGTCCCTAAGAAGGAAAAATGACTGAAAAATATCTAGAACATTTTACTAATAAATTATTGTTACAGAAATACAGCTACATGCCTAGAGAAGTGATTAACATCAGATGTGTCCTCAAACTATTGATCAGGGTCCAAATGTGGTCAGTCAAGGCAGAAAGAAAAAGCTAGTCTGCAGTACAAAACCAGGACACAGAGTGATGTAACGCTGACATCCAACCTTTCTTTAGTAGAAAATTATATTAATTTTATAAGTGATCCTTCACCATTTCCTTCTGAATTTTGCAGGCAAGTAAGAGTGGAAACACATCATTTGCAAGCTAATGAATTTTAGGTTTCCTTAAAACAGTATTAAAAAACCCAGATAAGTATTGTATACAGAATGGCATTAGTTCAGTGGAAGCTGCAGACACCTGAACCTGCTTAGGCAAAACTGGCACTCACAGGCTTAGTCTATTTACAACAAGTAAAAACCAGGCTGTACCTGAGTCAAAACAGATTTAGCAATGTCTATCCTGAGTATCCTTCACTGCATTAGCTGACTTTACGGTCCAGAACAGTTTATTATTCGGCTATCATAGCAATGGCAACATTTCACCATCTTTGAGTAACAGGCAGGCAGAGTGCTGTTAACTCAGTCAACATGGCAGGCAGTTTTTGAGAACTTAATTTTTTTCCAGAAAAAAACAGTAACTCCCTCAGTCCAGTGGGATTTGGGACACAGATGTTCGTGTTTGAACTTTTGTCTTCTGAAGTATTTACATGAGCATATAAATGGAGAAAGAAAGTGCTACTTCAAAACATTAGGCATTACTTTTAATCTATGAATGAAAATTTTAATCATTAAAAGGAAAAATGGTGAGAACATGTAGGTGATTGTTTTGCATGTTGGGAAAATGAGGAAGTTGCAGAAATGACTAAAGGGCAATAGAAAAGGTCAGGTCACTGACAATTACAGAGAGGGTCATGAGGTTAATGGGCTGAACCAACTGTCATTGGCTATTGAAGAAGTGCAAATTAGCTGGAGCTGTCAACCAATGCAGGCTTGGTCAGTCATTTAATGCAGTGTTCTTCACTGCAAGGCCTGGGAGCCAGTGGCGGCTCCCATCAACCCTAAGTGCAGCTCCCTGACTAATGGTTAATATTCAATTTTATTTTTAACATTAGAATATGCACTGAGTCTATCAAAGTCCTCCTCCTTTACACATAACATTGACTACATGGTACAACGTGCACCAATAAGTACAACGAAGTATATCCATTGTACGGTAACCGTAATGTTACCATAGCTACCAACGTGTTAATTTAGTAGTTGATGTGGCTCTCACTTAGAAGGTTTTTTGCCAGATTGGCCTTCACTTGAAAAATAGTGAAGATATCTGATTTAGTGTCTAACTTAAAATTTGCAAATTGGGTTACATTTGAAAGTCAATGTAAAATCCTTTGATAAAGTGTGATCTATATACAGGCTTGGAAGGATTAGATTTGTAATCGGTAAATGTTGATAAATGTCAATCTCACACACATACACCTCCCCCTCCCTCCCTCTCTCTCTGTGTAAGGTAAGACAAATTCTGCTTGAGAAACCTTTGGTTTAAGGATATCCACTTTGCATATTTTGCCATGTGACACTAACAAATGGTGTTTTAACAGTTAATTCAAAAGAACTAATTTTCTGAATCTCAACAAATGCCATTTATTTGTTTGACGCCCCCTCCCCCGCCCCCATTTCCTACAACTGTGGACAAAAAATTTAAAAAGCTTTAAAATAAATGTGTATTATCCAGCAAAATTATCAAAAAATAAAAACTGTGTTCAGCTAAAGTAGTTTTAAGACAGACTTGAAACAACCAGTAGCTTATGTATCATTGTTGAGTGGGAAAGGACGGCCCAGGAGCTACAGCATGCGACCTCGGTTAACGTTTGTGTTCTGCCGCAGACTCCTTGTCTGAGCATGGGGCAAGTCATTTAGTTTTTGTGCCTCAGTTCTCCCATGTGTCTGTGAGATAGCAGTACTTGCATAGCACACACAGTAGAAAGACTGTGAGGTGCACAGATAGGACAGAAATGGGGGCCATCTAATTATGACTGTTTGATTGAACTATTCATGATGAGATGACTGACTCTGTAGACATGGGGAAAGCAGTGGACATCATATACATTGACTTTAGCAAAGCTTTTGACACCGTCTCCCACAGTATTCTTATCAGCAAGTTAAAGAAGTATGGGTTGGATGAATGGACTATAAGATGGATAGAACGCTGGCTAGATCACTGGGCTCAATGGCTAGTGATCAATGGCTTGATGTCTAGTTGGCAGCTAGTAACAAAAGAAGTGCCTCAGGGGTTGGTGCTGGGCTGGTTTTATTCAACAGCTTCATAAATGATCTGGAGGATGGGGTGGATTGCACCCTCAGCAAGTTTGCAGAGGACACAAAGCTGAGGGAGTGGTAGATATGCTGGAGAGCAGAGATAGGATACAGAGTGACAGACAAATTAGAGGACTGGGCCAAAAGAAATCTGATGAGGTTCAACAAGGACAAGTGCAGAATCCTGCACTTTCAACGGAAGAATCCCATGCACAGTAACAGACTGGGGACCGACAAGCTAGGCAGCAGTTCTGCAGAAAAGGACCTGGGAGTTACAGTGAACAAGAAGCTGGATATCAATCACCAGTGTGCCCTGGTTGCCAAGAAGGCTAATAGCATATTGGGCTGCATTAGTAGGAGCATTGCCAGCAGATCACGGGAAGTGATTATTCCCCTCTATTTAGCACTGGCAAGGCTGCATTTGGAGTATTGTGTCCAGTTTGGACACCCCTCCCCCCACTACAAAAAGGATGTAGACAAATTGGAGACAGTCCAGAGGAGGGCAACCAAAATTATGAGGGGGCTGGAGAACATGATGTATGAGGAGAGGCTGAGGGAATTAGCCTTGTTTAGTCTGCAGAAGAAAAGAATGAGAAGGGATTTGACAGCAGCCTTTAACTACCTGAAAGGGGGTTCCAGGGAGGATGGAGCTAGGCTGTTCTCCGTGGTTGCAGATAACAGAACTAGGAACAATACTCTCAACTTGCAGTGGGGAAGGTCTGGGTTGGATATTAGGAAAAACCTTTTCCACTAGGAGGGTGGAAAAGCACTGGAATGGGTTACCTAAGGAGGTGGCAGAATCTCCATCCTTAGAGATTTTTAAGATGCGGCTTGATAAAGTCTTGGATGGGATAGTTTAGTTGGGGTTGGTCCTGCTTTGAGCAGAGGGTTGGACTAGATGACCTCAGGTCCCTTCCATCCCTAATCCTCTATGACACTATGAAGGAAGCTTCTACTGCTTGTAACCAGATGTATACCACAATGGTCAACATTGTTAAGATCTTCATGTCAAGAGCTAACACATGTGCCACCTGCAGTTGCACAAGTACAAACCCAGGAACAAATGCTGCATATTCTTGAGCCACATTTACTAGCACCTCCTCTATATACATAACAGACATCTGTTTTATGAAAACCGCTTATAAGAAGTAACACTACTATTGCAACAACAATAAATCTATCTTAAATATTTCCAATGCTGTGCATTAAGACTGCATGCATACAGACTGCACCAAGTTGGTCTGTAAAGGATACTTCACCTGCATTCCTTTTTTTAAATGCCTCCACTCAATTCTTTCCCCTGTAATCCATTTCCCACCACCTTCTCAATGTCACCTGACATGATAAAAATACCAGTCATTCTTTAGCTTGTGACTAGGAGGTAAAGGCCTTTGCCAAGATATAGGTCCTGCATCCATCACATGTTGATGCCAGGTATATTCATCCTTACCCTATTTATCTATACAAGATGTGAAAAGCCACATTTAATTATGTCCCTATAAATGCAGTGTTAATGGACAACTTTTCCACCACTCTTGCCCCCTCCTTTAAAAAGAAGGGAAATTACATGCAACATGGTTGAGAGGCAGAACATAAGAATATTTAGGTTTCTTCTGCAATGCCAGCTCAAGCCACATTGGAAGTTCTAGACTTTTTAATGGTATAAATTTAAGTTTGGAGATTTAATAGAACAGAAAATACTAGCTATATACAAAGTGGCTTAACTAATATTACAGTAAGAATCTCACCTTTTACATAGACTACCTTTGTGACATACAGCACCTCATGTACACCCTTACGGTATGATTTATGTATCATTCATGTTCACCCTTATTGTGTATTTGTGTATTGTTTAATGGAAAATATGTCATGTAAGGTGTTTTTGGAATGCTTATGGCACACTGAACATTATTATTATGGTAGTATGTTTCTTGTAATGTCAACAGAGGTAAGTGTGTACTCCCTTGGCTTCCCATCCATAAAAAGGAGAAGAAAAATCAACAAGTATGAACCTCAGAAGTCTCGTCCAAGTAAGGGATAAGATGTGGGGAACGCTCTATGGCACCAGGAGGCAGGGTGCTGGGAAAACCAGGTTTCATATTTTTGCTAATCACCCCTGATATGAAATATAAATTCTTCATACTGGGTGCAGGAATGGTGTCTTGATGGGTACTCAACATTTCTTCCCAAGATACTGAGACTGATAGTACTCAATTTTTCATGAAGGCACTGTTCCTGGATCCTGCTGGTGGCTCAGTAGCAGCCTTTCACATCAGCTTCAGACTTGTAGATAGGCTTTTCCAAGCCCTGTGCTTAAGGGGAGGATGGCAGCCAGCAAAATATAATCCTAGAGATGGGCCAAGGAGTGGGGAGCATCACAATACTGGAAAATTAAGTCATTGTACTTGAACACACACACACACACACTTTTTTACATTTGCATAAAGCTAAAGTATAACAAGATTATTTGGGAAAAAAACGTTATTTTGAGCATGACCTTATTTAAAGGCTGACTTTCTACATCTTGGAATTCCATATGTTGAGATTTCACAGAGGAAAAGTCTTTTATTCTGGTTGACAGAAATTCAGCTGATTTAGAAGAATGGCTGTCACCTCTCCAAAAGACATCCAAGGTATACACAACGTTACCAAAATCTGTAAGGATATACAAAAATAACTGCTTGTTATTCCTACTGCATTTCATATATACAAATATAGAAGTGTTTCTGCTCCTTACCAAAGAGACCATTTATTCTCCAACATAAGGAAATAAACTAAAAGGCTAATTCAAGACACTTATCTGTTTTTGTTCAATTAGCATTCTGGTTTGGTCCCTTGTTAGGAATTTTTTAAAAAGTGCTTTTACTGAAGAAGTGGCATTTTTATGCTTTTAATAGTGACCTAATTCTGTATATTCTCACTCTACTTTGAGTTGTGTCTTGATATACTTATTTTCACATATTCCATTTCAGAATTTTCATCTTCTACAAGCTATAGATGGTCCGATGGCTTGGCTGTTTTTGTGATTCTCTGACTCAGTCAAAAGGCAAATTTACAGTAATTACTTTTAAGTCCTACCCAGGACACACCACAAAATTGACGTTTCATTTTTACAACTGTTTTTCTTGGCAATTCATGTACAAAGGGTATAAACTTTGGTAATTCCCTTTGAACATGTTATCTTATCCTGTTTCCCACCAACCTCATACTGATTCTATGAGAAATGCTTGCTGAACATTAGAGAAGCTATAAATTTCATCCGTAGTCTTGACTTCCAGACGTTTTGTGACTCATTGCAGTAGTTTTGTAAAAAGTGAGCTGGTTTCTTTAACTACAGATAATCTTTAATGCACCACAAGGGGAGAGGAGGAGGAAGAGGAGGGGAGAAGCTACCTTATCTACAGCTAATTTCCCCATAAAGGGCTTGTCCCCACATAACCCCCCATAGCTATTTGACAGAGTTTCCAGAAAGGCTGTATTTCAAAACACTGTGTTGCAGTACTATCTTAATTCAAATGATACAAGCTTACAGGGACTTAAGAGTTGATCCAAAGCCTTTTTAAGTTAATGGAAAGGCTCCTGTCATCTTCAGTGGAGTTTGCATAAGGCCCTTAATTTGGGTCAAAGCTTCTACTGGACTAGCAGAGTTCGGCGGTCCATCCAAAGAAGATCACAACAGAAAAATAATGAGGACAGCTTGAGAGATGTTATAAAAAGATGACAGTGTATTTACTTCTCCCTGCTAGGGAATAGAGAGAAATAGTCTTAGCAAAAACTGAAGTCATTACTGTAGAAAGGAAAAAGCCATTACTACTGAAAACAACAATTTGTAGTGACTTTAAGACCATTACAAGGGTAAAACACCCAGCAACCTATTCCGGGAATGCAGTTAGCTTAACTTATAGCCACAGAAAGGCAGCATTAACAGTGACAAGGTTGAATAGGATTACAAACGCTCTCAGAACACATTGAGTAGTGTTGGCTATAGACCGATTTTCAGTTTCACACAGGTCTGGTCAATTTCACTTTGAAGCCTGAGTTTTTGTGCTGAATAGTTCTCCTTTCTTTTTTGTAGAGATGTTAAGAGACAGGAAAAATGGACAAAGGAAGAATAGAAAAGGAAGCAGAAAATGGAGATAACACAGACAGCTATCAAGACCCTAAGAGTTTAGGCCAGAGGTATCACAATTTCATTTTGTCACTGAACTACCAAGCACTGACATCTGCTATTTTTAAATCCATGTATTCTTCATCTGAAGCCAGATCACAACAACATGGATTAATGTTACTTGCAATCATAGCCCCACTTCTCACAAACCCATTGGCTTATAAACTCATGAGCCAGACGACCAGGTGGGTTCTTTGTTGTGAGATAAACCTTGACAATCACAGAAAGAATAAACAGAGTTACGGACTCACAATTTTAGTAAAACAAGGGAGTCACAGAAAATATTTTAATCGAGATCTACTTTATATTGCAGTAGAAAGGAATTAAATTAATTGCATTCATAATTTAAAAAGGGAAATAAAAGCAGCAAGTCATTTTAAAATCCAAAAAGCTTTAAAAAAATTCATTGGCTAGTAATCATTCCAATATACTATAATTGTGCATTCCTAACTTACAGCTGGAGAATTTAAGTCTTGGCATACATTTCAAATGCAGCACAGATAGTGTGTCTGGTGTGGAACTAGAAAGGCTTTTCTTTCAACATACCTACAAGAGTTAAAACAACAATTTAAGCCCTTTCTAAAGTCTACCTACCACCACCAATTCTTCCACAGTAGCTTCACACATCTACCACCATGCCCCTCACATTACCTGGCAGAAACCTGGCATATTCACCCAGGAAACACTTCAGAAAACAAAAAAGACAGGGCAAATATGTGTCAGTTTTCCTCATGGATATAATAGGACAGTTACTACAGAGACTCCTCTCTGGGGCTGCAAATATATGGAAGAGACAAAAACAGGAAGTCTGACAGAGAAAAGCAGAGATCTTGGCAACAGACTTTCAGGGAGGATCAGGATGTGGGGGTAATCAGCTCCACACTATGCCACATGTGACTCAAAGGCAGTTGTGCTCCTTAAAAGCCCGCTCTCAGCCTCATTGAGTATGCACCGCATCCACGCCACATTTGCCTAATATCCCTCAGGCATGCTATGTACTCCCCTCCACCCCTTATTAAAGTAATAGTCACGGATTCCATAACCATCTACAGCAGCATGACCAACAACAAGCTTCACTCATGATGATCTAATAGCCTATAGTTTATAAAGAATGTCTGTCTCCAGGGCTGTCAATCTGGCATCTTTCATAAGTACTAAATTGACCTTAAAAAGACATTGCTCATTTCTGCCCTAGTCATGAGCCCCACAAGAGAGCGAAGTCTGAGGCACTGCTGGTCAGCAGGAGGAATACTGACATGAGTAGGTTAACATGTTTTCATACCATGACTGCAAATGACAGTGACATTAGGTTACTTAGTTTTTAACTGAAAACATTTTAAGAGCCACAAGACACATAAGATGCATAGAATGACCGATTTTATATCTTACGAAGAGTCTCAAATGCAATATTAAGTGCCAGAGCATATCTGTAACAGATAATTACTGAAAAAGCTTACTACTAAATGTCTGATATGAAACTGGTCGGAAACATGCAGTTGTTTGGCAAAATAAAGACAGCGTTATATTTATCAATCATAAAAGTCAGCGGAAAGAATGTGACACATTCTTGATACCGCACAACATTCTGTGGGTTTACCTCACTTCTCAAAAAAAAGATAGAAGCCAGACTCCACACACAAAACAAAACAACTCTCCTCAAAGTTTCCCTCCCAGCAAGTGTTGTCTCATTGCAAATAGTGTCAATTTCAAAGGTGGCTCATACTGTAAAATTCTGAACGTGCACACCAAAAAGCTGTATTTTTGCCAGAAGAAAAAAACTGACAATTTACACGAGTCTCAGGTTTCATATTTAGACACTCAAATAAGAGCTGCTACATAATGCTCTTCAGATCAGAGGTTTATGCTGATTCTTTTCTTTTATAGGACAAGTGCCAACAGTTCTTCTTGTTGCCTCTCTGATCCTTAGGAAACCTGGTACAGATTTTCCTCCAGTGCTACTCTTTACATTTTTTTCCCATCTTGCTGTTGATGGTCCACATCACAGTTACTAGTTAAGCTGCACATCTTCCCCTTCTCTGGGCTGTGAATGCACTCCCTCAGGCATCGGGGCACATACCTTTAAATTTCCTCAAGTGGAACGTTGAAATTCTCTCTCTCTTAGACCAGACCCATGGCTACAGTATTCTACGTCAGCTATGCTCACCAGTAGGTCCTATGGAGTTCAGCAGCTCCTGTTCTTCTCTTCAGGAGCCTGGTCAAAGGCTCCAAACCAAAGTATTGTTTATCATTCGGAACAAAGAATAACGAGAGAAAGGGGAGTTTAAGCGAAAGTGCATACACACATACCCTTCCTACCTTCCATCCTGTAACGGCAGGCCCACCTTCTTCAGACAATCTAGGCACTCCCTGTCTCAATGTGATTAGCTCCCTAACAACCAACTCCATCTCTGAACAGTCTTTTTAACTGCTATTATGTGTTTGATCTTCTGATTCCCAGCATTGGATCTGTGTGGCAAAACTTGTTTTGCCAGCTTTCACTGGAGGTCAAACCATGAGCCTCAGAGCCATGGGTCACATAAACCTTTAGTATTTACCATGAGGTGGCTTACCTTATGCCATTGTGTCCTTCCTGCTTGTTTTCTTACAGACTAAACCAGTATGTTCATAGAGTAAACATCCCAGTACCTAGGTCAACATACAGTATTCATAAATTATAGAGCAGCTCCATGTATATTACTGTTCAAACGTCAGCAAAAGCAGCGAAGGCAATGTTATGTACTGGCTATATTTGGAAATCGGTGGTATTCTGCAAATGAGCCTCTTAGGAAAGAGAGGCACATGCTTAACAGCCTCAAGTGAGGAAAGAGTCACCAGTAATGAAAAAGACGTTAAAGCCAAATTCTCAGGCAATCCACCACCAACTGTCAAAGGAAAGGCATGGTGTTTTAACCTTTCAACCACTAATGAGAACCTAAGCAGCAATAGTAATGGCTGGTGCCTGTGTCTCTGTAACTCCTACATGTATCATCTTCCTAGCAGAAAGAGTAAAACTGACCCAGGATTTGTCTGCACTACAGGTTATATCGGCATAACTTATGTCACTCAGGAGTGTGAATAACCACCCCGCTGAGCAACATAAATTACACCAACCTAAGCGCCCAGGTGGACAGCCCTAGGTTGGTGGGAGGGCTTTTCCTGCCAACATAACTACCGCCTCTCATGGAGAGGGTTTTATTATGCTGATGGGAGAATAAAGCATCCTCATCAGATGCGCTAGAGTGGTGCAGCTACACTGGTGTGGCACTTCTAGTGTAGATTAGACCTCAGAAGGCAATAGAAAGGTTGCTCACATTTATAGTGGAGTCACAGGACGCTCTGCCCATCAGTCATATAGGGATAGTTAAATCACATTGGTAACAAAAGCCTAGCATTGCAAAGGGGCTTTGGCTTTCTGATGCTCAGCATCACAGTGCCTAAATTTTTAGACACCTAGGACCACAGGAACAACATGATTCACAAACCTGAGTTAGGTGCCTAGATTGCCTATACAAAGAACAGGGAGATAGGTGCCTTAGAATGCAAGTCACAAAAAGCCAGCATGCTTGGCACAGGGCCACCTAAACTGGCCAAGGGAGGATGTGCTAAACCCTGCCCTGACCCACCCCTCTCCTGGAAACAGGGGCTTAAATCCAGGCTACAAGGAGGTTAATAATTCACATTAGGAGCCCCTATCATGTAATTAGGCAGCTTGGGTGCCGAACCGTGTTTCTTATGAGAATGACTTAGACAGGCACTTACCGCTACACAAAAAGCCAGAGTAGGGTGGTGGGTACACACCTTGTAGCTTTTACGCCAGTGGTTCGTTAGAGCATTCCCCTTGGATGTGGGGGACCTGGTTCAATTCCCTCCTCTGGCAGGGGGGGAGAAAAGATCTCAGTGGGCATGTCCCACCTCTCAGGAAAGCACGCTGACCTATGGGATACTCTAATATGGGCCTCACTTCGTCTCTCCTGTTGATGCTGTTCCACTGAGGATAAATAAGAAAAGTCCCCTGGGGCCAGAAAAAGACAGTACCATTCGGTAGCCTGGAGTTTAGGGTACCCACCAGGGAAGACCAAGGGCCCAGAAGTCTGCTCCAATGATTCATTAGTTATCCACAGTGGAACAGCTTCAACAGGAGAGACTGAAGGAGCCACACAGCAGAACACCTCATAGCTTAATAGTGGGAGACCCCTGCTGAGATCATTTTTCCCCTTCTGTCTGAGGGGGCAATTGCTCCTGTATCTCCCACATCCCAGGGGAGTGCTCTAAGCCACTGGGGCTAAATGTTATAAAGGTGGATAACTCCACCACCTCCTCCAGCAGCAATATTCAGAATGGGACCCAACCCAGCAGAAGTGATTAGAGGCTGCCTACTGGATTAGGCCCCACCCAGGCATGATTTACATGGCTGAACACGTCTTTCCCGGTTTGTAAATTACTCTTAAGCTTTTGTGGAATATAGACGCCCAGATGCCTAAAATGAGGTGACAGAATGCATCATCAAAGGCAAAAACTTAGGACTTAAGTGCTGAGGGAACTTTTACTCTGAAAATGTAGGTACAGAGTACATTTAGGCAGGAGTTTTGTGAATTGCAGTGCAGCTAAAAGTGGAACTTGAGTTCCTAAGTACCTTTGCAAATCTCAGCCTAATTCAGCTCCCACTGAAACCAAAGTGGACCCCTTCCATTGACTTCAAAAGTGGTTGGATCAGACTCTCAGGGAAACTCGGAAATAACTCACGCCCCAGCACCTCCAATTTTGGAACTACCCTGGCTTCAATGGCAGGTGTGAAAAGCACAAGGGTCAAAAGTGATATGTAAAATGTTGATTCTACTGTCACGAAAACAGACAACTGTCTGTCATTTTCCCACTGTAAGAAGCCATTTAAGCCTTTCCTGAGCATCTTGTGTTGATGTTGATCAGTCTTCCATGATGATTTATTCTCATAGTAGTGCAAAGCAGTTTTACTGGCTGTTTGTTTTCATTTGGCACAAAGATTACATGTTAATAGAAGTAAAAACCCATTAAACTTTCCTACACTTATTAGTTCATCTGTATTCACATTTTTAACCCCCTGTAAAACAAAGCCAACTCCAAAGTTGGAAAGGGGCCTTTTCTTTCTCCTATTGTAAAGATGTTGATGGAACAGCAGCACCATCTGGTTGTAATTATTTTGCCTTCCAATACAGTCCATACAAGGCTGTAAGAGTATAACCCACAAATGGGAAAAATGCATGATTGCTAGTCTATGGAGGGAAGGGAAGTAAACCTAAGGGATTTTGTCAGTATGTCACATCTGAATTGATGTCTTTGAAACAGACGTTTAAGAATGGCGAGCCAACTTTGACCAACCTTTGCCAAGGGTCCTTCAAGCAACCTAACAGTAAGACACTCCCTAAGAAGGGCTGTGTAGACTATGCAACATGTGACCCTGTAACAATGCAGTGTATTCATTTACTTCATACTCACAAGGACGCATACACAGTAACATGACTCCTAAGCTGCTACCCCCCTCCCCAAACCTGAGTTCAGATTCAGGCAATAAGACGGAGTCCTTCAAAAAGCAGCATTCTTGTAAACTTCAAGTGCAGAGTCTTAGAAAAATATTCACCTGACTTCATTCAGAACTTTAAGGGAGATGAGTGAAATGGGGGATAAATATAATCACTGGTCATGCCTATAATCCAAACGGTCCTGTGCACTACATATTTGCAGAATCCAACCTTCAGTGTCCTTTCATAGATGTTATTTATTAGTTTATAATTGTCTAAAATGTGCTGCATAAAGATTACACTACCGGACAGTCTCCTAACAAACATGGATTTGACTTTATTCATGGAAGCAGTCACACGCAAATAAATGGGAGTGTTTACATGATTCAAGTTAATTATTTCACCCAAGAGACTTTGAAACAAGAGTGACCCATTAACGCTGGGCATAGTGTCACATGCCAGCAGTCAGAGAAGGAAATATTTAACTGAAAAGTTATATTACAATCTCTTTACTTCTGCCTTTCCCTGGAGCAATTATGTGCAGAGCATCTATTCGTATGGCTTGACTATCATAATATAAACAGAATGGGCAGATGGGATGAGCAAATTTTCCAGACATTCCTGGAATGTTGCTCAACGGTTAAGAGATTAAGCACCCTCCATAACCATCTCAAACCAATAAGGTTAAACCTAACACTGAATTTGTTGTATATTCAATACACACGCACACCAAAAATCACGACTGATAATTTAAGCTACTGTAAATCAGGCTAATCAAAGTTACAGTTCTCTCAGAAACTATAATTTATCCACATGGCACACATATAACATTGAGTTTACGTTGTAAGAGATATGCACCAATAGACATGTACAATGTGGCAGATTTACAGCTGCTGTGGGAAGCATAACTAAGTTTCCTGCCTTGTCTGCTTAACATTTCAACCATAATACTACATTAACAGATGACTTTCACACTGAATTTTCAAGGATTTTTGAAAAAGATGAATTGTATTTATTGCTTTTCTCTTCCTTCATCATGAAACTACAGGGCACTATATTAAACATAACCCAGAAAATGTAAAGGACGTGCTCCAGATATGTTACAACATTCTGAAGATCCAACTAGTAAAGAATTAAAAACAACTAATACACGAGACATCAAGTATTCTAAGATCATATGCCAACATATCACATATACAGTAGAACCTCAAAGATATGAACACCTCGGGAATGGAGGTTGTTCATAACTCTGAACAAAACATTATGGGACAGTACCCTGCAGTCAGTGTCTTCAGTCGAGGCTCGGAGAGAACCTTGCAACGGTGGCACCTGGCAGCACCGCCTGGTTTGCAAGCAGCTCCCTGCCTTATTCCTGTTTCTCACCTTTGGGTTGAACTGGGGGGACCTGCCCCACACCTTTGGCACTACAAACTCCAGCCCTCAGCCACCTCTACCCAGAGCTTGCCCTGCATAGTGCACTGCTTGCCAGTGCCCCTTCCTCCCCTGCCCCTTGCACTCCCAGAGCCATGGCCAAAGCTTGGCCTGCATCGGTGCACAGTTGTGACTCTTTAAAACTCCTCCACAGTACAGCTGGCTCCAGGCCAGGCTTTGGCTGCAACCTTTAGTTCCTTGCAACTGGCAGCAGCATCAACAGGGAACTTTCTTTCCTGGGCTTCAGAGTAGGTGGTGGGTGGGGTTGAACAGCTTCCCCCTCCCAGTGGGTGAGGAGGTGAAAGAGCTCCGTTGGCTTACAGGAACAGCACAGACCACGAACTGTTTCTGCTCTGCGGGCCAACCTTGCAATAGCGGCACAGTATTTGCTTGCTTTCTGCTCCCCGCCCGCTGCTTCCTGATTGCTTACTTCCGGTTTCACAGGGTGTTCAGCTGACCAGTCAGTCCCTAACTCTGATGTTCGTATCTTTGAGGTTCTACTGTAACACATTTCTACTATTCTCATTACTACTATCTGACTACCTAAAACCCAAATTGTGCGCCCCAACATTTACTGTGATCCAAATCCAACCCCTTTTCCCCCCTGAAAATATCCACGTACATATTACAAAGTAGATTTTTCTTCCCTTTCTTTTCACGGTTTCTTTTTCTTTCTTCTTACTGTGGAAAAGCTAATTTGCAGTCATGAGCTTCACATTGGATTTTGGAAGTGGTGAGATTTGTGATCATTCTGTTCTCTTTTATATATAAAGGATAAAGAGTGAATTCCAGTATAGTTAAACAAATATTGCAGAACTACTAGGAATGACCACAACAGCAGCTAACTTTTAAAAATGCTGTACAGAACGTAAAACGTAATCAGCCTGGGCGGAAAAAAATGCACTAAGATATAGGCGCATGTCTCACCCATTTCCTGCCACAAAAGTAATTCAATGCACGAGATAAAGGCAAAGACTGATATAAACATGCAGTCGGATGTTTGGATCTGAAGAAGTTCACATTCTAAGACAGATAAAGTGCCTACTCTGCAAGAACTAAATGACCAGTTCTCAATTGACAAAAGGTCTTTTCATTGTATTTCTATAATAGCAGTAACAACATTTGAAGGAACTTAGATTTTTCAAGCACTATATAAACAACAGGCCTGCATTTGCCAAATTTGAGCAAACTAAGCTGTACTTCAGACAAATGAAGCCAATCATGCATCCCTTCCCAATCCCTTTCCCCTCCCACCCACACACCTGCTGCATCCCATCCTCTTCCCTGTGTTAAAGGCCTACTTGAAATGAGCAGTCACTCCAAGTAGAATATGTATGTAGGTTTTCTTAGCATGATATTGCCTCAGGGCTTGTCTACATAAGAAAGTTACACTAGTATAATTTAAGGTGTGAATTTAAACCACTACAGTTATTCTTGGACACACTTAGGGCAAGTCTACACAACAAAATTAAGTCAACCAAAGTTACATTGCTGGACAGCCACCGCAGTAATTAAATTGCTTTTGCATGTCCACACTACGCTCCTTGTGTGGACGCTGGTCATCCTCATCTGGAACGCTCACGCCAATTTAACTGTGAATGTAGGGCTTCGTGGGACGGCTTCTGAAAGGCAGCCGCAGACGATGTCAGCACTGACACTGTGTGGACCTCACTACACTGACCTAAGTGCTATGCCTCTTGTGGAGGTGGAGCTATTAAGTTGGTGTAGTGAGCAAATTACATCAATGGGAGATATATTTTAGTGTAGATGCTTAGAGTTAGGTCAATTGCATCAATTTAACTCTGTAGTGTAGACTAGGCCTTACTTTGGCATAAGAACATCTTTTTCCAGTTTAGCTTACGCTGGTTGGGAAATGATTTAACCTAAGCCTGAAAAAGGCCACTTTTATTCCAGAAAACCAATGTCCATAAATAGCCATACCCATCTAACTGGAGATGTTTAACTAGGCCAGCACAGCTATACTGGTGTAACTAGCAAAACTTTCCTATGTAGACAAGTCCTTAAGTGCTTTAAAAGCAGTAAAATAGTTAACGATGTTGACATTTAAAGTACTATCATTGTTTGAGTTAGCTTCCATTGAAGTGAACAGAACAGCTCACACCTGAGCTACTGTTACAGGCTCTCTGCAAACTCAATTCACTACTGACTAGACAGTCGTGCTTCCAATACCTTCCTTGCAACTGTAACAGCCAGCTACTTTTTTCTTTTTCTTTTTTTTTTAAGATCAAAGTTGAGACTGCTGAACAATTAAGAGATCCACTGAGGTAGTTATCGATCGTCACAGGCTTTGAAATATGTAAGCATTCTCCCCATTTTACTGGTGCGAAAATGGAGATTCAAATTCACAAAATGAAATAGCTAGGATTAGAATTAACAAATTTGACTCCGAGTTCTTTGGAGTCATCCTTCTCTATCTATTGTACAGGCCAGTCTCCTTTCAGACAAGAACCCAAGACACATTATGAATTCGCAGCAATTAAAATTATAACTTTACATAGCAGAGCACCGAAAAAATAAAATTACACTACCTAAGACCTTCTGTTTACCCCTCGAGAATGAAGCCTGACATTTGACGCATTCAAGCTACCTACTTACAGTCATAAAAGCAACAGTTTAAGCACTTCCATGAAATAAAGAAGTTCATATTATAAAATAATGATAGTGTTCTAAATACAATTTCGAAGTGTGATTCCTGTAGACCAGGGGTTCTCAAACTGGGGATCGTGATCTCACAGGGGTTGTGAGGTCATTACATGGAGGTTGCAAGTATATGCACGGAGCAGATAGCCGTCTGCTGTGAAATCTGCTGTGAAAAGTAACACAAATATCATTTTTCACAGCCTCCCAGATAGCTAGCAAGTCTGCTGTGAAGTCTGCACTAGTAAGTCTGTTGTGAAAAGTGATACTGACAAAAGTTTCTTTGCAGTCCCCAGACCCAGTGCTAAACAGTAACTATTTTTAAAAATAACTTTCTGCTTATAATGATACAGAGATAAAAATGTATTTAATTTAAAAGTGGGGAGAAAAGGTAAATTCATTTTTAACAATAGGGTTCTAAATTTAGCATTTAAAATAGTGTTAAATAGAAAAATGTGTTTTTAATTTATAAGGGACGTTGCACACAGAAGCATGCGGTGTGAAAGGGATCACCAAAACAAAAAGTTTAAGAACGACTGCTGTAGACAATTAAACTACGAAAAAGTGTCAGAGCAATATCCTCTTTGGGGTTGTGATTTAATACCAAACTTTGTGTCTTATCTTTCACCAATTAATGTACTCAAATAGTTGTTTTACAGTAAATGTAAGGAAGACCAAAACAGCTATGTTCTCCATTTCCTATAATTTCCACACATTTAGCCCACGTGGTAATTTGGCTTAAAGTCTATGAACAGTCTCAGCCAGTTTAAAAATGCATATGGCATTTAATATGCACATTCTAAAAAAAAATATATATGCTTTTTTTTTTTAAAAACCACACTAGGAGTATAAATCAGACAGCCAAGATCAGTTCATATATCAACAGCATTATTCCCTTGAACAATATTCAATTGATTAATCAGTCCTCAGTCCACAGCTTTGAGTTTACAGTTAAGAAGATGGAGGAAAAAAGCTACCTTCAAAGTATACTTTTAGCAAACAGTAGCTATAGAAAACTCATTCATCCTTCTCCTAGCTAAAACAAGTTACTTTTGAATTCCGGTGTCAAATATACGTGCAAGCAGGATGCCAACAATGATTTTAATACTGATAAAATGCATTTCAGAGCTACTGTCAGAGAAGCATTTATCACAGCTCAAACTCCTTCCATTTGAAAAAATGTAATATCAGTCTCAGATACTATAACTGAGCAGAAAGCAGCCCTGTTAAAGACTAACAACACTACACCTCACCTGCAGCTAAGAAACAAGACAGGAGGTCTGATCCTCCTAGAATACGTCTGTCTTTGCACTAATCCACGCAGAACACTGAAGAGCAGCATTCCCCCCTCCAGTCTATGCAGAACATTAGAACACCTCCCTAATCAATGGAAATCACAAGTGCTCAACACCTCTGAAAGTCAGGCTGCAGTCATCTACATATTATTTGATAATCACCCAAGTCAGTGGTTCTCAGCCTTATTCCATCTAACCTAGTAATCCTATTCCATCAAATTTAGCAATAGGAAAAAGGCAGGGTGGTAATGACTCCCGGATAACACTGAACAAACAAGTTGCAGGTACTGTTAGGTTTCTTTTCACTCAATAAGTAAGAGGGGTAATCACTTAAGTTAGGCTCTTTTAATAATGTTTAAGGTTTTATTGTTTCCTTTTCTGTGCTAAGGCAGGGAAAACGCTTATTAACCCATTCTCATGTGTCACTTCTCTGCCTTTCCTCCCAATGAGAGTGTCGAGCCAAGTTGGACTATGACAGAAGCACAGAAACTTACATCAGCTACAAAGTGGTAAAAATACTTAGCAGGGTTTGGAAAAGTAGAGTAATGACCGAATTAAGTCTATTTCACAGCTCACACAAAAATGAGTGGAGAGGGGATGCTTCTAAGGAGACGTTCTAGATACAATACCATGGCGAGAAAACCCGGTACTTAGTAATGGAGGGTAACAGTGTAGGTTAGGACCAAAGCAATAGGCCAGACCAAAAGCGATAGTTTAACAACTGTGAATAATAATTATTTGAGACCTAATACCCTGAGATCTAACAAGTAAGAGCAACAGTGATAGCTTAACAACCTGATGTCTATTTTGCTGTCACTTAAACATCTTAGTGTCCTGGGATTCTAGGGCTGTAATTGTGTTTATAAATACATGGGAAACATCCTGCACCAACATTCTGTAACACCTTGCAGTGTTGTTCCTCAGAACTTATGTATGTTTGTTTGGGACCATCCTGAGGCCCATTTGCTATAACATGTAAACGCCTGATGCCTATGAAGAATGCATTTGTTGTGTAAATGGAGAAACATCCGTTGTAAATAGGTCTCTGTTCATGAACGGCAATGAAATCCATATTGATGATTAATTCAACCCTGGCATCTGTTTTCTTTTTAAAATTGTAGTTCTTCTGATTACTAAAATGTAGTATTTGGTAGGTATGTGATCCCAATTAGCAAATTTGAAAATATTTTGTTAGACATAAAAGGTTAATGTGTGTGATTAAGGAGTGCATGTAGTTTAAGTTTGTAGAAGATAAGGAGTTCAGAGGCAGCATCCCTAAATCTCCATGGCAGCAGGAGGGAGGAAAGATGCTTTGTTTAAAGTACTTTTTACAACCCAGATGACCAAAGAACAAGACCAAGATAACCTTGGAAAACAGAGGACTTAACACCTGAGGACAGGAACAAGCCTGTGTGAAATAGGAACAGAAAGATAACAAGACGCTGTCATGTCTGCAACATCAAGAGTGATTAATAATCACATCAAACGCAGAGAGAGCATGACATGGTGAAATCCATAGACTTAGATGGTGACTGGCTCCTATAAAAATGGAGCGAAGAAATGAAAACTTTGGGTTCGTCCTGCAAGCTCCAAGGAGCATCACATCGCGACAGACAGAGCCCAGCTCCATTCTCCACGTGGCCAGTGGCTCGGCTCTAGAAAGAGAGGCTGGTAATTATACCCCTCCTGCAGAACTGTGTCTGCGTGCACGTGTGTAGGCAATTGCTTTTTGAAATCTCTGTATTCACAATAAATGCAATGTATTGCCTCATCCCCCACCCACCCCTAAGAATAAGATCCTACTGTTTATTTCATTTATAAGTGTAACATTTTGGTGGAGAATTGCGAAAGGGGAAATACTTGGCATATGCCACGGTTACTGTGAATCTGGCGTGCACACCCTCTTACAAAAAAATGGGGAAACAAAATGTAGTTATCGTGCGGGGCGTCGTACTTGCACCCCATTCTACCACGTTTGCTTGGAATAGAGCTACAGGCGTTAGGACCAGTCCCAGAAAGTTTGGGGTCGTACCAAGGGAAAGGATGTTTAGGAAAAAGCAGCCTAAAAACCCTATCCCTTTGGGGACAACCCCAATGTGCCACCACCATCGCTCCCTTTGTAAAAGAAATCACTCCTTTTAGCAGCATCCTCCAAAAATTTGGGTCCAGCCCATGAACAGATCCGGCCCTCGCAGAGGTCTGTCCTATCTCGGACCTAGAGAATAAACTTACTCAGTACCTGACTGTTTACAATCCTACTAGCTCAACCAAAATCGATGCTAGGATTTGTACTAGGGAATTGCTTTTGGACCATGCTTGGGACATCATCTTTCCTCTCAGCCTCTGGCTAGTATGTGCTGATCAGTTTAAACCCGTCATGTTCTCCCTCTGGCTCCCAGAAGCCAACAGGAATGCTTTCCCTCCCTCCTTATCCAGCTGCTCCTGACTGCTGAGAGGGGTGGGCTCTCTGCAACTTAAGTCCTCCTCACCTCTAAATCCAGATCCTTCCTCTGCTTTCCGATATTATCTAGTTAGCACATCCATAAAAAGATCCAAGTCTACTGTGGTGAGAAAGAATCATGAATATTGGATACACATGTGTGAAAAATTAAGCCAGTCTTCTGGTGCACATTTTTTACATGCCTCCCACAAAGGTTGGAAAAAATAACCCAAGAGACTAGATGGGGATACATAGTTAAGGAAGTCTGGCAACCTTACCTAGAATAATTTCATACTTCCAAGTGCTTGTGTTTCTTGTAAATCTAAACTCAACTCTGAATTTCCTCATTTGTATTTGATTATTCAGGCACTCAGTCAATTTTTCCTTTAAAACTACTAAACGTAACTCTCAACCTTAACCTCACCGTGCCAAAAACGTTGGTTTGGAAATTACTAGGTAAAAGACTGAATCCAGACCCCCAATCCTAAAATGGGTTTCGGGGCATGGAATAAATGGTTTGTTTTGGAGCAAGGATATCTATGGCTACGTTTTGAAACATGTCAGGAATTTTTAGAAATCAAAGTTATATTTACACAAACATTGTGTGTGTTGTGAAACTCTCAAACATAATAAAATAAAGTTATTTTCCTTAGTACTAAAATGCAAGCAGCGCAATTCAAATAGTAAGTTAATAGACAACTTAGACCACTTCTTGGCACAAACAGATCATTTAGTTTGTAAACCTTTGCTCTGGGCCCCATGTAGAACTAAGCTGCTGTGTGATGCTGGATGCGGCTGGCTCTATCCCATAAGGCACAATTTCAGGTAGGACATTAAAATATGGAAGCAGAGCTGAAAGCAGGGACTGCAGTTCCATAAGACAAAGGGGCTTCTCCACCCAGAAGCTACCATTCCTGAGAACAGGCACTATCTTAATATGAACAACAGAAAGAAGTTGGTGCCAAAGGGAGCAGTTCCCAGTATTGGAGCAATCTGTCATGGAAGCCGTAGCCAAGATCACTGGAAACAGAGGGAGCACCGTGAAGTAGGTGAATAAGCAGATACAGGAGCCAAGATCACTTTTCAGGGAAGACAGTAAGAGAGAGACTGAAGAGGCAATGGATTTCATGGTGGGCTTAAGCTTGCTCGTGTGAGAGAGAGTAATCAATTTTAATCAGGACGTGATTAGGAGAAAGAAAGAGAGTGCACTCAAATTTATTCTGATTGACATTGAAGGTGACTGTGGGAGGGAAGAGATTTTCTTACTACTCGGAGGTGGTCCCCTATTCAGAAAATGTTTAGGAACCCCATGTTTAAATGATTTTGGAGAAATCTGCTCAGCCACTTTCCACAGGGTTGGGGTGCTTTTTGGTTTAAATTCAGCAATTGGCTGATTTACAGATCAGATTATTTTAGCAGTGTGCTAGCAGCAATTTTTAAAACTATTGCTCCCACTCACTAGATGGAGAAAATGAGATTTCTTTGTGTGTCATCACAATGTAGGACTGACTTTATTCCAACACCATTCAAAATGGATCAGAGTAGTTTTGATTTTTGTAATGAATTTTAATGCTGGTGAAAGACACTTGATGGAAAGCAGAGAAAAGTGAAATGCTCAATTGATAGATATGGTACAGCAAGGAAACAACAATGCAACCATCCTGTGCACTCTTCAATATACCTCAATCTTTACTTGGCGAGATCTAAGGAAAGTGGCAGTGGAGACAAAAGTTCAATCTGCCTGTTTCTTCAGCCCTTGGCCTTGCTGAGATTAATAAAATGACTTGTAATAAGGGTCAGCAGTAGCAATGGCTGTATAAATATGTTTTGACCAAGTACTGAATTGCATCGATCAATTTGTTACTAATTGATGGCTAGTAACAACTTTCAAACCAGATAAAAGGCAAAGGGAACTGTGCATGAGGATTCAAAGTTGTGAAGTCATCTTTTAAGCTACCTGGTGTCTCCAGTGAATGCATGTCTACTCATACATGGCATAACATTTGAAATCTCTCACTATACATTTTTTAAATCAGATGTAATAGAAAGTAGGAGTACCCAAACTTCTCATCATGAGGCCAAACGTTTTCTTTAAAGAGTCAAGGGGCCACAATCCATGTCCTGTTCCACTCCCTTTGCGCCAGAAGCTACCTGCAACATACAGGGCACGGACCTGATGTGCCCTCGCTATGTGCCAAAACAGCCTCTTTCCCCGCCACACACCTACTTTGTTAAAAATAGGAAAGCTGGAATTCAGAACTTGGCAATAAAAACTCCTTCTCGACAATCATCTTTCAATAGCTATTCTATTTATAAAATAGCTATAGTTAACTGAACTGGTTGCCAGCTTCTTTTGCAAGCTTTCTTGTGACTGCAAGACATGACTGGGAATCAGAAATAACATCTAGTCTTGCTCTACTACAAACTTGCTGTGTGACCCTGGGCAAGTCACTTGACTTCAGTGCTTCAATTTCTCCATCTACAGAGTAGGCATAACATTTCCCAACATTAGAGACGGCAGAAGCTTGATGTGATCATGCTTATAAAGCACTCTGAGATCTTAGATAGAAGACATTACGTAAGCAAAACAGTCTCTTCCTATATCTACATAATGGAATATTTCTAGTCACTACCCAAAAGAGTCTCTTGGTTGGCACCCTGACCCAGCTTCATCTAAAGCGGCTTCTTTTTCAAGCAGCAAGGTTCTCAACTCCCAACTTCTCTCAGTTCTGCTGCTCAGCTCCTCCATTAAGGGGTTGGGAAAAGACATGTGATGTAGAAGCAGAGAATAAGTCAAAACTCTAACCCCACCTGGATCCTCATCTAGGATCTGAGAGCCTCAAGGTAGACAGCATTTCAGATGATGTTGTATTCTACTACTTCAGAGATCCATCCATATCATAGGTGACTAAGAAAATTTCAAGGGCAAGTGTAATGCCATGCAATTCCCCATATCTAACAGCAAAGTCAGTGACCTGAAACATTTGCTCTTCACAAGTTATTGAAGCAAGGTCAGGAGAGGGACATTTTCTCAAGTTACAAATCAGAGAAGTTCAGCAGTTTCTGTTGCATTATTGGTTTCAGCTGTTTGTTGGTTTTGGGAGGTGGGTGGCTGGGATGCACAAGGTCATTAATTACACCAGAGGGGAAAAAAATCACCAAAATTTTCTTACATTTCTCTTAGAAATAGAAACTGTATAAGTTACCTGTTTATGTATGATATCCCATACGCCAACACCTGAAGGCTACTGCAGTCCTAACTCAGTTACCCAGTTATTGATAGTCCATTACTGTTGTGCTAGGCTGAGTCCCAACATAAATCAGGAAAGGTTTGCCACACATCTACTCATAGGAACTAAATTGACCATCGACCAGCTGATATGAGCGATTTGAAGAAATGAAGCCAAGAGATAGGCTGGGTTTGTCAACGGGGTGCTTATCTCCATTGAGACCTGTTGGGATTCCTACCAGGTTGCTGTCTTTGGCCATCTTTCATGTTACCTTCTGGCCAATAGATGTCTGACTAATAAAAAAAAAAAAGTCTTCTCCCACTCTCAGGCTGCTGGAAAGGAGTAGGAGCTGGTCGCTAATGCTGGTGGTGGGGTAGAGAAGTTACTTTCTATCTGATCCCAGCCTCCTGCATTTGGAGTGGGCCTCCTCTATTTCTTTTATTTTGGAGAGACTCCTCCCCAATAGTCCCAGGACCTCTCTGCAGTTTCACATGGCATTCTCAGGCAGCAACAGATTGAAAGGTACCTGGTTTTTATTAGTATGCTGACTGCATACTACAGGGTTTTTAATAGCAACAAGGAAACTGACCAGTCTTGTTAATTTCACATTGCTGCTGGGTAAATCTATGAACAAATTTTTCCATAGCCTGAAAAAAAGTATGCATTTATTTGATGCTGGAGTAAACGCTATTTCAGGAAAGTCATTTCTAGAAATTATTCTTTGAAAATAGAGATGCCAATCAACTTTACCGCACTAAAGTGCTTCAGTTTTATCTTCCAATTTTACCCTTAAATCTTCTCTTTTTTTCACACTACTGAACTGAGCTGGACACATCATACATCTATTGAAAGTACATGATTAGCAACAAAACGGGTTTTTTTTAAGTCACTTGGTGACAAACTGGCAGGTAAGGCTCTTACTTAAAAAAAAAAACTGTTTTCTTGGCACAATTCATACGAGTATCCATTTTACTTAGCAAAACTGTAGCTGGCAAAAAAAGTGATTACCGCAGATTCCCTCATTTCTTTCCAATCCAATTTGTATTTTCTTGAGTTCCTATGAGCTAAGAGTTAACCTGATTTGTGCCTAGAACATGGAATGGAATTAAAACACAAACCACATGAACAGCATTGAAATGGAGAAATTAAATTGCAAATAAGTACCTTGCACAGTTTATTGATTATGCACTCATGATGAACTAAGATTGCTGAGAGCTTTCTGCAGAGATAGCTAATCCAACGTGAGTCTAGTCTCCTATTGCAAAGTGTTCAGCAATATACACCCAAGCTATCAAAAGTGAATCTAACATATAACACTTACCAGTGAACTAGGAATGGGTCTGTGATGAGGAATTTTTTTTTTCCTTCCAGAAATAAAACTTAATTACACATGCAAGGCATCCACACCTGAAGGATAAAAGGGCTTCTCAAGACCCTGCCTAGATTACAGCTAGAAACAATCCTCTGACTTGGGCAGCTTTGTAGGCCGGCGGGTGGAGGGAGGGGGGACAGAGGGAGGTTAATTGCAGTGTGTACTCGACCTCTGTTTTGTCAACCAAAGCTGACTTTGGTCAACAAAACTCTCTGGTGTAGACCAGGCCTTGGTTCTAGCATGGTTATCCTCTGACCCAGTTACAATACAGTTTAAACTGTATTGAGAACAGGACATAGATATATTATCCAAATCTTGGGTTTTGTTACAGGTGCACTCTCTCACTGAAGCTACCTATTTTAGTGGTGCTGAAGCCAGATCCCCTGACTTGGCTACAACTATCCCAAAATGCGGTCTCAAGACACGCAGTGATACAGATATATATCTCTGTGTGTGTGTATATAGTGAACTCAAAGTTTAACTCAAGTCACAAGGAAGTGGAAATGAGAGTTCTGAATTGGTTCAGTGCCATGCCAATTACAATGTAGGTTATAGTGAAGCTGCTCTTGGGGGGCAGAGGGTGAATCCTTACTATAACAAGGCTCTTAGTTGCATACAGTCTTCTCTAAACTACAAAGACAATCTCTTCCATTTAATATCCACTTTTCCATGTTTGACACAATATCCCGTGCACAATGGTAACTGATGACGGTATTTCTGCCAACCTCCACCCCACTCTTTTCCTAAACATTTACCAAACAGAAGAAAGCACCTTGGAAGTTAAAGAAAAACAGAGACTCCTGCCTAACCAAGGCTGATTTCATTGCTTAAACAACAGTTTATGAACCATCACACAAACACTGCCAGCATAGGCTGGTGCTGTGTAATCCATAAATGGGCAACAGGGGGAACAGACATTCAAAGCATACATTCATATGAAAGGGACAGAGCTACAGTACCAAGTGTTGCTCTTTCGGAGGCAGATTCCTTCATCTGTGACTAATTTTAAGACACTATCATAACGTACCTTTATGATGAGACCTTTTCTAACGTTTGTAGTGAGGCATTTATAACAATAGAATATTAGAGTTGGAAGGGCCCTCAGGAGGTCACCTCGTCCAATCCCCTGCTCAAAGCAGGACTAATCTCAGTCTTCTCTTTTTTCCCTTCCCCTCCACCTCCTCAGATCTCTCATTCAAGTCTCCATCAGGCTGATTTACAAGAGCTGAAACCATGCAAGGTTTTCATAACGAAACAAAACACAGCTCACCTACCAGAAGACACTGGCAGAAACCCCAGCTGTTGCAGAAGAGAATGAAGGTGGGTGGGAGGAAGAGACAGATGCACTAGAAGGGGACATGGGGCAGGGGTAAGGAACAGAGAATAAAAATGACAAACAGATTGCAGTGATGGAAGGAAAGAGAAATACAAGGGATTCCAGGGGGACTGGGATAAGGGATAATGAATGGTACTAAGAGAAATATGTGGGAGTATGTGCTAAGCGTGCCAAGAGAATTGGGGAAAGGAAAGGAATTAGATCCTAAACTTGATTTAAGAGAGGGCACAAAACAAAAGTCCCAACAGGATCAGGGAAGGAGAAAGAGGATGCTGGAGCGAAACAAAAAGTGCCAAGAGTTTTGAGAACTGGAGAGGAAATAAAGGCACGGAGGATGGAGGTGGGGGAGGCATTAAATAAGTGGCAGGAAGACTGAAGATGGGGCAGGAGGGATGACAGTGGGAGGGGACGGGGATGAGAAGGGTAACGTCGGGGGGATGGCGAGGGCCTCGGGAAGAAGTGGGATAAGACAAGGTATGTAAATGGGAAGAGAATCGGGGAGGCGATAACGGCGAGGGGGAGGCAGCTGCACGAGGGGCTGAGGAGGGAAGGGGGGCTATGGGGCGAAGGGCGGGGGCTGCGTGGGGGGGCTGAGGCAGGAGGGGTGAGGAGGCTATGGGGCAAAGACGAAGGGGCTGAGGCAGGAGGGGTGAGGAGGCTATGGGGCAAAGACGAAGGGGCTGAGGCAGGAGGGGTGAGG